>JAHHUM010002358.1:15380-546035 GCA_036173005.1 Crenichthys baileyi
TATATATATATATATATATATATATATATATATATATATATATATATAAACATAGTATAAATTAGACAAATGCAACAATATTCAGCAAATTGTTCAGAAAATTAAAGTATTTAAGTTTAAACTTTTTTAAAGAATTACAGCAAAGACAGCTAACAACTGATGTAGTACAGAAAAAAACACCATTATTTGTTTTAACTGAGTAAACTCTTTAATAAAACTGCTTTTATTTAAGCCTCATTAACTCTTCCTCAGTTAAGTGGCTTTATGTTGCACACAGAAAGAGGAAATGCTTAGAAGAAATTACAGAGAAAGCAAAGGACAACAAGCTTTTCAGTGCCACAGAAACAAGGCTGTTTTTAACTTCGACAGAGGGGTAGTGACTCCGGTGCAGACCTCCCTTCCCCATCGCTTAATTACTGCGTGCAGTCATGAATATTTCAGGCATATGCTTTCCCACTTTGTCATTGGAGTTCAGAACTAAGAGAAACAAGTTCATATGCATATTAATGGGGGAGGATGGGGGCTGTGGGCGGATGGGGACAGGAGGACTAAGGGTTGCCAGTGTGCTTGTGACAGCAGGAGGAAATGGCACTCATTCCCAAGCAGCTGCTCTTTTTAGATCCCCCTCAGAGGGAACTGCCCGAGGAGGGCTTCTGCCACAAAGGGGATAAAGGAGATGAGAGCTCTTGATTGAAAACAGGCAAACAACCACTGGGACCCCTCTCCTACCCCTTTTTCCAACACTAATGTGAGCTCACATTCACACACACAAACCCTTGCCCTACACTTAGCCAACCCCCAGGAGTTGTCAGGACCTCTTTAGCATTTTTCCATGGTGCCTGCTAAACTGTGCATTAGTAGGTGGCTAACGGGACCGTTGTAATGACAGCCTGAGAATGAGCAGAGATCTTTTTCCAAGCTATGTATCATGACAAATGGGGTGCAGTCTTGAGTTAGGGGAATGAGTTCGGGCCTTGAAAACATCTGAGGCCCCTCTCAGCTAAAGATGAGAATACTATTAACGAGACAATATAAATGTAAATCCTCAGTAATAATTCTTAAAAATGGTTGACACAAGCCCTCCCTGCATCATGTGCATCACTGCTCTAACACAGTCTAGGGGCAGTGTTAAATATTGCTTAATTGAATTTATGGACCCTTAAAATACCACTTAGCACCCAGAAAAGTATAATGATAGGCTTTATTTAACATATCTAAACAAAGTCTATTATAGCATTGTGCAGGTTTAATGGAGCACAAAATGTTCCCTTTCAACTTGATGAAGAGGACTCTTTGTTCAGATTCTTTGCTCATAAAACTCTTGTATTTATTTATTTACGGTACAGAAGCACTAGTAAGAATACAACATAACAGGTAATTTAATACCCGTAAATGCATGGCTCCTTCAATAAGCATTTCTGAACAAAAAGTACATATTTGGCTTCATATAGGACAGCACTTGATTAATTTGAACTCTGTCAAGTCTGCATGGAGACATCATGAGTTTTCAATGGGAGGTTCAAAGGGAGCGCTAATTAGTTTGACCTTTCCTGTCACAATTTGCATGCCCACTCAACCTCTTACAATATACCAGAAAGAACAAAAGCAGTGACAATGAAGCTGTGTTTCTGAATGGAAAGCATTCCCCTAATTGATGTTGTTAGAAAACACATGATACTTTTTTGGATCCACACAACCCCTTATTTTCACAGATCCTAACAAAATTGTAGATTTCAACTTGGCAAAATGTCTTAAGCGGTTAGGTGGTTTAGAAGAGAAAATTATCACAATACTTAAAGACTGCAATTTTAAACAGAAATGGAAAAAAAAACAGTCACTAGTTTCAGAAACTGGATATCAGCTGCAGTCATGAAGGTGCAAATAAACACAATAACTACTTAACCATTTACTCCGAATTTAAATGAGAACTGTGTAATATATAACAACTGCAAAGCATACTGTTTAACACATTTATAGGATCATTAACCATTTTTAAGGGATCTGAAGATAACCAGCAACAGCCTGGACAGGATTAGAGCACAAGCCTAATGCTCATATCTGCAAACACATCAGAATGACTGCCACAACTACAATAAACCCTTGTGATCTGTTTCAGATCTTGTTCTACTTAGCCATCAGTCATCATCACAGTCCCTGTATTTCCTTTCTTTGCGCCAAGATTTTGCCGTCTTTTTTTTTTTGCTCCTCTCAGATTGAAGGCACAAAGAGAGCAGGACGGAGACCGGTGGCTTTTGTTTTGGTACCTCTGTGTCTTCCCCCACTCTATTTCTCTTGTTCTTCCTTTCCCTCTGCAGGGCTCTGGTGTGATTATTACTTTCAGTGGAGGATTTAACCATGGGCCAGTTGGGCCATCGCCTCGGGGAGGCCCCCATTTCCATGCGTGTGTGCTACTTTTTCCCCCAGTTTATTGCCTTGCCTTTTATTCTGCCAGGCAGTCCTACTGACATCAGGGGGCTCTTAGAATAACTTGCCTGAGGCTATCAGATCCCTTAACCTTAAATCCGCCACTGTATACTGTTATAGATTCCAGATTGAAAATGGGTTCAGTTAATAGATAAAGATAAGTCAGATAATATTTTGGATGAAATTATTAATTCATTATCTACATATTTTATTTAGTATTATATTGATCACCAGAATTGTTATTGAATTCCAATTGGCTTTGCCAGGCATGGCCAATAGATGCCAGTGCACCATCACACTTTCAAGAACTCATATGGTCCGGTAATTTCGATCTGTATCAGCACTTAGAATACAATTTTTCCACAGCTCCCCCATAAATACTTCGCCCTAATTATTAGACTTTGACTTTAAGGAAAATTAATAAGCAGTCTGTTTACAAACCAGCAACGTTGTGTAAGCTGCCATGGGTATAAATATATTTTCAGTCAGTCAGTCATTTTCTACCGCTTATTCCATAGTGGGTCGCGGGGGAGCTGGTGCCTGTCTCCAGCAGTCTATGGGCGAGGGGCAGGGTACACCCTGGACAGGTCGCCAGTCCATCGCAGGGCAACACACAAACAACCATGCACACACTCATTCATACACCTAAGGGCAATTTAGAGTGACCAATTAACCTAACAGGGATGTCTTTGGACTGTGGGAGGAAGCCGGGGTACCCGGTGAGAACCCACGCATGCACGGGGAGAACATGCAAACTCCATGCAGAAAGACCCCCGGCCGGGAATCGAACCCAGGACCTTCTTGCTGCAAGGCAACAGTGCTACCAAATGTGCCACTGTGTTCTATAAAATATATTTTATAGAACAAAAATGTACATCGCAACCAAAATCAGCTATACATATACAGTACTGTGCAAATGTTTATGGATAGAAAAAATTCTGTAAACAAAGAATACTTTCAAAAACTGGAAGTGTTAATCATTTGTTTTCATCAATCAACAAAATGCAGTGAATGAACAAAAGAGAAATCTAAATCAAATCAATATTTGGTCTGACCACCCTTTGCCTTCACAAAAGCATCAATTATTCTAGGTACACTTGCAAACAGTTTGAAGGAACTCAGCTGGTAGGTTGTTCCAAACATCTTGGAGAACTAACCACAGATCTTCTGTGGATGTAGGCTTTCTCTCATCCTTCTGTCTCTTCATGTAATCCCAGACACACTCGATGATGTTGAGATCAGGGCTCTGTGGGGGCCATACCATCACTTCCAGTAATTCTTGTTCTTCTTTACACTGAAGATAGTTCTTAATGACTTTGGCTGTATGTTTGGGTTTGCTCACTTAGTATTTTGTAAGTTAATAAAAATAAACAATCATCATTTATATTTCTGAAAGCATTCTTTGTTTACAGCAGTTTTTCACACCTGCCTAAAACTTTTGCACAGTCCATCCGTCCGTCCGTCCATCCATCCATCCATCCATCCGTCCATTCATCAATTAATCAGTTCGACCATCCATCCATCCATCCATCCAATAATGTGGTTCTTCCTTGTCCATCCATTCACCATCCATCCATCTGTTTATCTGGTTCTTCCTTATCCGTCCATCCATCCATCCTGCTTTTCATTATTTGGGTTTAGCCTCTCTCTGACACTCAGCAGCTGAGCAAGACATCCATCAACACCAGCGTCTCTGGACGTTATAGCAGTAGGGGATTCTAGTTGTTCTTGTTGTTTTTCTACAGATTATATTACCGCCACTGCAGGTAACTTTGATTAAGGGGAACATTTCAGATGCATTTTTTTTTTCTTGATCTTCCACCTGCTTGAATTCCCAAAACTAAAAGCAGGAAATGTGACCAAGTGCGAATGAGCTGTTATAAACTGGCTGGCAGGGAGAAAACACCCTGAAACAGTCATGTATCAAGTAGAAGCTATTAGTCTTTGAGCGGTACCAGCTGCTCTCACCTAACCTTCTCCTCCAACACACATGCTTGGTATAAGTTACAAAGTTTATCCTACTGTATTAGCATGTGTCCATGTTGCGGAGCCTGACTCATGGTTTTCTTTCCCACTTGCAGCCCCGCATCATAATGTACCAGTTTTTTTTTATGCGTGATCTGTTGCACATTTAAGAGACTGGTCCGCCTTTAAGCGTTCAGACAGACATGGTTCTCTCTGCGGAGTCATAGCCAATTAATTAGCTCTCCAGATAATAGGCTTTCCCAGCATGCATTCTGCAACCTTCTCATTGTAAATGGCTCTGGCTGACTCAAAGCTGTGCACAGAAAATGTACAGACATATTTTAGATGAATGCGGGGGGGTGGCTGTCAGAACCAAGAGGAGTCATAATGTGATGCACTGTTTGTTAGGTTTCCGTTTAGTTTAGTTTGCCACAGAGACATATTCCACAGATTCTAGTTTTGTTTCATGGCGTGAGTTGGGACAATTTTCCTTCTGTCATCATCCCTGTTCTTGGTTTTATGCAACACAGGTTTAATCTCTGTAGAACAGCTGAGTAATTGAAAATAAAGTACTCCCAATAGATTTAGATAATCTAAACTAGATTACAAAAAGCTATTAAATTGGATTAAGTTGAACTAAAGCATACCAGTCTGTTGGAACAAACACCAGACCAACCTACTGTTGAACTAGTTACGCCTTAGCAGAGTGGTGACTGAAATCTTAAACTTTGTGATTCAATAATGTGCAACATCTCTAAACTGAAACCTTGTTTTTGGCCCTTTCAGATGTGTTGCTCTTACGTTCAGTATGCACATATTTGAGAGCTTGTCCCTTGTACTCAGTATCTAGGCTTATTGTGAAGGTGGATCATTCCAAGGTCTTGAGCTCATCCTGGTGAGAGCTTATCTTGTTGATTTGGATCTATATTTAGGCTCACTATGCTGAAGGGTACATTTTAATTTACTAGCTTTTAACTGAAGTTTCTTATGCCGATTTGATGTGTAGTTTTAACCTCTACTTTAAACAGGTTCAAGAGGTCACAAGCCTGGATGCCGTCATGCCTTACAGTGGTTATGGTGTTTCACTGTATCTTTGTATATGCACAGGAGTTTCAAAGAAAAACATACATTTATGATTTAATAGTTTTCATTCAAAAAAAAGATAATTATTATTCCCACTGCTGCTAAAAAACATGCTAAAACTGAGCGTTTCTCAACTTCCCCGAATTGTAGCTTGCCAACATTCTTTAATTAACATATTTTAATGAATGGTTAGTAACAAATGGTGGGTCACGTTCCTTTAGTTTCTACACTGTAACTATCCATATGTTTCCACACAGGGAAGATTTCCAAACAGCCCAATTTGTCTAGCAAGAGAGGGAAAGAGTTTGTTTAATTTTTTTCACTTAGCTTGACCAGCAGCAGTAGCAGCAGGTGGTGGAGAGGTGAGGCTGGCATTGCTTTAGCTGGAGAAAAACTCCAGTCCCTATAGTACTTTCTCAGGGAGCTCAATGAAAGTGTAAAAACAGTATAAGGCAAAATGTTTCATTTCAAAACTGCTTAAATTTTCGTTGTATCGATCCTATGGATTAATGTCCCATTAAACCAAAATGAAAGGAGTGCCAGCCATTATTGTTAATAAGGCAATGCTTTGTTTTTAGGCACTAGTTGCCTTTATTTTTTTTTATTTTAATTTGAAAGTGAGTTGACAGAAAATAGGGTGTAGAGAGAGAGGGGGGGGCATGCAGTAAACGTCGATGGACCAGGACTTGTACCCGTGACAGCCTGCGTCGAGGTGTTAGGCCTCCATACATGGGTCATGCGCTTCACCCCTGCACCACAGCGGCTCCCAAGGCAATGCTTTTTTGAAAGTAGAATGAGGATGCTAAGAGGCTAGAGCATCAGGTGTTTTAATCTGCAAAGTGCAGGCTAGCAAACAATCCTACAGTCAAGCAAATTAATCGGCTAATATTAGATTGTAGTGTTACTCTAGAAGGAACAGAACAAGAAGCAATAATAGAATCTCAGTCATCCATCCATCCATCCATCCATATCCACTTATCTGAGATCTAGTCATGGTAGCAACAGATCTGGGGGGTAAACCTCCCTCTATCCATTGACACACTACATCCTATTCAAGGGAATCCCAGGGCATTCCCAAGGCAGAAGGATTATATACTTCCCTCACTGTGTTTTGGGTCTGCTCCAGGGACTCCTCCCAGTAAGCATGTTTACTGAAATACCTCCATATTTTCTTCTATTATTCCACACCTGCTGTATACGGCTCAAAGGACCTACTGTTTTAGCTGATACAGACTTTACATTTATGTTAGTGCAGTAATACGTTTATATAAACAGAAAAGCAATAATTATTGGAACTGCTATATAAAAAGATCAAAGGTCAGATCACTTCTGAACCTTGGGTTCATCATGCATTTAAATATTTTTTCAGATTTAGAAAAAACTTTTAGGTTTGTGGCCAACCTTTATCTTTATCAACAAACCACCACTTCAGAGCCCTTAAAAGCAAAGAACTGTGACGGACTAGGACCTTCTAAAAAGCCCTAAAACGCCGGTCGTCAATTATGGCTGATTTGACCTATTAAAGCCTGTTGCATACGTCACTTAAGCATTTTCAACATACATGAACGTTTTTATAGAACACGTTAAACGGATAATTTCTTTTGCAAAATAATTATTCCGTCATTTTTTCCCTCTATTTTAATAATTTTTGTTAATGTTCTTATCGTAAGTACACCTTGTTCCACTTTGAGTTTTTTTTTCTTTTAATTTATTCAAGATACTCTTTTTTGTATGTTTTTTATTTCGTCCACATACAGTTTTTGATATATTTTTCTCACGTTGCTGATAATCTAACACTGTTACTATAAGATTGGCGCTTGCTGAGTATGATGGAGGAGGAGCCTTTTAGGCTGCTTCCTTGTTCAGGGGTCGCCACAGCAAGTCAGCACGACTTGCAGACAGATTTGGCAGAGAATGCCCTTCATGCCGCAACGGGAATCGAACCCTGGTCCCCCGTATCAAACCACCACAAAGGGACTGCATGTTCCTTGGGTGTGATGAGTTGACAGAAAATAAAGTTGCTGTTTACTGCCTCTTGTCAAAGTGAGCCATTAAATAAAGCAAATCCTCTTTTTTCAAGTTATTAACTGAAAATTTGCTTAGCCATAGAATTATGTTTTACAGTATATATGTAATCATAGCAGCACCTTCCCTTTGTGGGAATATTTTAATCTGAGCGCTTTTTTGCCCCCATAAATGCCTCAGTAGTTCTTTGCATGACTTTGAAATACCTCCTGCGTCACATTGTATGAGCTTTTCCTTGGGTCATGCTATACTTTTCTCTGTATAAACAAAAGAAACCCCTTTTTTGTTGCTGGCAGATACAGAACTGTTATTAATGTCTTGTTTAAACTTTGCTAATGAGCTCATTAATTTACTCTGTATAATGCAGCTAAAGGAAGTAGGCAGCTTTAGACTCTGTTTCAAGTGTTGAACACATGTTTGCTGAGGTATTGAAATGTAAATTTGGGTTTTCTGCACTGCTTTCACTATATAACGTGTTTTATGGCTTCTGGCATGTTGGCCCTTTGTTTGTTTTCTGCTCGAAATTTACATAAATTTAGATACATGAGTATCACTTTTCTCTAATTTTATTAACTATGTCAGTGTTAGGGCTATGCAATGAAATAGTTTTCATTTCACTCATGATTTTTATGCCTTCCTTTTATAAAATGGAACATGTCGACTGATTAGGTTGCACAAGAAAGCAGATGTTTTATTGCATTATGTTCAATTTTGTCCAAAAAACAGAATTCCGTAAATTTGTGCTTTCAAAAGGTTTTTCTGTCATTGTAAACAAAAAAAAGGTAAAGGTCAATGAGGTCAACGAGGGTAAATATCTAATTAAAGTTGTAGTTTAAGAAATGCACCAAATCAGGTGAACTGATTTAATTTTTTTGGCAAGTTTATCTGACAATATACCAACACATGATTGCTAAAATCAATTACATTTCCTTATGAAACAACTAATCATAATACTTTCCAATGTAACAGGGTTAAGTATTCAGATTAATGTAGTATTAATCTGATTGCTTCCACATGTGTCTGCTTATTAAAAACTTCAGGCATTCTTATCTGAACTTTAACATGTTTTTCTCTATGTCAGTTTTGAAGTTCAAGCTTAATTTATGTTTATTTAGTTTTACTACCAGTTTCAGCATCTTTTTTGCTGTTTTTATGCAGCTGCACATCCCAATGCACTTTACAAATATGAATTTACCAGAAAGCACCAAGTAGATAAGAATCATTCATAAAATAAGTAAAAGGCTTAAAGGAAGCAGTCTTTACTCTAATCTGTTGAGTGCAACTTGAAATAAAAAGCAATTGACAAAGAAGACATTGTCAGCTTTCTTCTAATAGGATGAAGAGGATAGAAGACTGACCTGATCTGTTCAGTGATTTTATTTCAGTTTTATGACATAGACCAACAGAAAGTAGTTTATTTACATATATTATAAAAGTGTTGTGCATGTTTGTATTTCTGTAAAACTCCAATAAAAACAAAAAGTCAGCAAATTGATAAATATAGAGTCCACCTTTTGTGTAATTTATTTCAGTACAAATCCAGCTGTTCTGTGAAGGTCTAAGAGGTTTGTTAGAGAACATTAGCAAACAAACAACATCATGAAGAACAAGGGAGGCATGAACCATGATGGTGGTAGCATCATGCTGTGGGGAGGCTTTGCTTCATCAGGGACAGGGAATATTTGATACATAGATGGATGGTGCTAAATTCAGGGCACTCCTGGATGAAAAAGACTTCAGACTGAATACACATACAGCCAGATGTACAATAAAATGGTTTAGATCAAATCATATCTGTGTGTTTGGGCGGCCTAGTCAAAGCCCTTACCTAAATCTAGTGAAGTATCTTAGATAAGATCTGAAAATTCCCTTTCTCTCCTTCCAGTCTGACTGAGCTAGAGCTATTTTATTTAAAATAATGGGCAAAAATGTCAGTCTGTAGATGTGTACAGACGAAGAGACATACCCCAAATGTGTTGCAGCTGTAATTGGAGTGGAAAGTGGTTCTTCCTATAAAGGGGCTGAGTACAAATGCAGACCACATGTTTCAGATTTGTCTAAAACATAAAGTCCCAATGAAACACACAGCAGTTCATTGTTACAATGTGACAAAATGTTAACAAATTAAAGTGCCATGAATACATTTCTGGGTCCGTATTCACAATGATTCTCAGACTCCACTCAGAGAGCTCCTATCTTAACCTAAAAATTCTTGGCAGGGACTCCTAGCTTAAGAGTGATTCAGTTCTCTGCTGAGAGCGACTCTAGGTGTGACGCTGTCTTCTAAGAGCTCTGATTGGTTGTTGTGAAAAAACAATAAAAAAATAAACAAAAACAAAGCGCTCCTAGTAATAAGTGGAGAGAAATTAACCGATGATAAATTCAGACTGGATTCAGAAATGTGTAAATCATGATGATGATTTAGCAAAATTAAATTAATTGTCACACAGCATCAACTTGTTTGAATCCTATTTACATGCTTATCATTATTCATCTGAAACCGGCTCAGAGCTCATCTGCTTAGCTGCCTTTCTCTCCTAGATGAAGCCTCTAAAGGAGCTTTAACCATTAATGTTTCGCTTTTCTTTCTCATAGAAAGTACTCCTGGATCAGTGCTTCTGTGTTCTTTTTGTGTCGCTGCTCTGTTCTCTCAATTCCCCAGTCGGTCGTGGCAGATGGCCGCTCACACTGAGTCTGGTTCTGCTGGAGGTTTCTCCCTGTTAAAAGGGAGTTTTTCCTCTCCACTGTCGCTACATGCATGCTCAGTATGAGGGATTGCTGCATAGTCAACGCCAGTGACTGTCCACTGTCTCTACATGCTCATCCAGGAGGAGTGAATGCTACAAGTCACTGACTGGATGCAATCCGCTGGGTTTCCTTAGATAGAAAAACTTTTTATCCAATTTGAATAATAAACTGAATCTGACTGCATTGTTTCAGTTGGGATTAATTAAAATGTATGTACCCGACTCGAAATCTGCATAATTCGATTGAGTTGACTTTGTAAAGTTCCTTGAGACGTGTTGTGAAATGGACCTATATAAAAAAAAATTGAAATGAATTGAATGATTTAAATTCAGCATTTTACTGTGATCTTCTTCTTGTACAATGAGGTTTAGTTTGGTAAAATCACCAAAACAAAACGGAGGTGGAGAAAAACCGAACTGAACAGACTAGCAGAGACTGCTGGTGGAGGAGAAAAGTTGAAAGGTAGATCTGGTCCTGGGAGCACGGTGGGAACAAACAGACATTCCCAGCAGATCAATGCGTCGTTCCCTCTGCTTTCAACACCAGCCTGGAATGTGAGCAGCTCTGGTACCTGCTGGTACCTGCTGGTACCTGCTGCATTCAGAAGCTAGAGAGGAGATAGCAGAACACCAGAGAACCTCTCCACAGATGGGGAGGGCTGGAGATGACCATATAGACTTAGGCTGCTGACATCATCATGTACAATACATCAAATACTTGTTCACCTCATTTACATCTTCCTTATAGTGCTTAGATTATTGTACTGTTGTCTAGAGTTTGTATTTATGTATAAATATATATTTTTTACAGTTTTTCCATTTTTTTTTAAATTTATTTTGAAAGCATTTTACACTGCAAATATTTAAGTTCTTTATTTCTGTACTATATATTTTTTGCAGTTTTGTTCACTTTTTATTCATGGTTATTCATTATTGTTTCTATTATTTATTTATCATTCCTAATATCACCTAGTAGAGGTGCCCCTTTAATCTGTCCTGCTGCTTAAACTATTTAACTTTCCCCTAGTTAGGATGATAAGGTTTATCTTATCTCTATATTAATAATTGTATGATTGTTATAGAAATTTATGTGTTCATTTATTCAACTGTTTAGGGGGTGGATGAATGCGCGATCGAGCCGATAGCATTTTATTAATTCACTGTTGTTCATTGTTTGGAGAATATCTCTCCTTTCTTTCTGTCATCTTGCCTGCTTAAGACACTCTTAGGCTTACTAAAAGTCCTTCTCACTACTCTTACCATTTCCTTACATTAGGAGCTCTCTTAAGACCTAAGATGCTTTGTGAATAAATTTTATCTTACCGAGAGAAACTTCTATGAAAAATCTTTGAATTTGAGACATTTTAAGATTTTTCTTAGAATGACGTCACCAGGAGCTACTTTTAGACTTAGGATTCTTTGTGAATACGGGCCCTGATGTCTTGTCTCAGTCATAGCTAACGAGAAACTGCATTGATTTGTTGAGAATTGCAGCTGCTGAGGAGCTACTCTGTGATCTCCAGTCACACGTTTATTTAACTTTGGAGAAACAGATACGCTGTTCTCTACAGCCAAACAGTAAAGCCAATAAGTTAGAAATTATATTTTGTCTTTACATTCAAACTGACTCAGGAGCAGGAAAATGAATATCGATCTTTAAAGTCAACAAAGTTAGACTCTAACTTTGGCTTGTGCACCTGACTTGCTGTGTAAAACTGTTATAGTTTTTCTCTGTGTACTATCTTCTAGGTTTACTTCCTGTCTCTTTGTCACACAGAGCTTCTAATCAACTCAGCTGCTCCTCATTGGTAATCACTGGTCTCTGAACAGGTAGTCCTAAATCTTCCTTGGTTCTCTGGCAGATTCCTGCTTGTCTCCTGCTCTTCTGTAAGTCATTATTGCTTGGCTATACAAAGTCACCTTTTTAGAGGTCCATCAGTTTCAGTCAGGTTAACATACTCATGTATGGTGTTTACTACCTCCTATTTTAGCATTTTCTTCCTTTATCTCAGAGGTGGGCAACTTCAGTCCTCAAACGGTTGGTGTCCTGCAAGTTTTAGATGTCTCTGCTTCAACACACTTATATCAAATGTATGGCTCATTACCAGGCTGGTGCAGAACTTGACTGCATACTGAGGAACTACTTTAGCCATTTAATTCAGATTTTTTGGACCAAGGACATATCTAAAATTTGCAGGACACCAGCCCTCCAGGACTAAACCTCAAGTTGCCTACTGATCTGTGTATCTGTGTATAAATGTGTGCGATTGGGTGAATGTGGCTCCAGTGTAAAGCGCTTTAAGTGGTTTGTATGACTGGAAAGGTACTATCTAAGTTCAGTCCATTTACCATTCACTCCAGACCAAGAACATACTTGAAGCTAATTTGAATACTTTCCAAGGCAACTTAAACGTTTTAAGTGTTGTTATATTTAAAGCATAATGACTGAGAATTGTTTAATTTTTTTTCTGTGCCCTGGAGCTTTAAAATTCATTGTTTTCCAGTGATCGGTTGAGCTGCTGGTTCTGTGAATTCCTAGAAGGTCAGCATTTTACCTCATAGATCTTCGCAGCGTCTTCTTGTCACATCTTTTATCACTTCTGGTGAGTCCGGCAAGAAATGACTTAACCACTCTGCAAAAAGAATAAACAAAAGGTTAGGCTGCCAGAATGTGGTTGAAGTGGGTCGACTTTAGAGTTTTAATAGGGGGGGTAAACAAACCCTGAGATGGATCAGAGCGTGTGGACTTGAAGACAGACAGACAGATGTAGCTGGAGGAAGTCAGTGATGCTCCTAACCGCTCTCGTCAAAGGCAGAAAGAGGAGGTAGGGGTTGACGGATGGGAAGATGTGGAAAGACTGAGAGGAAACTTGAGACGCTGAGAAAGTCAGTAATGTACTTGACCTTCCTCCGCAGACTCCCTGTGTCCCTCCTTGTTATTGTAAAGCACAGAGGTTGGCGAATTGTGGGGAAGAGGAAAAGGAAATAAAAAAAACATGACCTGGAATAGAAAAAGCAGAGGCAGGAAAGGATAACCGTGTATTTTTTTTTGTCAGCATAAATGTCAGTGTTTAAATGTGTGCAGGGCAGGCAGGGAGACTGAAGAACAGGAAGAGTCCCATATAAGAGGGAATAGCCCTGTTTTACTGCCACATAAATCTGCTCTTGGCACTCTAAACTTTATTTCGGACCTCCTCTTTTTGAGTTTCCTGCCTGAATGCTGAAATTGAATTTCAGAACATTCATCTGCTGCTGTTTCATTTGAAGATTTCTCTCTTTTAGCCTCTGTTCTTCTTGTTTCCCATGAATAGATTCTCTCTAGATAGACTCTCAAGCTCTAGGTGAAGGTGCTTTGCTGTTTCACCTGAAGGATTGTTGCCACCCCCCTTATTTCTCACAATTTGCAATTGTGTTGGACCTTCTTAATTTCCTTTTGGCTTTTTGTATATTCATTTGCAGTCTTGCTTTACTTCCCCTCAGCCTTCTTCATTAGCTCAAAGTCTTTTTTTTCTCTGATTTACACATTAATTTGGAGCAGGAGGCAGCTTAAGTTGACAGATATGACTTCCTTAAGTAATTTCTGACAGATTGCAGATCGATCAGATCCTGACGGGAAGGACAAACGCTGCTCTTTCCAATGCTATTCCTCTATTTAATGCTTGAAAGGTGGTAGCAAAGGGCAATAAATCCATCTCTCCAAATAATCCATTCAGTCTTTGTGTGTAGAAAGTTCATATGATTCACAGTATTTTAATTTATTTTATTCAAACTATTCAGTTACCCCTTGTAATTATGGGTGCAAAAGTGTATTTGACCCATTTATGTTAATATTTTTAAAATGTAGGTAGTCTCGATATCTTATATTTAAAGGAAAAATGTTGAAATAGTGAATGTTTGAGCATTGTTTGCAAATATAAAACACCTTTTTTCATGCATACTGTTTAGTGTTGCAGCAGAAATCAGCTATTTTAAAAGTAATGTTCATAACTCAGCCAGCCTCATTAGTTGATTTAAGAAATCCATCAAATCTCTCTCAAAAACATTTATTTCTCATATTTTTAGGGGTGACGTCTGTCAAAAAATCTGTTTTCTAAAGCTTGTTGAAGGAAAATATTAATCCTGTCTACCTGCTTGTTGAACTACAGCTAAAGAAAATTGTAGCTGCAGGGAGTCCTTTACCAGTCCAGCGCTCCAGCCTGTATGTGACTGAAAGGTTTTCTCACCGCAATCTCGGTACGTTCACAACCTGGCTCACAACGCGTGCCACAGGATAGTAGACCTTGTTTATGAGCCATGAGATGTTCTTCTGCATTCAGTTAGGGTCAGTCATGAAGTTGATTGACATCAGATCTTGCTTCTAGAAGTCAGACCAACTTCTTATTTGGCAGTGGACCACAATCTGAAATGATGTACTTCCCGTAAGGTTTGGATTAAATGTTAACTTTTCTGTTAAAAGTTAGCTTGAGTGAACTGTGAAGACAAACTGAAACTTTGATGATGCTGAGGTCTTGTGTGCAAGTTAAAGTTATTAAGTCAAGTTTATTTATATAGCGCTTTTCAGCAACAAGGCACTCAAGGCACTGTACATAAGGACAAACATTAAAAAGAAACAGAAAATCAAACAGAGGTAATTAAGAAAAAAAAGAGAATATAATGATGGATAAGAAAATGAAATGAAAATTGGACTGAAAACTTAACTAATAATGTTTAGATAACACATTCAAAGGCCACTCTAAACAAACAAGTTTTTAATCTTGATTTAAAGCAATTTAGGGTTTCAGCACTTTTACAGTTTTCTGGGAGATTATTCCAGATTAGCGGACCATAAGAACTAAAAGCTGCTTCTCCCTGTTTGGTTCTGGTTCTGGGTATGCAGAGTAGATTTGAGCCAGAAGACCTGAGAGGTCTGGGTGGTTGATCCACTGACAGCAAGTCTGTAATGTATTTTGGTGCTAAGCCATTGAGTGATTTATAGACTAACAGAAGTTTTTTAAAGTCTATTCTCTGAGCTACAGGGAGCCAGTGTAGGGACTTTAGAACCGGGGTGATGTGCTCCACTTTCTTAGTTCTAGTGAGGACCCGGGCAGCAGCGTTCTGGATCAACAGCAGCTGTCTGATCCACTTTTTAGGCAGACCTGTGAAGACACCGTTGCAGTAATCAATTCTACTAAAGATAAACGCATGAAGTAGTTTTTCAAGGTCCTGCTGAGACATTAGTCATTTAATCCTGGAGATGTTCTTTAGGTGATAGAAGGCCGACCTTGTTACTATCTTTATGTGCCTCTGAAGGTTCAGGTCTGAGTCCATCACTATACCCAGGTTTCGAGTCTGACTGGTGGTTTCTAGCTGTATTAACTGAAGCTGTGTGCTAACTTGTAAACGCTCTTTTGGTCCAAAGATTATTACTTCAGTTTTGTTTTGATTCAGGTGAAGAAAATGTTGGCACATCCATGCATTGATTTCTTCTATGCATTTACCCAACGCTTGAATGGGTTCATAGTCACCTGGTGACTTCGTAACGTATAGCTGTGTGTCGTCTGCATAGCTATGATAACTTACGTTGTTGTTTATTAAAATTGGGTAATATTGGGTGTTTGATTGTAAGAAGCCAGATTGTCAGGTTTCGCCATGCCCAAATGCATCTAGCATCACGTTTTTAATAACCTTTAATCAACAATGCCTTAAGATTAAATTGATTTATTCACCTGTTGCAAAGTTGAAATTTGTAGGAGGAGTTTGCTCAGATTTAATGTGTGAAGTCCATAACCAGGTCTAATTACTGCAGGTAGGAGTCAGTTTGTGGACAGTATCTGGTTTATGTTCAAGACTATGACCATGTAAACATGCTTAATATTTTAACAATAAATGTAAATAATTTCAGTTTTATCTGGCACATGTGATTTATAATAACTCGTATGGGCTTAACCTGGAGTCAGGTATTTAAAACTATTAGATATGAGGAATAGTGGATGAAAAAAACCCTAAACCCTCTGGGAATTTATGTATGTTCATATAGTAGCTCACAAATATTCATAATGTCCTATGTTGACGTGTTTTATTTTTGTGTTGCATTTTCATTTATAAAGGTGCTCCTTTTAATTAAAAACAGTGTGAGACCAATATCTCTCCTTTTCCTTTTTATAAAATGCATGAGAGGGACTTTCTTCTGCTCATAAAAAAGTAACTTTATTGAGTAGCATTTTACTTTTATTTGGGTAACATTTTATTCTGGTAACTTTACTGGTCTTTAAGTAAACGTTTATCAAAGTAGCTGTACTTTTTCCTGAGTACATTATTTTTGTACTCTTTCCACCTCTGAAAGCCAGATGTACCAAAGATGCTGGAGAGTGATAAGATCATTGATGGTGGAGCAGAACAGAGTCAGTTGCTGCAGAGGTTAGTCATAAAGTGAACAATGTAGGTGTACAAATATAGCAGCTTTCCAGTTCTTCTTCACCTCTATTTTGTGAGATTTGAGTTTTTAAGTTTGGAAGGTATTTTGTTGAAAGCCATGAAACAATGGCTTTGTTATAGTTTACCATGTAGGTTAAATATGTATACATATATATTGTTGTATACTTTTTCTGCCCCTGCCCTCTGCTCAGTAATTTTTCCCCCTTCTCCTCTGCAGTCCTGAACTGTAAATCTTGTATCATGGTGAAGTTCTCTGAACAACATTTGAACCATTAAAGTGGATTTCTGTATGCAACCTGAGGCCAAACTGCATTCTGTACAACAATGCTTGAGTTGTTGAACCTCAAAGTGGGTGCGAGTGGGGATTTGGGGGATTTTAACATTGAGTTGACAAAATAACAAGCATGCTCAAGAAAACTCACTATTCATCATTTTTGAATATTTGGCTTTCAGTTTTGTTTAAACAAAAATCTGGAAAGCTGCATTGCTTGACTTTCTTATGAAACTAAGATGTTTGTTTCCATTTTCATTCTAATGGTCATAGCTCATCAAAACTGTCTCTTAAAAACTTCACTAAATCATGCAGCTATGGAATGGAAACAAGTTTCTGCTTTTTCACGCTGGAGAGCTTGATTGATAAGACAAAATGATGATGTATTAAATTGTGCATTAACTTCCATTAGTAAATAAATGCCATTTTTAGCACACTCTGTGTACTTTAGTATCTTCTATACTCCATTATTTAAATCATGTTGGCATTTACATTATTGGCATGCAGTGTCTGTGTGTGTGTGTGTGTGAATGTTGTACACCTAGTAGTCCGTTCTGGTACTGTTGGTTCTGTAATAACATAATAATGATGCGTTCTACAAGTATCGGCTTTATGGTGCTCTGATTGCATTCATGAATCTCTTTAAACTGATGGTAATACTTGCCTTTATGCTGCCATAGTAAAATGCTAGGAATCTTGGCAGAGATCTGCAGGGTCTTTGTTTTGCTTCTCTATCTGGGTTTGTGTTGGTGCATGTTCTGCAAAGACGGGTAAAAAGTAGGGCTAATCCTCAACATCAATCAGATTCAATCTATACGATTTCATTCATGGGGCATTGTTTTATTCAGACAACTTTTACACACAGTGTCACACAGAAGTTCAAATGAGAAAACGGCATGCAAACAACAACCCACAATCTCTCCAAAAAAATAATACTGAGTAAATAAAAAAAATTCTACTTATCAGACAGCTAGAATAAGATGCCATACATAGATCATAGGAAACACCTTGTAAAGATATAAAAACGCATCTAAAACACAAAAATACTTTACCAATAAAAATAGATATAAAATTAATAATATATATTAAATTACCATTCATTTCTGATGAAACTTGAAATTGTGCAAAATACTAGTCTTTTAGCAGGGTTTTTTGCTCAAGTAGTACGATGTCTGCCTATTAAATTATGTTCTTTATGGTTGGGGCATTTCATGCTTCACAGGAACTCATTTTAAGTTCTCATAGGTCCCCACACTGCAGCAGCCTTACCTACTACACATGTCTGACCAATTGCACAATATTTATAGGACATCACAAAAGAAAAAAGTAAAGAAAAGGCTGCAAGAACTCCCCAACTAGGGCTGCAAGAACAGAAAGTATCATTTTGTTCTTGCAGTCCTGATAGAGAGATCAGATTTCGCTGTTTACTTTACCGACAGACGTGCCTCTCATAGTTTGTTGCAAACATAATTTTCAATCCTGAGTGAAATATTTGGTGGGAGTTGTCTTTTCTGATTTGCATGAAGGTTAGGGCAGTTCCCTTTGTTCAGTAATTGTACACAGCTGACTGACAGCTGACCGAAACTGTGGGGGGTGGGGAGCTGCACCTGCATCTTTTAAAAAGGACTTTTAACTGCATGGATCGAGAGTTTATTTGGTTTTGAAACAGTTCTTCGTCGAGTGTCCTTCATCGCCTTCATAAAGCATTCTGTCGGCTGAAAAAAGCGGGTTTTATTCTGGGTTCATTCTGTTTCTTTAAACAGTTTAAGATTAAAGGAAGAGGCATCTTAAATGAATCAATGTGAGTATTACACTACTGAGAGAAATTCACACGTTAGGAGTGTTAGAATATTAACAGCTGTATCTTTGTGAACTTCCCTGCAAGCCTGGAGCATTAATGTCTAAAGTTGATCAGTTCAGTTTGTCATGGTAGGAGTCCCCACTTGATGCTCCCAAAAGATTGGTGCTTTATGTCATAAACACCTTGGTTTTATCATCTTCTCACTTGTCGTTTTTCTTCTCTCTTGCCTTTGCCCCCCTTCCTCCCCCACTCTGTCACTGCCTGCCTCACCCCTGACAGATGGAGAGTGAAAAGAAGAGGAGGAAATACTCCACGAGCAGCAACGACTCTGACACCACTGACAGTAAGTTGAAGAAAGAGCTGGGGCAAGATGAAATGTGGATATTTTTGTTCGGGGGAACCTGGAAGTGTGAGAAAGGTGAGCTCCCTTGCTGCTGGGGTACAGTTAGACACCTGATTTCAGTCAACTGATGCAGAAGTGCATCTTATATAGTGTATAGTTTAAGGTTTTGTTGGTTACAATCGCAAACATGAGTCTGTTTTCTTAGCATTTTTTCTGCTTCAGAGGTGGGATCCTGAATTAGTTGCAAATAGAAATCAGATGTATGGTGTACATTTCTATTCAGCTCCACTGAGTCAATACTTTGTAGAACTGCCAAGTCTTTTGGGGATTTTTCCAAACCTAAAATGAGCCAAGAATAAAAATGTTTACACTGATTACTCATATCATCTGGATTGAAACGGTGAATAGACAATTATTCTCAAGCTTATGACCTACCTCATTATTAAAACCATTTTGGTTTTTATTATCACCGTGACTGAAGTACAAAAATGAGCAATTCTCGTCTTACTCCGAGTCTCCTCCTTCATTATTACTATACTGACACTCTGGGGACAATCTATAATAGTAACACATTGTTCTTTAATGGATGGATCGCTGTGTCACTTTCATGATTATTAGATTGAAAAATAAAATGCACAAACCTTCTATCTCAAGAATGAGAGCTCTGATATTTGAAGATGATGAGATGTGCGGTTATCCCAAAGAAACAAGCTCAAGGTCTTGATATCTCAAGATAATGAGACATTAAAACTGAATCTGCTCCAAGAGCGCACAGTCTGGTAGAGATGCTATAATGAAATCGCTACCATGACAAAATGAGTTTAAAATCTGATGAGATGAAGAACTCACCTCTAGATATTTTCATGAATTAAATTTCCATGCTCTGACTTAAAATATTCATACAGCTTTATGTGTGTCCTAGCTGACTGAGGCTGAGGTGATAAACACCGAAAATTAAAACAATAGGTCACATAAAACAGTTGTACCTGTAATGGTTCCTAAAGTGACTGAGATTTTTTTAAAATCTGGATATTTGATATTGAAAATGTGTCGCCTTAACTACTGGCTGCTGAACGATTCCTAGCGTTGATCAGATGAGTCCGAACCTGACAGGAATTAGTTGAGTCTCTTTCATTATATGATGAAAGAAATGTTTAGTGCCAAAAAAGACTTTCTTTGGAATGACTAGGAAGGTTTTGAACCTAAATAACTGTAAACTTGACCCCTGTGGATAATTTCTCCTTGATGTTCAAAACCGAAATCAACCCGTCTGCAGCCCTGGAGCTACTGTAGGTTAGATGCTAGCACCTTTCACAAAACACTTCGAGGTGGGATTATGGCGCCTTTTTGCCTTCTCAGTGTGTTTTGTGAAAGAACCGATACGGTGAGGTGCAAATCAGCCTGCCTCTATTACGCCTTTGTCTCGCCATGTGAGGTAGCTGCAAGCCCGCATCGGCCGATTCCTGCAGGGGCAAGTCGGCTCCATGGGTCGAAGGCGTGATGTTGGGATTATCTTTGTACTGTGCAAATAGCCAGCAACAGACAGCCAGTAAATATGACGAGTCCTTTTGAATAATGTCAGTTATTTGTTTATATTGAGAAAGTTTGCGAATTTGTTGAAAAATTGTAAACAGTTGAAGACACTTCAGTAACTAAAACTGTGAAATTCGATTGAATTAGGCACTTTTTTCTCTGTATTTAGACATAAAAGCAAGAAATGCTTTAAGTGCACTATTGTTCTTTGATAGTCAGTTTTCCCTTTTTTCTTTGCTGGTATTGTGTAGTAATTTAACTTTAAAGAGCAGGAACAGACATGAGCAAATTATAAAACTGTCCAGCTGACTTATTGGATCGTCAGGTTAGAAGATTTAAAGTTAGCTATTTTTAATGTCCGTGAGATGTTTAAAGTAATGTCAGAATTTGCACAGAAGTAAAAAGCTCCTAAAATGGAAATGTTAATTGTACAAAAGCTAATATAAGAAAAGTTAGTAACAAAAACTGGAGATTGGACTTCGCCCACAAAACTCTGTTGTAGTTCGACCACATCAAGCTCTCTGAGAAGCTGCACCTGCTGACTTTGTTTTTAGGTACATCATATTCCCTATTCTTCATTTGTTAGTTCAGTTCTTCGCTTGTTAATGTGACCTAAATCCAGATTTATCAGTGACATACAGCCAATTAAACTGAAACATCTGTCATTTTAGTGTGGGAGGTTTCATGGCTAATTGGGACCAGCCTGGTAGCCAGTCTTCACTGATTGCACATTGCACCAGTGAGAGCAGAGTGTGAAGGTTCAATTAGGAGGGTAACAGGACAGTTTTGCTCAAAATATTGAAATGCACACAACATTATGGGTGACATACCAGAGTTCAAAAGAGGACAAATTGTTGGTGCACGTCTTGCTGGCGCATCTGTGACCAAGACAGCAAGTCTTTGTGATGTATCAAGAGCCACGGTATCCAGGGTAATGTCAGCATACCACCAAGAAGGACGAACCACATCCAACAGGATTAACTGTGGACGCAAGAGGAAGCTGTCTGAAAGGGATGTTCGGGTGCTAACCCGGATTGTATCCAAAAAACATAAAACCACGGCTGCCAAATCACGGCAGAATTAAATGTGCACCTCAACTCTCCTGTTTCCACCAGAACTGTCCGTCGGGAGCTCCACAGGGTCAATATAAACGGCCGGGCTGCTTTAGCCAAACCTTTGGTCACTCATGCCAATGCCGAACGTCGGTTTCAATGGTGCAAGGAGCGCAAATCTTGGGCTGTGGACAATGTGAAACATGTATTGTTCTCTGATGAGTCCACCTTTACTGTTTTCCCCACATCCGGAGAGTTACGGTGTGGAGAAGCCCCAAAGAAGCGTACCACCCAGACTGTTGCATGCCCAGAGTGAAGCATGGGGGTGGATCAGTGATGGTTTGGGTGCCATATCATGGCATTCCCCTTGGCCCAATACTTGTGCTAGATGGGCGCGTCACTGCCAAGGACTACCGAACCATTCTTGAGGACCATGTGCATCCAATGGTTCAAACATTGTATCCTGAAGGCGGTGCCGTGTATCAGGATGACAATGCACCAATACACACAGCAAGACTGGTGAAAGATTGGTTTGATGAACATGAAAGTGAAGTTGAACATCTCCCATGGCCTGCACAGTCACCAGATCTAAATATTATTGAGCCACTTTGGGGTGTTTTGGAGGAGCGAGTCAGGAAACGTTTTCCTCCACCAGTATCACGTAGTGACCTGGCCACTATCCTGCAAGAAGAATGGCTTAAAATCCCTCTGACCACTGTGCAGGACTTGTATATGTCATTCCCAAGACGAATTGATGCTGTATTGGCCACAAAAGGAGGCCCTACACCATGCTAATAAATTATTGTGGTCTAAAACCAGGTGTTTCAGTTTCATTGTCCAACCCCTGTATGTTCGTTTCACATAATCACAGGTAAAGTCTCACTGGAGTGATTTTTTTTTTTATTTTTTATTTTGTCTTGGGGATCAGAGGAAGATGTCTGGTTTTGTTTGTAACATCTGCCTGGACTTTGGCTCAGCTGATGACTGAACTGCATTTTTTTTATTCAATCTGGTTCTTAAAATACAGCGAGTATTCAAGTAGTAGTCAATGAAACTCTGATTTCACGTTTGGTTTAGGCGTGTTTTCTCAGTATGGCCTGAAACACTTTGGAAGCTGTAAGCACACGCATCATGTAGTTAGTTAGCAAAGTGATAAATTAATATGAGCCGATTTATGCATAGTTTAAAATATTGGCATACGTTTTTTTTTTTCCCTCCCACAGTCCAAAGACATGCCTGTTAGGTTAATTGGTCACTCTAAAAATTGCCCTTAGGTGTATGAATGAGTGTGCATGGTTTGTGTTGCCCTGCGATGGACTGGCGACCTGTCCAGGGTGTACCCCGCCTCTCGCCCATAGACTGCTGGAGATAGGCACCAGCTTCCCCGTGACCCACTATGGAATAAGCGGTAGAAAATGACTGACTGACGTTTTTTTTTTTCCCCCAGAGCCTGACTCCTCAGAGATGGGAACATCTGGCTATAATGCTACCAAGCCAAAAATAACGGTTCGCAGCCGCATGTAAAAAATATACGTGTCCTGCTGTCTTTTAACACAGTTTGCTGTAGTTGAAAAAAAAAATAGGATAATCTTACTCTAGCTTATGTATGAAATATACTTTATTAGAGTTTATTGGAAAACCAAATATGTTTTTCCACTTGATGTCAAACGGACAGTTTTGAGAACTGCTGAATATTATAAAATAAGATTTCGGATCAACTGCCGGATTTTTGATTAAGAATAATGATTTTTTTAATGAGAAAAATGTTGCATTTGCATCTATAGCCAGAGTAATTATGGGTCATGGAGTTGTTCAAGTTGTTCACGCCAAGGGCTGACCTGGCCTGACCTCTGATAGGTTTAACTGTTGTGTGCTCACAGATCTGTGTGTAGCATATTTTATAGCAGGTTTAATGGGCAGACCTAACTACCCCAGCCCGTGTTTAAAGCTTTTCCGTCTGTGTTTTTCACTCTCAGCTTCTCCTGACCTCTGCAGCCTGGACTCCAGCTGCATCTGTTCACTGGAGGTTATCAGGTTTCTAATTGAAGGATGCCCATGATAATTTTGGCTGCTGGGTCTCAAAGTGCGGCTTTTAATTAACACACAGCCATGATGGTAGCCTTCGTCTGCATGTTTGCTTATCTGGTCACGGTACGGCTGCCATATGTTAGTCATGTAGATGTATCCTGCACAGGCTCATGCACGTGCTTGTGAAAGGCTGATGTGTAATTATGATCCTAATGTGCAGAAGTTCAGTACATGGACCAATTAAGTAGCCTTTTTTTACCTGCAGACCTGCATAGACGGACAACAAATATTGTGGCGCATAATAAATTAGACTATCAAAAAGTAAATTTATGTCTTGTGAAACCTTCAAAGGAGTGACTAAAACCAAGGAATGTAATGGTTGTAGCCCATATCCTGGTGGCATCTGACACACAAACGGAGAATTTATTATGTTCTACAACATTTGCTTAGATGGCACATTATAGGTTTTTTTGTTTTTGTTGTTTTCTTCATTGAACAAGATCCAGCACTAAACCTGTGCGACTACTCACTATTGCTCCCTTAACACTGGACCTTTAACACCAAAGCATAAATAAATCAGCCAGAATCTAGATGATCTCTGCAAAGTCTTGAAGAGGTCTCCATGGGGTGCAAGAGGAGAGCAACGTGCTCCCCATTATAAGTTATGGAGCATGAGCTTTCTGATTGTTTTAAGCATTCACAAAACTTCCATTGGGTAATTTGGGTAATTTTGGTGCTTAAGTATCATGGTGGCAGGAGCCTGGTCGCAACTGTACCAGCTTTTAATAATGTATGGCCTTCCCTCACCGGTGTGGGTTGGTCACAGGAGAATTTCAAACAGTACTGGCTGTGCTGTTCTGATCCTAAAACCAGGGACATAATCTTATGATGCCAACACCAGGCTGGCAACGCTTTTTGATTTAATATTGAATTTATCTTAGTAGTTTAGTTGCTAGGCACATTGCCTCCTGCTTCTATGCTTGCCACAACCAAAAGTACCTTAAACATTTCCAACCAAAGATCTCATATCTCCACACCAACAAAATACGATAAGGGCCCTTGCACATGGAGATCAGAATTCACTGAGCTTCCAGTGAAAACCCTCATAGGGAGAAATGCACACATCTCCAAATTGCACATAGGCTGCTGTCTGAGTCTCTCAGATAACAGTTTCACTGGAGTGATTTTTAGTAATTTGGTGCAATCGGCTCCCATTAATCAGTAAGAGTAAGTAAGAGCGTTGCGACAGATTGAAGTTACTGAGCAGGATGGTTCAAATGGTGCACTGCAGAAATCCCCCTCAGCTTTATCCTGACTACTAAACAGCTGACATGCTTTTGGTGTTTCCCCTGTCCTCTCCAGACAAACTGAAACTAATGGTAGAGGTGCAGAAATTCCCCATATTAATAGGGAAACATAATTCTCGGGGGCTGCACAGTGGAGCAGTTGGTAGCAAGAAGGCACTGGTTACGAATCCTGGCCTGGGGTCTTTCTGCATGGAGTTCGCATGTTGTGGGTTCTCTCCTGCTACTCCAGCAACCTTTAATGTAACTTATATCATTACAATTTAACTGAAATCCAAACAAATCTGTGAGAAAAACAAAGGTAAAAAATCCCTAGCCATATATTGGTTGCATAAATGTGCATAACCTCAAACTAATACTTTTTGATTCAGTTCTGGCATTCAACCTTCTTTGTTACATACCTTCCTTCAGTTGTAGTGAATCTGATTAATCTGAAATAAAGTTGTCCCAGCAAGATTTTCCTGATATTTGCATCCTTTAGCTAAAGTCATAGTTTGCAGAAAGGCTATAAAAGATGAAAATTACTTGCATGTACAAAGGTATCAGTAAGGATAAGAATGCAAAAAGATCCATCGCATTATATGTCTGCTATGTTACAACAAAGATACATAAGATATGGAACAACAGTGACTGGATGTTTCTCCAAAACTGATGAAAAGACCAGATGGAAACCGGTCTGAGAGGCTGCCAAGAGGCTGACAGCAGCTCTGAGGAGCTGCAGGGATGTCTGGTTGGTATTGTATTCTAATGTGTTGATTAAAGAGTCGGGTTGCACGGCAAAAGGATTTTCTTCCCAAGAAAACATCCAGGTTTGGCTAAAATCTACCAAAACATTGTTAAAGAATGTGTTATGGTCTGGTGAAACTAAAAGTGAACTTTAGGCCACAATTTTAAAGGATAAGTTTAAATAAACCCAATGGAGCACGTTTCCAAAAGAACGCCATAACCGCAATGACATATGGCAGTGGCAGCATTATGCTGTGGGTTTACTTTTATTTAGATGAAACGGGGGTTTCTGTAGTGGCCTGACCAGTCTCCAGACCTGAACCCAATAGAAAATCTTTGGATGGAGCTGAAACTCTGTTTTGCCCAGCGCCAGCCCCGAAGGAGTGGGCCAAAATCGCTGCTGCAGTGTATGCAAACCTGAAGGTTTCTGCACCAAATATTAAGTTCGATTTTTCTATTGAATCAAATTCTTATTTAATCCAATAAAATGCAAATAAATTATTAAAATATTACACAATGTGATTTTTCTGGATTTTGTTTAAGATTCTGTCTCTCATAGTGTACCTACGATGAGTGTGTTTGTTGTCTCCGAGTAGAAGAAGAAATCAGTCAGTTCAGAAGGCAAATATGGTAGCAGCTATTCCCTGAGCTCTGCTAGATCCTGAGGAGTGAAGTCAGCATGGTGGCAGCACTGCTGTGGTGATGGGGGAGCAACATGTTGAGTGGGTGGCATGCACGCTCCCATGCGCTAAGATTCTGATGTGTTACATTAAACTAACATTTCTTCCAATGCACATTTAATCAAATGCACATCTTTCCTCAGTATTCACACTTAGAAATAAGCTTTCAAATATGATTTTTAGGGTTTCCTGAAAATGTAACCTATGTAAATGCACAGAAAATCCTCCATTGACCTGTTAAAACAAGCGGTGGGTGGGATTTTTGGCTCCAGTGTTTGGTTAATTACAATTTAAGTTGTGTAATAACGAGCTCATAATGGAGCATAGTAGGCTTAACACTTTAACAAGATGTTATTTATATTGTCATTACCTAATTAACCTCTTCATGGATCGTCATTAGTCTGCTTCATTTAAACCCTGACTCTGAGGGCAGTCACTGAGGTTGTTGCATGCCGGTTTTCTTTTATTTAATTTCTTTGAATCAAATTTGTTTTAAAATGACAAAAACCCTGACCTCTTTCTCAAGGTCACTTAAAAAGGTTTCTTATGCAGATTCCCTGCCGCTGCTGAATTCATTAGGCTATTGTTTCTGCAAAACATATTTCTCCAGTCGGACGCCGGAGTTTCTCTGGACTGAAATTGACATTAACAGACGTGTGTGAGGAAAAAGCTACAGCCAAGGACTTGACGACTCAAACAAACGAATGCTTGCTTGATAAGAATTAAAATCATAAAAAAGGGACAGAAAAGGTTTTCCTAAGAGCAGCTCCAAGCCTTAATCTTTTTTTTGTCTTCCTCCAGGTCAAGTGACCTCGTGGTCCAGGTCCTCCAAGAATACCGGCACCAGCAGTACATGGGTCCGCCTCCAGCACAAGAAACCATCAGAGGTAAGTAACTCTACTGGCTTTGGTTTTGTGACACAGTAACTAGTGCTCCAGTTTCACTCTTTCCTACTGATTATGAGTGGGACCAGAACTGACCAGTTCTGATTGTACGGGTTAATTAAAACATGAAGATTTCTAATGAAAAACATATTTGCTGGTTTAATGTAAATTTGTGTAAAGTAAAATTGTATTTAAATAGATTTTAATGTTGCATAACCATTTCAAAGAGGCATATTTGTCCTTCTTTGTCCGTCCATTAAGCAAGGGAAAGGTGCAGGACCCCCTTTTCAGCCTGCTGACCAGCAGTGCACAGCAACTTGTGGGGGAGGGTCAGCACTTCACCTGGAGAAAACTCTGGTCACTCTGGCACTTTCTGCGGTATATCATTGAATACATTTCCAGCCATAGGAACTTTTTAAATTTTTCTTTATACCTGTAACTTTTCATCATAAAATCTGTCAAAATGCAGATTCAACTGATCTTTGTTGTTCCTGCAGGTACACAGGTAGTTACTCAGTTGTTGCTGCTGTTTTTATGCAGAAAGGTAGCACACAGTAATTTTTTTTTTTCCTCTAATGTTGTAGATTTATAGATTTATCAAGAAACGTTAATCACAAGCTGATTCCTCTTTCAAACTAAGACAATATTCACTTAAATCCGCCTCCAAGTGTGATGTTGCAACACTAGTTCACCAACCGTTGCTGTATATCCATGGCACAGACGTTTCTGTCCAGTGTAAATACAGCTTTTTGCTGCCACCACAGCTAAATCAACCCCGCTCGTGGATGGTAAGAATCGGTTGGCTTAAACACAGGTTTGCGCATCCATATAGTCATGATGAACGATCCCAAGTCCTCCTAAATGACCACCCTGTGGAAGAAACTGGCATTATCCAGTTGGAAACTGGTGAGCAGTACCAGTTGTGGCAAAGCAGTGCCTGCCACAATCACACATTCCTCCCACTCAGAGAAATTGGGTTCAAATCAGTTTGGGTTGTTTGTTTTTTAACCTTACCTTCAAACATTACTTTATTTTTCTCCGAGTTGTAACAGATGTTGTTTTTGAGCTAGAATGTGTACTTCTTTTGAAGTAAAAACTTAAGGTCTTTATAAAAGGAATGAGTGCTAATTTGCACTTTATCTGGGAAGTTTCTCCATCCTGCCTCCACAAAGTGTCTCAAACTGAAGGGAGGGTGACATAGTTTTTTTGTTTTTTTGCATAAGAGAAAACTAAATCTTTGCCCTTAAAGTGCGAGTCCTCAGCAGAGCATCTGTCAGGCTTGAACATTTGAGTCTTCCTTCGCCTTCATCCAGTTAACCACAGGCTGTTGGAAGGTCCTGTCAGCAATCAGTCCCTCAGTAATTACCGCTGTAGCTCTCTGCTCTGACCTGGGCCTCCTCTGAGGAGCCAAGGGCCACATTCCCTTTCATAATGCTGCCTCTGCACTCTTGGGGAAGGCTGATGCTTTTTGCTGCATTATTTTCCGCTTCTTCAGAGGCAGAGAGTGATGGGAAAGGTCACATTAAAAAGGAAAAAGACAGATCCCTTCACAGCTTAGCTTTTTCAGTCAAGAGAAGCATCTGAAAAGTCGTCGTAAAAGACTTCATCTTTGTTTTTATGAAAGTGCTGGTTCAGCTGCAGCGATATGGCCAGAACCATCTTAATTTCATTAATTTCTTTTACTCCCTCCAGGACAATCTTCTCGAAACTGCCTCTTTTTTCTCAGTTCGGTGTGCGCAGTCTGTATAAACGCTGAGAAGATAAATAATTCTTAGAGTTGATTAACATGTTTTTTAAGTGACCAAATGTTTTTATAATGGTAATGATATTTTACCATGTTTGATGCCATGTTTTACTCTTTTTAGTAAATACTGACGAACTTAAACTCCTAATATTACTTTACCGTTCAAATTCAACACTTGATCACGTCTTTTCTGTGGCCACTGTCAGTGTGAAGACATGTGAGGAAACAAATGTTTTGTCACGTGTTATGACAATGATGACAAGCCTTCCCTGTTTTACATCAAGCTTAGCAAGACATTTGAAGTCTCTTTTTTGTAGTCATCGTGCAGTTTCCCCACTTATGACCTGCAGTTGTATAATTTTTATTTTTCACTTTGTCCATAAAGAGTGGGAGGTAAGATACAGTAGGGTTGTGACAATACAAAAATATCTGAAATATCAAAATATTAAATGTGTTACTTCGCTTTTTAGCGAAAAAGTAGACAAAACAAGTGTTTATAAGCCTTTATAAAGGTTTGTAACTTGCATAATTTTAATTTCAGGGTGTTGGTCTCTGTGCTTCCACATGACTGTCACTTTTCTGCTGAGACATTCTCACTGTGCGACAAAGAAAGGGGTTTTCTCTCCATTTTTATAGAATTGATTGAAGAACAATGACCAACAGAGAACTTAAATACTGACGGAAATGTGAGAAATGATTTTGGAGACCGGTGTGTGGAGGAGCTGTGGCAGAAGGTAAGCAGGGAAACTGAGGGAGTGAGACTAATTAACATGAAGGAGCTGAACCTTAAACACAAGGCGACACTTAACCGGGGGAAAAGACAAATGGGGATCTAATAGAAATAAATCCAAATGTACAAAAAACAGAACACAGAAATACAAAAACTACAAACCTAAACATAAATCAATAAAGTAATATGGAAATGCCTTACAAACAATAATGAACAAAGATAAATGAACTGAATATGGGAAGACCTAAAGAAGATAACAAGGAAATCATAAAAATATATACACAAAAGAAAACAGAACACTTATGGAACATGACACTTATCATTAGTGATCAACTCGAGTAAGCAAAGTGGGTTGCTACCGGTTCTGTACAGCTTTAACTTTAAAGGTCAGCTTCAGTCTAGGCCCACTGTTTAACATTTACTTTTTATGTTATTTGACACATTAGCTGATAATTGCTTTAATACTGAGCTCTGAGGTAATAGAGGTGATACTCTGGTGGACATTTTTTCTGCCTTAATTCGTCCCTGCAGTAGAAGTGAGTATTGTGTGCACCAATTCCTCACTGGGGGAACTCAGACCGACATAATACGTTAACGGCCTACCAGTATGTAGCTAATATGGAAATATATAACGTTAGCTCAAGCCTTCCATTAAAGGAACCTTATTGTAAGGCAAAGGCGCCACCAGAGCTTATCGGTGCAACACTCCGGTTGTACCTGCCATGTCAGAGGAGCTTTAAGCCTACATCAGTAGCTCACTGTTCTCGGCTATCATCGCTCAGGTGATCTGCTGCATGGAGAGAGTTTCTGTGTCTCTGCGGTACTCCTATCTGAAGATGTGACAACTTGGAGAGAAGAAGATGGGTGTTTTGTATTGATTTTGATGGACACCAGCATCTTTTTAAAAATAACTTTTTTAGTTTTGATTATTTTGACAACTCTAATATACACAAACTTCAACATTGAAGTAGGATTACGTGATTGTTAATTTAAAATTTCACTGGGAAGCTGTTTCTACTCTAAGGAGATTTAATTGCAACAGATGGACTGCCTGATACCTGCGTCTTTTCGCGTTTTGACTGAGCACCCTCCACCTTAATCTTGCAATGTGATTAAAGGCTTTCTGACGTATTTTTCCCAATTTCTGGCGGGTTAGAGGGAGATATGCAGCACGGTTATAATACTTAAAAAGACCATTCTGATCAAGAATCATTTACTTTTCTTTCACATGGCTGTCTGACTGATTGGTTTGATTGGTTATAAGCAGGTCAAATGCTGAAATCTGTTATGTATTTTTCTGATCCATTAAATGCGTGAAAACTAGAAACTCCCACTATTTTTAATAAACGTATCAACCAACAGCATATGCTTTGCACTTTTTTATGTTGAATAAAACTGCTAAATCTTAGCAGCATAACCTTTTAATGCATAAATTAAGAAATTCTTCAATTTTTCAAAGTTACTACTAGAAATAAACATCACATTTGGTTTCTTTTTTATATTAAAGACCTTAGAAAGAAATTCAGAATCAGTCAAAACCACAATACTCTACTCAGTGAAAGCCTGATTGGTGCATCTCTAGTTTTTCACCTTTTTTGAAGTGTGATGGCTTTTACACTGTTTTATGTTTAGGATACCAGATTTTTATGAAAGCCGTGGATAATTGTAATGTAATTCTGATTTTTTTTTTTTTAAATAATTCAGCTTAAGGGACAGTTAATTGTTGGATTTTGTTTTTTAACACATTGTTTTTACTATATTAGCATATTTTGAGACTTATAAAATAGACAGACTTACTACTTCCAGGTCCTTTTTTTAATGAACACAAAACGGCTGGTATCTTTACAAACGGGTGGTGTTTAAAGGTGGTGCAACGTCTTCACCACTGTTCTTTGCTGGAAAGAAAGCTGTATAGTGGCTAAAAATGTGTAAATGTTTATGGAAAGATGCTCACCCTTGGTTAAGAGGTATAGCGGTAAGCACGGTGGACATGTAATGACAGTTGGTTTTTTTTCTATAAATGAAATGTCTTTTCTAATCTCTCACTCCAGCTTCGACCTTTTTTTGTATTTTAAGAAGTGGTTTAGATGGTTTTGCTTGGCCGAAGGACACAGTTAAATGCTTCCTCCTTTCTACAGCTGTTTTATCTAATTTTAGATGAGGGTTTAGATTAAAGATTTAGAAAACTGTTGCAGACAAACAGGAAGGAATTATGACATGCAGTACACACCGAGCATTCGGTCTGCTGATTAATGGTTATGATCTGCTGGTTAGAGCAAGAAAAACACAAAGGGTGCGAGTAAAGAGAGCCCTCCTAGTATGAGAGCTCTGTCTTTTAAAGCTGTATCTCCAGAGACCAAAGCAGATCTTCACTTCTTCAGAGAAATCTCCCTCTTCTTCCCTTGGGAATAGTATGACAGCTGTTATAATACTGTATCATGGTACAAGGACACACACGTTTGTGGCATGGGGTGGTGCCTGCCGCAACATAATGAGACAGCAAGATGAATAGCCACACTTTGTACTTTGGGGATTTCCTCTCAGCTTGTGATATTGAAATTTTCCACCGCACACACAGATGGGAGTACCTGTGTTCAAAACGTGAGACAGGGTTTTGTGTTTTCTAGCTAGTCAAAAGCGATGTACTTGCCAGTAGCTAATTTAAGGTTTCATGTTATTTCTCATTCGTTTAAACAGCATACTGAAGGTGACACCCAAAAGTTCTCAGACAGCAGTGTTATGTTACACATGTATGTTGGTATTCTGTACTAACTGTATTAAAAGACTCCACAGGTCTGGTTCATCCTTGGGTTCAATTTCCAGATGACTCAAGGTGTTGCATTCATCTGGTCAAGTAATTATACACAAGTATAAACTCCATGGGAATGTCCAGTCATCATACCGTTCTGGAAGGAGATGGGTTCTGTGTCCTGGAGATAAACGTGTTTTGGTGCATAATATGCGAACCAACCCCAGAACAAAAGCAAAACAGCTTGTGAAAATGTCTGCTGAAGCTGTTAATAGTATCATTGTCCACAGTTAAATGAGTCATGTACTGAAAGGCCACTTGAAAAGGAAGAAACCATTACTATAAAAGCAGCATAAAAAGCTGAATTATAGTTTACAAAAACATTTGTGGACAAGACCATAATTTTTGGAGAGATGTTCTGTGATTTAATGAAGCAATAAAAAAGGTCTTCAGCCACAATGACCATCGTTACATTTGGAGAAAAAAAGAGGGAAGCTTGTAAGCATGACGACACCATGCCAACTGTGAAGTACGGTGGTGGCAGCATCGTGTTATTTGTGTGACTTGCTGCAGGAGGGTCTGGTGCACTTTACAAAATAGATTGTATCATGACAAATAAAATGTGGAAATGTTGAAGCAATATCTCAAAACATCAGCCATGAAGTTGAAACTTGGGCACAAATGGGTCTTACAAATGGCCATTGTCAAAATAAGGTGAGATCTTTCCATGTAATCCATGCAGCATTCATTAACTGCTCACAGTTAAATCCATAAAGATTACAATAAATATCCTTTTGTGTAATCCAAGCAACAATTATTAAAATACACAGTTCAAGCAGTAGAGAGTGAAACAAGCATATTCTCATATTCTGGGACTGAGAGACTGGAGAGGCGTGTGTGGAGTCACATATTAACTGTCTTATCTTTTGCAGAAGTATAAACAAGTGTAACCAAGGAAATGATGTATGATGATTTTCTATTTTCTACAAGTATTAAATGAAATGAGTAATCTTTGATTATCAAGTTAAAAGATGTATGATTGAAATATGATTGAGAACTGATAATTAAAATAAAGATTAAGGTTTAAAATTCTACTGAGACTACAGCCAGCTGCGTGGCTATTACTGGTCTCTCAAGGCAGAAAAACGGCACCAGAAAGTCACAATGACCATGACTAAGTATTGCGCAATAGCATGTTGGGCAATAACGGAGAAGCCTAACAAAGGGCTGACCAGTGAGAGCATCTGCACTATAAAAGCATTGCCAAAAAAAGCAACTGCGGTTGTTTCCTCGCAGAAGAACAGCGAACAAGATCGGACGGAGAAAGACGCTACAGATGAATCAGAGGACCAGAGACACAGCCCAGCTGATCAACTGCAGTAAAAGAGGATCAACCCGTGTGCCCTGGAAGGACTGTGCCTCAAAATTAAGAATCTGATTTCATCTATGCTCTTTTTATCCAGACAACAGAAGTGAACTTGAACGGTGAACAACTGATTGCTCCAAGTTTCAGACTTCTGGAAGTCCTGAATCAACCTCATATTATATCTCTGGGGTTTCCTTTAACTCTTCAGCCTCTGGAAGCTACGGTCTTCTGAGACATATGACGACAAAGTTCCTGTTTGACCATCGAAACCTAGAGCATCGGTGCCTGTCCACTTAGACGAAGAAAACTGAAGATTAAGTCATCCTTTAAGAAATCGCTCGTTGTTACCAGAAGAAACATCCCCATCGGGTACATGGAGCCTCTCCAACTTCATTAGTTTCAGCATCAGGGAAAGACAGGTTGAGTTGAATGATTCATTTTTATTGACATTATGTGTTGCCGAATTTAAGCTGTTACTGACCCCTGCAAAAGCGTAACTAATTAAAGAAAGCATATAAAATTCTAGATAAATCGTGGACATTCAGTTATTTAAATCACCTTATTTTTGGTTGTAAAAAGTCTTGTTGCCTGGTTCTAAGAGAGTTTAGGAGGTTTTGATAGGTTGCCTTAAGCCAAACTTGTTAAAACAGCGCCCTTGGGGCTCATGCCGAGTCACTAAAATTAACCTACCCCATATACCAAGAGCCAGTTGTAATATTAAGGAATGAGGAGCCGTTACCAGAAGTGACTGTCGAGGAGTGGATGACTGCTGTGGGGTACTGGTCCAGACCACCAGTTGAAGAAGGGCGAGACTTCTGTATGAAGGCTGTTAGAGGCTAGGTGAGTCATTTCCCGACACCAGCTCAAACAGAACTTTCAGTAAACCTGCTTAGTAAGATCTTTCAGGTTTAGGGAAGCCTGGACCCGTTGGATGGAGAGCTGGATTGAGCAATCCCCTTAGAAATAGGGAAGTAGGAGGGAGGGGTTAGCTCATCGGACAACGAAAACATGGACCCTAAGCAAACCACTAAATTAGTTAGAAAGTGGCTTAAGATCAACAAAGTCAGTGTCCAGTTCAGGTTTCACCAGTATATATATATTAGATTTTAAACTAGAAGATCAAATGAGTGTTCTAGATTTCGTAATAAAAATAAAGTAAAATTGTACTTTACTTTAGCGCCAATAAGAATCTTAGACTTAGATCCTTACTTGAGCCTCATCAGTCAACAGCGTTGTAAGGTTTTGCTTTCTTACAGTACTTGCATCTTGTTTTTTTAATTTACTGGGCTAACAAATTCTGCCACAATTAAAAGTTGCGGATGCTTCTTCCATGTTCAGATTAACTCAAGAATCCTGTCTTTTTTTTTTTCAAAATAAGAGTCCTAAACATAGATCCAAACTGATGTCAAGCGTCAATCTTAGACCTGTTTAACCACGAAGTCACAGCAGCTTAATAGGGCTTTGGAGACGGACTTTATTTGGATGATCACAATCGGTCTTAATGTGACGCTGTACTAAAGCTAGAGTTGGCAAGCTATTTGCGGCATATCTGTTAAACAGCCAGCTGCAGGCTAGCTGTCTGACTGCTAATATCAGCTTGATATACTCCCAGAGTTGGTCTATAAAGAGCAGAACTGGAAAAAAGTGTTTATATTATTGCTTACATATTTGTATCAAAATGTAATGCAACATGTATGCTAAATTTATATTTTATTCTTTTTCATTTTTATCTGTGCTGTCGAGCACTTTCTGTTACATTTGTGTTTGAAAAGTGCTTTTTAAATAAAGTTAGGTGGAGAGGATGATAAATGGTGGTTTACTGTAGCAAGATCTAGTGCCCTTGAGAACTGCATATAGGAAAAAACATGTTTTAGGCATGTGCTGAATGTGTTTAGGATTAGTTAAGGTGCAATATCATCATCTCTGCTTCTGCTAAATAAGTTTTTGTCAAGTTGATGAGGATAGGGTTAATACAGACTACAAAAAATGCTCGTAAAAACTCAATTCTTTTAATTAAAACCAAAGTTTGCATGTGACTGAGAGGTGTAAATGTGTGGACAGCGCTTTCGTTTAAAAAAAATTGGTCAATCATTGAGAGGAATCAAGAGATATTAGGGGTTTTAACTAAATTATCCCGTCTTTGAAGGAGTGTGGCTCACACCGTCAGAGTGAGCACACATATGCTGTGAGAAATTAATCTCCATGGCTAAATACAGGTCTGAAGATCTACACTTATTTATGTCACAGTACAATTTACATCTTGGCAATTTACAGAAAGCTGTGACTTTCTAACAGTGCAACAGTCGATAAGTATGAAATAACCCATTTTCACAGCTGGGAACGGGAGTCAGTTGGTGTTAAGTGCCTGATAAACTGCAGAGGAATGGCACTCATTATGTAGCTTCATTTTTCACCAGATGTCTCGTGAAAGGAGTTTTTTCATGATATTTTGTTTCTTGAAATGAGCTTTCAGTTTGTCAAAGTACTTTAATGTGCTCTGAAGCCGTGAGGCACCTGAAGGCTAAAAAACTAAGATGTCCACATCTTGTACTCATTTTAGAAACTTTTTGCAGCCTAGAACAGTCTGAGGTAATAGTCGGTACACCTCGCTGAGTATCGTCTGAGGAAGGAAGTGGTATCATTGGGGTTTCCCAACAAAGACGGAGCAGGTGCGAGTTGGTTGTGTTGCTGCCTTCCTGTATTGATTTGTATCTCAATACTACATGTTTGTGTTTATGTAAAGGCGCAAATAAGGTGCATTCACAATGTCAATGTTTGTGCAAAGAGCTGAATTTGTTCACGAAAAACACTTTTCATTGCCTATTTGACCTTTTAGCTGAAAAAGACATTTTGATGTGGGACAAAATTAGTGCGGTGATATTTTGACCGAGTTAATTTAGAAACTGACATTAATGGTAATGTAACGGGATGCTTTATGTTAATTATAACGCAAAAGGTCAGTTGACTAATTCTATGTATGGGCAGGAGATATTTTGGGTGCCAAAGGAAATGGTTTGACTTGCCTAGAGCTTGTAAGTAGAGCTGCACCGATCAGGGTCTTACCGGCCAACACAGACGACTGTTTATTTTTTTTGTTCTCCCAAGGTCTAACCTTCAGATTTCTGATTAATTGGATTTTCTTCCTTTAAAAATATACCGCTGTGCTTTAATTCAACAGTGAAGTGGGACAAGTGTTTATCTTTTTGTCTTGGAATAAAAAGTGTTTTAGGTTCCTTAATAGGGGCACAAACATTTCCCCTTTGATCCTTCCTTGAAAAAGTGTTCATACTCATTAAACTTTTACAATTTTTGACATTATGTCATGCTACAGGTGCAATATCTTGTGTTTTTGGGGATTTCATATGATAGACAGCAACAAAGTAGTGCAGGATTGCGAAGAAAAATGAAAAGGATACATATTTTTCCCATTTTTCTTTTATGAATAAAAATCTGAAAAGTGTGGCTTGCACTTGCATTCAGCCCTCAAGAGTCAAAACTTTTGTAGAACCACCTTTTACTTCAAATACAGCTGCAAGTCTTTTGGTGGTACAAATATATTAAATACACTGACGTTTGTGGTTTTAATGTGACAAAATCTAAAAAAGTTAGAAGGGGCGCAAATACTTTTGCAAGGCAAAATGTGATCTGCCGATCAAAAGTAAGACCGATCAAGGGACATTTGTCAATTTTCAATCCCTGGTGTGAAGATGTTATTGACACTTAACTGGGCATTCATTACTAAATTTCTCTATATATACACTGCTCAAAAATCACATCCTAGATCTGAATGAATGAAATATTCTCATTGAATACTTTGTTCTGTACAAAGTTGATTCTGCTGACAACAAAATCACACAAAAATCATCAATGGAAATCAAATTTATTAACCAATGGAGGCCTGGATTTGGAGTCAGACACAAAATTAAAGTGGAAAAACACACTACAGGCTGATCCAACTTTGATGTAATGTCCTTAAAACAAGTCAAAATGAGGCTCAGTATTGTGTGTGGCCTCCATGTGCCTGTATGACCTCCCAACAACGCCTGGGCATGCTCCTGATGAGACGGTGGATGGTCTCCTGAGGGATCTCCTCCCAGACCTGGACTAAAGCATCCGCCAACTCCTGGACAGTCAGTGGTGCAATGTGACGTTGGTGGATGGAGCGAGACATGATGTCCCAGATGTGCTCAATCGGATTCAGGTCTGGGGAACGGGCGGGCCATTCCATAGCTTCAATGTCTTCATCTTGCAGGAACTGCTGACACACTCCAGCCACATGAGGTCTAGCATTGTCCTGCATTAGGAGGAACCCAGGGCCAACCGCACCAACATATTCTCACAAGGGGTCTGAGGATCTCATCTCGGTACCTAATGGCAGTCAGGCTACCTCTGGCGAGCACATGGAGGGCCATGCGGCCCTCCAAAGAAATGCCACCCCACACCATTACTGACCCACTGCAAAACCGGTCATGCTGAAGGATGTTGCAGGCAGCAGATCGCTCTCCATGGTGTCTCCAGACTCTGTCACGTGTTTCACATGTGCTTTCATCTATGAAGAGCACAGGGCACCAGGGGCGAATTTACCAAGCGTCCTGCACGGTGTTGGGCTGTGAGCACAACCCTCATTTGTGGACTTCGGGCCCTCATACCATCCTCATGGAGTCAGTTTCTAACCGTTTGTGCAGACACATGCACATTTGTGGCCTGCTGGATGTCATTTTGCAGGGCTCTGGCAGTGCTCCTCCTGTTCCTCCTTGCACAAAGGCGGAGGTAGCGGTCCTGCTGCTGGGTTGTTGCCCTCCTACGGCCTCCTCCACGTCTCCTGGTGTACTGGCCTGTCTCCTGGTAGCGCCTCCAGGCTCTGGACACTACGCTGACAGACACAGCAAACCTTCTTGCCACAGCTCTCATTGATGTGCCATCCTGGATGAGCTGCACTACCTGAGCCACTTGTGTGGGTTGTAGAGTCCGTCTCATGCTACCACGAGTGTGAAAGCACCACCAACATTCAAAAGTGACCAAAACATCAGCCAGAAAGCATAGGTACTGAGAAGTGGTCTGTGGTCCCCACCTGCAGAACCACTCCTTTATTGAGTGTGTTTTGCTAATCGCCAAAGATTTCCCCCTGTTGTCTTTTCCATTTGCACAACAGCAGGTGAAATTGATGTCAGTCAGAATCAGAATCAGCTTTATTGCCAAGTTTGTACATACAAACAAGGAATTTGACTCCGGTACACTTTGATCTTTGGTTTTTCTTTTTCTATTACAGAATATACATATTTACAATGTACAAATATACACATATATAAATAAATAAAAAGGTGCGTTTGCAACATCTGTATGCTGCTGTTTGTACTCTATTGAATGTTCAACAGAGAAACAGCCTGGTGGAAGAAACTGTCTCTGTGGCGGCTGGTTTTAGTTAACAGCGCTCTGTAGCGTCGGCCTGAAGGCAGAACTCTAAACAGTTTGTGTGCAGGGTGTGTGGGGTCTGCAGAGATTTTAACAGCTCTTTTCCTGACCCTAGACCTGTATAAATCAGTGTTGCTTCCTAAGAGGACAGTTTGATTTCACAGAAGTTTGATTTACTTGGAGTTATATTGTGTTGTTTGAGTGTTACCTTTATTTTTTTTATATGTTTTTACATTAGAAATATTTTCTTAACTATACTCACCGTTTTAAGACATGCCTTTTATAACTATTGGCTACGACTCAGGCATAGTAAAAAAGTCAATGCTGTAGTTTGCAGATTTGTTTGCATAAACTCAAACCTTTAAAAGAAATCAAAGATTTTCTAAATGGGCTGCACGATGGCGCAGTAGGGCCGCACGGTGGCGCAGTTGGTAGCACTGTTGCCTTGCAGCAAGAAGGTCCTGAGAAGGTCCTGGGTTCGATTCCCGGCCGGGGGTCTTTCTGCATGGAGTTTGCATGTTCTCCCCGTGCATGCGTGGGTTCTCACTGGGTACTCCGGCTTCCTCCCACAGTCCAAAAACATGCCTGTTAGGTTAATTGGTCACTCTAAATTGCCCTTAGGTGTATGAATGGTTGTTTGTGTGTTGCCCTGCGATGGACTGGCGACCTGTCCAGGGTGTACCCCGCCTCTCGCCCATAGACTGCTTCCCTGCGACCCACTATGGAATGAGCGGTAGAAAATGACTGACTGACTGATTTTCTAAATGTTCAGAAAGTCTGAAAAGCATCCTGTTCATTAAAAACATTGCGTACTGGATGAATAGAACCTGATTACCGGCGCCGCTTTGTTTTAATCTGTTTAGGTAACAAAAGCAGCCAATTTTGGACTTTGGAAAAATTTTTGCATATCTTTTCACCTTGTGTTAGGATCAAGAGTTAGAATTATTTTTCATAAGGGATCAATTTTTCCCACCTGTGAACAACAGCTATTTCTTACTCTCTCACACCTACGTGAAATATTAACAAACATCTGAATATTTCAGTCTTGGAAGCAAAAGAAAAGTGAATCAGTCCTCTTTCATATAGCTGACCGGAAGTGTGCAGCAGCAGATATATACTGTATACTCCATCCAGCCAGACAAAAGTCCAGTCATTCCCACACTTTCTGTAGCATTTCAGAGGGATTTTTTTTAGAGGGGATGAGCCCATTCCTACCTTTTGTGAAATTTTTTTGTTCGAGGCAAACTTGCTGCTCATCCAGTGGGGCTCACATTTATGTCAGGGAGATCCTGTTTCAGTTGCATCACTAAATGCAGCTGCTTACGGAAACCAGTATAGGGAAGAAATTAAAAGCTTTTTAATATCTGAACTTTTTCATTGTGTGTTTTTAACAGTTTTCATAGTTTTTTTTATTTTTGCTAAAATAGACAGAAATGTGATTATTGAGGGAGTAAGTATGTAGATCCCATTTAAATCTGACTTTCAACTTCTTTATATAAGACAAAGACACGGTGCTGCCCGGCAGCGCAGCTGGTAGCACTGTTGCCTTGCAGCAAGAAGGTCCATGGTTCGACTCCCGGCCAGGGGTCTTTCTGCATGGAGTTTGCATGTTCTCCCCATGCCTGCGTGGGTTCTCACTGGGTACTCTGGCTTCCTCCCATAGTCCAAAAACATGACTGTTAAGTAAATTGGTCTCTCTAAACTGCCCTTAGGTGTAAATGAGTGTGTGCATGGTTGTTTATCCTGTATGTCTCTGTGTTGCCCTGCGATGGATCGGCGATCTGTCCAGGTTGTGCCTTGCCTCTTGCACGCAGACTCCTGGAGATAGGCACCAGCTCCCCCGTGACCCACTATGGAATAAGCGGTATAGAAAATTAATGAATTAATATTTAAGATATTTAAGATATGGTGAGTTATGAAGCAACTTCTCATCCAGGTTTTGTTCTGTGTAGTGAGGGAACTGGAAATAAATGCTGGAAATAAACATAAATTCCAATGGGTCCAAAAAAGTTGATCTAAAGTCTTCTAACCGGATGAATTTGTAAAATAAGTAAACTCGAAAATGCTTGCCCAGGACGAGGGATTGCTGCAAAACTGAATGACTGGATGCAGTAAAATATGTCAACTTAGATAAATTTTGCCTATGTGATCTTAAATAATTGACAAAATTTGACTGTTTTCTACCATAATTAGTACTGAATTGAGCTGGATGTAATTAAATGTGAATCTGACTAAATGATTAAAGTGATTGAATCTGGACCTGATTGGACTCTATATAATTGGAAATGAACTGGACCTGCAGATCTTGTAAACGGGCTTTAGATTCCATTTGTTGTGAATTGGTTGCTACAAAATTTAATGAAACAGAAATATTGTTGAAAAATATTTGCAAAATAAACCTGTTTATAAAGTTTGGCATCTTACAGTTGCAATGCTTTTGTTGTGCCGTGTAGATCTACATGGTTAACCGATCATGTGTAAATTTACAAAAATGCACCTATTGTGAATTTGTTTGTGTGAGTTCCTAACAGCTGCTGTGGCTCATTAGGGTCCGCTAGAAACAGCTGTGATGCCTCATAGCAACCAGATGTAAACAGCTTGGAGTTGGTGTTGTTTTTTTTTTCTTTTCGCTTATACAAACAGAAACTCTCACCCTGTTTGCCAAGCCCAGTGGATGGATGGAGCAGCGGCGGAGAGCTTTGCATGTCGACACATACCAATTGCGAAATGATTCCCAACACACACGTGCAGATGGACGCACTGTCACACACGCACTTGCATTCACATACAGTGAGCCAACATGGCCTCCAGCTGTTGGGTTAAACACCAAGTCTAAAATATTATTTCCTCCCCTTACAGCAAAGAGAGCCAAATAAAATGGGTATTGTTACTGTAAAGTCTGGCAGCAGTGTTTTGAATAGCTTGGAGGGGTGATGGAGATCATTTGTCTAGTCTGCTAAACAGGGCAATGTAATAAGCATCAGCTTTATTGCCAAGTTTGTGCACACAAACAAGGATTTTTTTCAAAATAAATACATGGAAATAAAAAATCTTTTCAATGTACATATGGACACCAGTGACTTTACAAGAGAAGATAATGTGAGATCAGACCAAGTATGCATGGTGGTGTTCCGGAACCCTGATTGTGAAGTGTTCATCAAACAGCCTTGGGGAAGAAACTGTCTCTGTGGCGGCTGGTTTTAGCAGACAGCGCTCTGTAGTGCCGACCTGAAGGTAAATGCCTAAACAGTTTGTGTGTGGGGTCTGCAGAGATTTTAGCTGCCCTTTTCCTGACCCTAGACCTGTATAATTCCTGGATGGGGGAAAGGGGGAATGGTCAACCCTAATTATTCTCTCTGCAGACCTGATTGCTTGTTTCAGTCTGGACCTGTCCTGTTTTGTGGATGAGCCAAACCACACTGAGATGGATGAACACGGGACAGACTGCTAAGCGCAATAACAGAAATGCATTTATACTTTTCTCTAATTTGGTATGGACCATATGCTGCAGTGTCTTATCTCCACCTTCTTAAGGGACACCTGGAAGTTTTGGGTCAAAACTGACAATTTTTTAGAAATATTCATAATTTTATTTACCTTGACAGAGAAAACAGTTCCGTGTGAACATTTATCCCACGTTATGATGCTACTACCATCATGTTACACTGTGAGTATGGCATTCTTTAGGTGATGCAGAGTTGTTTTTGAAAAAGTTCAGAGATATTAAGTAGTTTTTAGTGTCTTTCTTATACTGCTCCAGCTTTTAACAGCTCCATTTAGTGATGTAACTGAAAGCAACACTTTCCCCCACAAGCTTTTAGTAAATTTTAGCTGGGGGCTAGATGTTTTCTTTGGAAGAAGAGGCTTTTGTCCAGCAACCCTTTTGCTCAATCGACATAAATGGAGAATAGCTGATTGTCACATGTAGAGCACAACCAGTATTTGGCAAAAATTAATTTTGGAGCAACAACAGTTTTTCTAATATATCGTTCCTATATTTTCTACAGATGTGTGACTGTTTTCACTATGCCATGATATATCTTTATATGATATATCTTTATAATGATGTGACTCAAAAGGTGCATAAAGGTGCATTTTTCTAAGGGTGTGCACCAAGGTTATTGCGCTTTTTATTTATTTATTACATTGTGACCTGCCTAAAAGATATGTCACATTAAAGGCAAAAAAATTTTATCATAGCCATTTTAACAGGGGTACATATTCTTTGGAGATCCACTGCGTGTAGCTGAACGTCATCAGTATAGAAATAAAATGTCAGAAGGATTGAATGATGCTATCTACCAAAGAAACTGTAGTAGTAAAATAAAAGACCCAGGACTGTACCTTGTAGAACCTCACAGGTTAGAGAGAGGCTAGAAAAATACCTGTTCCCCAACAAACCTCTGATAACTGCCACGGTAAGTACAATTTCACTGTCAAGATCTAGTAAGGCCGTTACACAACAGCTCCCCGTGTCGGAAGCAATTTATAAATTAAGATAGGCCTGAGCAAAGTGCTGTTTTTGAATACCAGACTGAAAATAATCACTTTGAATTTCCACAGCCTCTTTTTCATTACGTTAATACCAACTTGTCATTTTGAAATTGCCCAAAAATGTACAATATGGCTGGCTGGATTGTTTCTTTACTAATGGAATAACCTTCTGCATAATATTGTTTTAATTTTTATTCATATGCTTTAAATTGGGTTATTAATCAAAGTCATTAAATAAGTGTTCTCACAATACTCAATCATTGAGAGTTTACGGAGTTAAGCTGCGTGTTTTTATTTAAAATGAGGTGTTTTGACAGATTGATGAATTACATTCTCACATAGAAGTGCTATACTATACAAGAACAAGATAATATCTTAGAAAAATATATATAATTAGGGGACAGTAGCACAAATCCAACATAGAAGTCTGACAGGACACTGCAAACTGTTTAAAAGCCAAAGGTAATGGACTGATTGATGTCACTGCCCCATCGTTAAGATGCAAACAGATCTGGCTGTAATTGCATCTGTGGAGTCTATTAAACTGACTTGCTGCATTTTTATGTGTATTTCTATAGTTTATAGGATTAATATATTCCTATTTTTTGGGCTGCTACAGCCATAGCAATGATGAACCTTATTAAAAGAAAAACGGGAAAAAAAGGCTTACATCCAACAGTCTCAATTCTTACAGCAGCTTTTAAATTACTGGTATAAGATTTTAAACACAATCAATTAAAATGCAATAGAGTTAAATGTTTGTTAATAAAATCCCTTATTAAAGGAGCGCTGTGAAGTGGCCTGAAAATGAGGAATGCCTGACATGAAGATGGTTACTATTTCCACTGATTTTCATATGAATATTTTGATTGTAATCCAGCACAGTCTGAATATTTTTTTTTTTTTTTTATACAGATGCTCATCTGATGCATTTTGAGTATTTATAGGACAGCCTCAATGTTGACCTGCTGTCAGTATCTTAATATTTTGTTAGTTTGGCCCTAAGGAAGTGTATGGCCCTGCTATGACACTAAAACCTCAGGGTTAAGCCTCAGGTTGCATCGCTAAGCTGCAAATCTCACCCCGTAGTCTGAACGGCTGAGAATGACGAATTTGGAGGACGCTGCCCTGAGAGATGAGCTGTCTGAAGATGGCTCGAACCACTAAATTGAGCTAAAATGACTAAGACATCTTGCTCTGTGCAGCATAAACCACCCATTTAGAATATAAGCCAGCAATAGATCTGTCAGATGGTGTTTAGACTTTAGGTTCTTCTATCCAAGCTCTATGAAACCATAGAGCAGCCATGCACGACCTGACTTTTATATAAACCTCTTTGGTTGTTCTCTCTCGGTAAATTCAGCTTCTTTAAGCGTGACAACTGAATCAAGTCTCAGTCTGTGCAGACATGTGAAGCAGCATCATGTAGCTTTTTTGATTGTTTCAGCCACACATCTGTAAAACTAGGTCATGTCTCTCTCCCCCCCCACACCCCCCCCCCACCCCTAGCTTTTTCTTGCCATTTTACCAGATCGTCTGCCTGAGCTGCCATAAGAAGAATGATATTTGCATCGGGGTCCGTGGGGGGAAATTGGCTTATGGCTTCTGCTGCTCAAGTCTCCTTGGATATTTTTTTTGTCAGTGACCCAGTTTTTAAGGTTTATTCATTGAGAAAAGTTATTTTTCACTTTCCTGCTCTCTCATTCCTTGATTTTTATGCACAATTTTACTACCCCTCACACTTTGGAGCTGCTGAGGAAAGGTAGAACTTCTCTGAGTATCCGCTGAGTGGTTTGGTTGTTTTTAAATCTACCCTTCAATTGGTATGAAATTATACTATAGGTTTAGTTTTTACATCTTTAATCATCTACTGAGGAAAAGACTTGATTTTATGATTGAGGAAAACTTAAGTTAGATATAAACTTGCATGTTTTCGCTAATTGTTGGACCACATTTAGATAGATTGTTTTAACTTCCTATTTAATTTAATTCAAATATCCCACACAATTGATAAAAAATTCACAAAGCCTAAGCCAAAACTGAAAGACAGCTTGATTTTATTCTGTTTTCAGTAGTGAAACTCTGGTAACAATATTAATGTTTTGAAGAAAAAAATAACTTTTTTTTTTTGAGGGCTAAAATGTAAGAATATTGAATATTAAGACATACTCACCTGCCACTTTATTAGGTACAGCCATCTTATACCAGATTTGACCCCTTCTTGTACTTTAACTGGTATTCTTTTAAAAAAAAAAAAATGTTATGTAGTTTTGTTGACCTCAGTTCCTTTATTTCCCAGTAACCCACTTCAGAGCTGCCTTTATTATTTACGGCATACATTCATTTACGGGCCTATCTCTCCATGCATCATAGTCGGGTAGACTGTGGAGTTTAATGTTTAATTGGTCCTAAGGGCTCAAGGTGCACAAATAAATTATGCCCTATACCATTACAGCACCACCACCAGCTTGAACCGTTGATCCAAGGGAGGATGGATCCATGCTTTTATTTTGCTGTTGCTGAATTCTGACTCTAGCAACTTAATGTTGAAGCTTGCAATGGGGACCAGGGGTTCCATTTCTTCATGAAATGCAATTATACTGGACTGGCCATCCTCCCACTATAAAGACAAGGTAGTTACAAATGTCAATTTGTGTTTGACTATATTTCTGTTGGTTGAACTAATCATTTTAACAAAGTACCTGTTTAGTGGAACAAGCACTCACCTTTTCCTGGTTTGTATCCTAAGCACGGTGGGGTAGCAAAAGGGAGAAACATGCTCCAGGTGCTGCCTAAAAGATTTTGAGGGGTAGTGCTTAGAATAGTTATGCTAAATTTGATTTATTTTTTTGATTGACCTTCGATTTGTTTGTTTAGTTGTAAGGATTTGTATTCAAGTAATTGGGTATTGGGTAACGTATTGTTTTTGGTGTTAGATTTGTGTAATTTATTTGTTTCTTGTTTTCTGATTGCCTCCTTTCATGGTTACTTCCTGTGAATCAATCAGGGTAGACTGTTTTTTGTTAGGCTTGAAATGTTGTTTATTCAGAGGTGGTATTTGGTTCTAACTGGTGGTTAGTTTAGGTTCCATTTCATATCTTTCATCTCGAACCAGCCGGCCCTCTCATTTTTGACATCAAAAAAGTATTTTTGTCCACACAACTGCTGCTTGGTGGATATTTTGTCTTTTTGAGACCATCTTCTATGTGAATCAGTGAGCTGGTTGTGTTTGGAAATACCAGTAAATAAGCACTTTCTGACATACTCATGCCAACTCCCCTGGCACCAACAACCATGGCACTTTGAAACTCGCCTTTCTTCACCATTCTGACACTCAGTTGTAACTAAACTATGGCAACACATCTTCACCAGGTCTAAGTGCCTAAATGCATAGTACTGATAGAAGGAAATGGCTCACATTTTGTATAGTCAAGCACTGAAGCTGTACAGGCCGTAAACTGACAAGAAGATGCTTTGTGGATGTGATTTAAGAAATAATTTAGTCTGGTTTCCTAAAAGAAAAATGTCAGTTTCTGCATGAAAACTTTGAAGATAGCAATGACATACAATCCTGGCAGGAACACAAGCTCATCATCTTGACCTTGACTTATCCATCAAGTGTGCTTGCCCCATATGTAGCTTTTTAGCTCATCAGGTTAAGATTCTCTGTTATTAAACACCATTTATTTATTTTTTGCTTGTCAGTCTTGGATTAAAACACATCTACATCTAAACTGTTAATATAGATGTCTAGCCTCAATGTAGACACGCAAATCTTTCACTTTTTATCCATAATATATAACAAATTGTGACTTAGGCATCTATATATAATTCAAACATTGTTTAGATGAAATTTCCACCCAAAATGTTTACCGAGGTGCTGTTTTTTTGCGCCTACTGCAGTTGTACTGTCATATTTTGCCATTTTGATGCTTTTGTATATCAGTCTTAATGTCTGCAGTAGCATATTTTTTTAAATAAAAGCTGCATAACATTTCAAATCGCAGTTGCAAATGTCTAATTAGATGCAATAGGATACTGTATAAAACTTTCTATATGTATTTGGCCAGGCGGATGAACCAGCTGCCCCTATTCTCCAAACCTGATGTGTATTTTTAGTTGCTGAGATACTAAAACTAACGTTGAGATCATGCATCCATTTTCTATATTTAAAAAATTTCTGCTGTTTTTTTTTTTTTTTTTTTTTTTTTTTTTGAATTCATGATGGTAAGAATAAACTGAGGACTTTCTTTAAGACCTCAGAAGAGGCCAAAAATCACATCTGTTCAAACCAGGGGAGCATAGTCAGTCACAGCCTTATTGAAGCAGGAACAAAGCTTAATTGCGCGACCTTTGAGTGAAGCCTTGGCAATCAGCCTGCCCTTGGCGTGGAAGGGTAGCAGTCGTTCCACGAATCATTCAGACCAGAGCCTTGTGACGAGGAGCCCGGCGTTCAGACAAATCTCAAAAGGACTTGTTCGCCGTCTCGTCTCACGCTGATGAGGGCCACAAATTGTAGGCTCTGTATCTTTTCAGAGTTTAGAACTATATGAAGACAGGATAATGGCTACAGATGTGACATTTCGCAGATCTAACCGGGGAGAAAGGACTTTTTAGAAGGAGCACCAGGAAATCTTTTTCACATTCATATCAAGTCTTTTTATTTGTAAAAGCGTCAAGCTGGTAAAAGGGGTTGATGTGACTGATTCATGTCAGTGAGAGATGTTGCTGCATAATAACTTGTAAACTGCCTAGAATGTTGCTTTCGCGCTTCTTTCCTCCCTCTCATCCATCATGAGATGGTGCGTTTTGTTAGCGAGCGAAAGGTTCCTCCGGGCTTGTGTGCTCTGAGCTCTGCAGGGTGCCTGATCTGCAGCAATCACACAAAGAACAATCTGTACAATCTTCCATCTGAAATATATGCCTGATGCCATTTATAGGGAGGGGGGTGGTAAGAGAAAAACATATTCTGATTGACACATCAGTGTTTACTCATGACGGTCTGGTGTTTAAAAGTCTGGCGAATGGAATGTCATGGTTTTCATGTTATATTATAATCCCGTTGCCTATCAATTAGGCTCTCAAGGTACACTTAAAACCAGTTTGCTTCATTCAGCATCACGATTTCCAAATTGAAGAATCTCTTTATGGACATGAATGTCATAATAACTTTGGGCTTTAATGACGTACTTGAACTACTCATTTTTCAGGGTGGAACACTACTGGTGTTCCAAACTTCTGCAATACCATTATCTAAAAAGTGGAGACACTGAGTCCACAGTGAAGCAAGATTTACATCATCATGGACTCCCCTACTCCAAAATGAACCCGTTCAGGCTTGACCGAAATTTTTGCTGGCCACATGTACAGGCCAAACATCTTCTAGAAAAAAGAAACATTATGGTCAGGCGAGATTTTCTTGAAGAGTCCACCTACCTCAAACAATTTGGTAACTGTCAAGCATGGCAGTGGTAGTATCATGCTCTGGGGCTTTTGTGTTGCTAGTGGCTCTGTTGCATTGAACAAAGTGGGTGGAATAATGATGAGCTCCTTAGTCTTCAACTTCACCTCAAATGAACAGCTGGGGTTCCGACAGGACAATAACAAACACTGGTTAAAGTTAGTTCACCATGAAAAGTCTGAAAATAAAAGTATTAATGCCCGTGATAAGGCCATGTGAATTGTACTTGTGTATTGCTTGTTTCATGGACTAATTAGTCCACTCTCAAAACCTACCTAGTTTTCCATATGTGAAAAAGGCAAAAAAAATTAAAATAAAATCATGGTGCAAATTAAAAGCAGTGCTGGAAGACCATAAAGAAAAGATTAAGCACAATTGGTATTTAACTTTTTGACTTCTTTTCTCTTTTTGCACTCATCGGTTGGTCCTTTTCCTTTCTTCATCTCATTCTTTTTTCTCTCTTGTACTCTTGGTTTATTTCTGGAGATGTGTCAATTGAACTGAATCCTCGCTGTGCTGAAGAGCCAGAAGTCAATTTATAGAAGAGAATTGCTTTTGAAAGGGAAAAAAAAGCAGACAAAAACTTTCTGCTATTTGTGCAAATAGTGATTCACCTATTAGTCATCTGGTGAATAGACTTTCAACTTGATCCCTTATAAGCACTGAACACGGCTTTATAAATATGAAGCTGAACGATATTTGTAACCTTAGTTCAGCAACAGTCACAAATCCAACATCATATCTGTGATGTTCATAAGTTAATCCCTTTGTCACATACAGAGGCTACATATTTTCCCACAATTTGAGTCTGTTTGTTCACATATAAGTTGAGACTAAAAGGAGTCGAGATTAAAAGGAAGCTGGATACTTCAACAGATCAGATTTAATAAAAAAATATCACAGCAACTGTCCCTGCTTTATGCATAAAGAACTGCCAGTTGTTCGTAACAGATCCAGTTTTTATACAAATGACCCAGATTTACCTGTGTTTCTGACTTCAAAAAGCTCTAAAACCAATATTTCTTCAACGCAAGCTATTCTCCAGGATGTTTGTAAAATTTTGACTTTCAATGTTGGGTATAAACTGTAAAATCATTTCAGAAGATTTTAATTGTATTCTGGAAAAAAAACCATCCATCCAAAAATGCCATCCATCCGACTGACTGGCCTAAACTGTAACCCACTCAAGGACAGGTAAGCTGCTAACCACGCTCCCAATCCACTCAGAAAAAACAAATAACAGCCTGTTGAACAAATGGACACATGGTGCGTTCACACCGAACGCGAATTCTGCGATAGGAGCGGCCGATTTACATGTTATCCCTATGTAGAGGTGCGTTCAGGAGCGGAGCGGCACGAGGCGGTGCGAAGGAGACGAAGTACGCGGTGCGGAAGGCGCGCCGAGCGAAGCGAGAGCGATGGACAAGTTGAAAAATCTGAACTTTTTTCTAAATTCGCGTCGCGTCAACCAATTGGACTGGATGTGGCTATGACGTAGGGTGAAGGACCGCAGCGGAGAAGAAGCTGTTTTCAGTGTACGGCAAGCCTGAGTTGTATGACTCAACTAACTAGCTGAGATTTATTTACTCACCGAAGACAGATGGACAGGCGTTCAGCAGTGGGAATATAGCGGCGGTAGTTGGTGTCCCGAAGGCCGATTCGTCTCCCAACGCAGGACAGCAGATCTTCGAACTGGGTCCTGGATAGACGGAAGTACTGCTGAAATCGACCATCATCCCGACACAGCTCATGGAGTAGGTGGTGGTAATCTCTGAACTGTTCCCGTCCATGCAGAATCTGGTGAACCCAGGGGTGTCGACGTCGGCAGCGTTTTTCGGCTCTCCACAGGTAAAACACCGTGATTATCTGTGAAATCCATGTCCGCCATGTTCAGTTGAAACCAGCAAGCAGCAGATAGAAGCTCCTATTTGATGACGCGGCGAAGCGTTGCCGTTTGTTGACATTTGGCCATGCGGATGGCATGCGAAATGTCAAGTGAGCAACAGCACACAAATGACGTTAAAAACTTGCAGGATCCGCGTTTGGTCTGAACGCACCGTTAAGGGAAGAAAACTAAAATGCATTGAAATCCTCCCATTCTTCTTTCATATGCTCCCCACTTTTAGCCTCACTCACCTCAGAATTTTAAATTGTATACAATTGGATGTGCACTTAAAGAATGAAAGATAAAGCCTATAATTAAATGAATACATTACATGCTGAGAGTAATGATGGATTCACATCTTTGTGCATGTTGAAATCACTGAGTCACTGGACTAATGCACTGATCTCTCTCTATCTCTCATTCACACACACAAGCAAAGTCCTTCCCCTCTCTCATTCTGCCATTTTTTAGTCAACCCCTTTTTCTCGTCTTCTTTTTCTCAGTCCTGATTACCCACTCAACACTCACACATATACATGCACGCACTTTTTCCTGAGTCCTGTGGACCTTCCAAGCAGCCAATCATTAAAGCCTGTTCTGTGATGTGGCTGCTAAAATTATCCTCTTCTCTCTGTGAGCTGACATCTGCCATGACGCGCTGTGTACAGCCAGGTAGCCATGATGCCCAGAGGAGAAAACAAATCTTTTCTTTTCCTGTCTCCTCCCTGCCCAAATTTCTTCTTTTGGTTCTCCGATTTCTTTTAATTGCTTTCTCGCTCTCTCTTTTTACTGTTCGATCCTTTTTTGCCCCAGATTTCTCTTGTTAGCAGATTACATTTGTGCACTTTTACTGCAACAGTCTATGCTATGTTTCTTTTAGTAGAGCAAAAAATACATATCAGTCTGTCCGTCCATCCGACGAGCCTTTCCTCCCCACCAACCTCACATTTGTCAAGTTGAGAAATTAGAAACATTGATGCCCTTACCTTAGTATTTTTTTGTGGCTTTGAACTTCTGATGATTATCAGTTTATGAGGGGGTATCTACAAATTCTCTGCTGGAGAAAAATAGTCAAATCCATATATGCAATTTTGTCAGCTTAAAAATGTGAGGTAGTTAGAAAAATTGTGTTGAGGCATTCATAGAATGTCAAATCATTGGATTTAAAAGTTTAATACGTTTCTATAATGAAAAGCCACTTTAACATTTGTGACATCACGTTTTTTTGAATAAACAGGCTTTGATTCTGTTTTTTCCTCAAAGTTTTTAAATATTCATTCATTCAATCATTCCTTCATCTTCTACACTCCTTGTTCCATAGTGGGTCACGGGGAAGCTGGTGCCTATCTCCAGCAGTCTACAGGCAAGAGGCAGGGACAGGTCGCCAACCCATCGCAGGGCATCACAGAGACATACAGGACAAACAACCTCGCATACACTCATTCACACCTAAGGGCAGTTTAGAGAGACCAATTGACCTAACAGTCATGTTTTTGGACTGTGGGAGGAAGCCAGAGTACCCGGTGAAAACTCACTCAGGCAACAGTGCTGCCAGCTGTGCCACCGTGCAGCCGTACAGTTGTTAAATATGTTACTATAAAATTCTGGCCTTTATGTGCTCGTTTTTGCCTTTTGTTCCTTATTAGTTTCTTTAAATAACACATAGTATTGGAGAATCTGTCTGAGTTTGCGGTGTAATAATGCCTGAGGGACAGGAAGTAAAGAGACAATAATCCCTTTTCTCTTTGTGTCAACACTCTCACGGCTCTTAAAGCCAAATGTGAACTAGGCTGATTGTTTTTCAAGATAAACAAACAATTGTGTGCAGTCTTTTGGCCTTTAAAAGCATTTAAAATAATAAGGTCTATTTAGTGGGTGGAGGCATTCATGTACACCTGTGTAAAACTCTGTGTTGTCTGTACATGAGTGTACATATGCACACTGTGTGGGAGTTTTAACCAGTTCAGTTTCATGTATCGTTGTATATTTGTCTTCTCTTTTTACACTAAGTTTCTGTTATGGTAGTAGCTTGTGTGTACATTAATATGTGTGTGCTATTATTTGCCTGTCTGGATACATCTTTCCTGGTTTGAAATGTCGGCTTTTAGCTGTCATCTTCTGTGGTTTCTGCTCTGTTCAACCCAGGAGGAAGTGGAGAGCGCTAATCTATCACTGCCTTGCAGATGTTGAGAGATAGAAGTCAGTCCACATAATAAGACAAGACAGGTAGCCTGCCTCATACATGATACAACCAAGCCGGACTCGGTTAAATTCATTTCAATTCAAAAATACTTTATTAATCCCAAAGGGAAATTAAATGTTGTAGTTCATATTATGCAGGTCGTTGTAGATGCTGATGGCTGTGGACAGGAAGGATATCCTATAGTGGTCTGTCTTACAGCAGATCTGAAGAAGCCTCTGACTGAAGACACTCTGTTGTTGTAGGACAGTCTGATGAAGGGGATGCTCAGAGTTTTTCATAATTCATTTTACATCAACTTCATTTTATGAAGAATCCTTTGCACAATGATCTCTAGAGGTTCCAGAGGAGTCCCCAGAACAGAACCAGCCTTCTTGATTAGCTTGTTGAGCTTTTTTAAGTCCCTGGCTCTGATGCTGCTACTCCAGAAGATGATGGCAGAAGAGATCACACTCTCCACAACAGACTTATAGAAGACATGCAGCATCTTGCTGGAATTACCGAAGGACCTAAGCTTCCTCAAGAAGTACAGTCTGCTCTCTTCCTTCTTGTAGACAGCTTCACAGTTCCATCTCCACTCCAGTATGTTGTCAAGGTGAACACCTAGATATTTATACTCCTCCACCACCTCCACTTCTTCTCCCATGATGGAAATAGTGTTTGACCTAATTCTGTTTCTCTTGAAATCTGCAATCATCTCCTCTGTTTCATTCATGTTCAAGATAAGATACTTGTTTCTACAACATGCCACAAAGCGGTCCACCATCTCCCTGTACTCAGCTTCTTGTCCATCTCTGATCCACCCCACAACGGAGAATCATCCGAGTATTTCTGCAGATGACAGGAGTCTGTCTTGTACTGGAAGTCTGAGGTGTACAGAGTGAAGAGGAATGGTGCGAGTACAGTCCCCTGTGATGCTTCTGTGCTGCTAACTACCTGGTTAGATACACAACCCTTCAGTCGCACAAACAGTGGTCTGTTTGTCAGGTAGTCTTTGATCCAGGTGATTGTTGAGGTCTCCAACTCCAAAAGTCTTCTGCAGTTTCTGAAAAAAACAAATCAGGTTGAATCAAAGAGCATGATCCTGACTGTGCTGTCTTCTTTGTCCAGATGACAGTGGGTTTGTTGAAGGTGTTTAATGGCATCTTAAACTGCAACACTATGGCGATAAGCAAACTGCAGGGGGCCCTGAATGTTTGCCTACTTGTTTGCTTATTCAGGTGGGCCAAACGGAGTCTCTCTAGGACCTCCAGCTACCTACTTCCTCATTTGCAGCCTGTCAGGATACAGAGACAGAGCTGCGTACTGGGGAATCTCTGCCCGCTCAGCCACACTGATCAGCAAACAGTGTTCTAACTCTATACAATGCGTGCAGGTAAATAGTAGGTCCCTTTCCAATTTCACTTGTATTCTGAATGATTTTATCTTACCACAGAATTTGGATTTCCTTTTATTGAATGAGACCGGGTTTTAAAGCAGGTAACAACTGCGCTTTTACTGAGCTGCTCCCTTCTGGCTATGCATTCTTCAGCAGCCCATGGGCCTCAGGTCGCGGTGGGAGTGTGGCCACAGTGTTTAAACAGAGCTTCAGCTACCGCTTAATTCCAAAGAAAAAATTTCCAGTTTAGAGTTACAACCATGTGTAATTGACTTTGCCTCTCCTGTGCTCTGTGCTGACATCTACCATCCTGCTAAATACAATAAGGATTTTTTAACCGACATTATGTTTAATTATGACAACATACTCATCTATGAACACTTTTATGTACATGTCTGTTGCACTTCAAATCAATTGGCTTCAATTCAATGACTTCAAAAGTCCTCTGGACTCATTGGATCTGGTCATTTCTCATGGACTCTCCCTGTCTCTGTGATACAGGAGTCACTGCTATCTCGGATCACCTCCCACATCTTTGAATTCACAGCTTCTTGCTCAGTATCGAAGGTGTCCACTTCACCCTGTTCCCTCCGTACCATAATCTCTTCTACTGCAGAGGGATTTGCAGCTGCCTTTAAGGACACTCCCCTGTATTCTACAGAGGAGCTGGCCTCTACCCTGTGTCCAGATGACTTCACCTCATCCTCTAACGGCACATGCTCTGGGATCCTTGACTCTGTCGCACCACCAAAGTGTAGGTCAACAAAACCAAACTGGATCCCTGGCTCAATGACACCACCCATGCCTGACAGGCGCTGTAGACAGGCTGAGCGCAGATAGAAAAAGGACAGCCTTCAGGGGTCTTGGGAAATGTTTAGGGACAGCTTGAAAGAATATCAAAAAGCTTGAAAAAGAGGCAAAATTTCATCATCTGTCAAACATCATCTCCAATAGCCCCAACTGCCGTAGAGTGTTATTTTGACACAATTAACTGTCCTTGCACTGTTCCCAATGTTTCCAGCACTACCTGCGAAAAATGTCTTTGGTTTTCCACTGAAAAGGTGTTTTCTGTTAGGCAGAACATTGTGACCTGTTGCATTGTTTCTGACAGCCTCTACACTCTGTCCTGCAACATCTGCCTGTTCTTGAGAGTTTCAAGCAGGTTTCTCTGTCACTCCTCACGGAGGTTGTGCAGAGAATTAAAACCAGCTTCTGTTTATTGGACATTATACCTGCAAAGGTGTTTAAAGAGTTTTTTTTTTTTTTTTTTACTGTATGTCCATGTGTTTACCTGTTTTCAGCTTATCATTTTTATGTAATGTTTTAGAAAAAGTTTTTTTTACTCAGTTACGATTACACTTAAAGGCCACTTTATTCGCTACACCTGTCCAACTGCTCTTTAACACAAATTTCTAATCAGCCAATCACATAGCAGCAACGCAATGCATTTAGGCACGTAGACTTGGTCAAGACGATCTGCTGCGGTTCAAACCGAGCATCACAATGGGGAAGAAAGGTGATTTAAGTGACTTTGAACGTGGCATGGTTGTTTGTGCCAGACGGACTGGTCTGAGTATTTCAGAAAATGCTGATCTACTGGGTTTTTCACGCACTACGATCTCTAGGGTTTACAGAGAATGGTCTGAAAAAGAGAAAATATCCAGTGAGTTGGAGTTCTGTTGGCGCAAATGTCTTGTTGATGCCAGAGGTCAGCGGAGAATAGCCAGACTGGTTCGAGCTGATAGAAAGGCAACAGTAACTCAAATAACGACTCGTTACAACCAAGGCATGCAGAGGAGCATGCCTTGAACACACAACACAAAACACGTCAAACCTTGAGGCGGATGGGCTACAGCAGCAGAAGACCACACCGGGTGCCACTCCTGTCAGCTAAGAACAGGAAACTGAGGCTACAATTCGCACAGGCTCACCAAAATTGGACAATAGAAGATTGGAAAAATGTTGCCTGGTCTGATGAGTCTCGATTTTTGCTGCGACATTCAGATGGTAGGGTCAGAATTTGGCATCAACAACATGAAAGCATGGATCCATCCTGCCTTGTATCATGGGTTAGGCTGGTGGTGGTGGTGTAATGGTGTGAGGGATATTTTCTTGGCACGCTTTGGGCCCCTTAGTACTAGTTGAGCATTGTGTCAATGCCACAGCCTACCTGAGCATTGTTGCTGACCATGTCCATCCCTTTATGACCACAGTGTACCCGTCTTCTGACGGTTACTTCCAGTTGGATAATGCACCATGTCATACAGCATGAATCATCTCAGACTGGTTTCTTGAACATGATAATGATTTCACTGTGCTCAGATGGCCTCCACAGTCACCAGATCTCAATCCAATAGAGCACCTTTGGGATGTGGTGGAACGGGAGATTCGCATCATGGATGTGCAGCTGACAAATGTGCAGCATCTGTGTGATGCTATTACGTCAATATGGACCAAACTCTCAGGAATGTTTCTAGTACCTTGTTGAATCTATGCCATGAAGGATTAAGGCAGTTCTGAAGGCAAAAGAGGGTCCAACCCCATACCAGCAAGGTGTACCTAATAAAGTGGCCAGTGAGTGTTTTTTTTTTTTAGAACATAACTCTGCTCTAGATAAATTTCAGTCTGGTTTTAGATTTCAAGACAGTGCTAATTCTGCCCTATTAAAAGAGCAAAATGATATTCGTTTATCACTGGACTCTGTAGCTGGACTAAAGCAGTGGAATTAATTACCTTTTGAATTGCAGATCATCAATGATTTATCTTTGTTTAAATCTAAGCTTAAAACTTATTTGTTTAGAACTGCTTATATTCCATAATAGCATCATGACACTTTCATTTGTTATATTTGCATGTTTTTACTATAGTCAAATAGTGTCTCTATTCTAATTTGTATTTTTATTATTGCAAAAATGGTAGGTACTTTGGCTCAGTAGCGACAATTGTAAAGTGTTATGCAAATAAAATTTGACTGATTGAGAAAAACAAAATTGTAAACTAATTTGCCTAGAGGAGATCTTGCTTTTGAGATGTATGGGTCCTTGACATTTGCATAAAACAAATCCAATGTTTTGTTTTCTTTGGTAGAGCAGCTGACAAACTGTTGAAACATTGGAAGTGTAGCAGACAGTGAGGTGTGTTTTAAAATCACCAGATATTGCCACAAACATATTGGGGTGTTGTCTGTAGGATAGCAACAACTGAGCTGATAACATCATAAGCAGTGTCAGCAACAGCTGATGCTAGAATGTAAACCAGTGCCAAAATAACACTGGTAAACTCTCTGGGTAAATAATATGAGCGAAAACCTTGTGCTAACAGTTCAATATTTGGGCTGCAGAGAAACACTTTACAGTAATATGTACTGGATTACTCCAGCTGTTGTTTACAAGTACTGCTAATCCACCTCCTTTGCGTTTGCCGCTCCTCTTTAAATCTCTGTCTGCTCTTATAGTCAGAAAGCCTGGCAGCGAAATGCAGGAGTCAGGGATATGATCCTGCAGCCATGTTTCAGTGAAACACGTAAAACTTTACTCTGCAGTTCATCCTACTCGTTTCCCAATGACTTTACATTGACCATCATAATTGAAGGAAGAGATGGTTTGAACTTCCTCCATCTCGCTTTGGGGTCATAGTTGAGATATTTTTTGAGCTTTTGAGATCTAAATACAGTGCTCCCAGTTGTAAAAAAAACAAAAAAAAACAAACATTGTTGCCATGTATATGTATCGTGACAAATGTCAGAAAGTAAAAATGTATCAGCAAAAATTCTTCCAGCTGTACAGTATGCAACACTAGGGGGATCAATCGTCCAATTAGGAGTTCAACAGTAGTCAAGGTGATTTCTTTGTACATAGGAGATTTCAAGTCGCAGCTTTCCTTCCCCTTGAAACCTGTGGAGAGCCAGGTAATAAAAATACCATTAAATTTCAGCTAATTTCAGTATGACAACCTGAGCAGTTAATTTTTTTTTTAAAGATGGTTACGTTGTACAGTTGTCTACAGTGTGCAAAAGAATTAATAGCAGAGTTCAAAGCAGAACTGCCTTTTTAGTTTTTATGTTATTTCAGACAATATAAACAAAATGGTGTAAATGAAATTACAAGACTGGCAGTTAGAAATGTTCTTAATTTTCTTTGAGAAGATGACATGAAATGATTTTTTTAAGACCGAGTTAAAATAAAAATTTGTTTTGTTACAGCATTTTCTACAATGACACATAGGAGCACATGATCTATGTCTCTAAATAGCTAGCTCTTTAGCCAAAAAGCTAAATACATTGAGCTAGCTTTGTGACTGAAAAGCTAAGCAGATAGCTATTCAGCTTAGGAACTAAACAGCTAGTTATTTTACTTCAAAAGTAACCAGATAGTCTGTGAAAAGCTAAATAGCCTGCTATTTATAAACTGCAAACAATAATTTTTATATATTTTTTAAAAGCTAAATAGATACCTGCTGAGCTCCCAGTTATTCATCTTAAAAATGAAAGGTATAGCCATTTTTCTCAAAGCTAATTAATTAGTTATTTAGCATAAAAGTAAATATATATCAGTAGGTTTTAGTTCGAAAAGCTAAGTAGCTAGTAGTTTTGGCTAATAGCTAAGTAAGCTAATAGCTAGTTATATAGCTAATAGTATAGAGATGTTTAACTCTAAATGTAAGTAGATAGCTATTTAGTGTAGAATTTAAGTAGCTAGTTATTTAACTCGAAACCTTTGTAGATAGCTGTTTACTTTACCTTTCCAGTTCAACTCAAAAGCATGTTACTAATCAGCTTAATAGCCTAGTTGATAGCTTTTTAGCCTAATAATAAAGTATTTAGGTAAAAGCTAAGTAGCTAGCTGTTTAGTTAAAATGCCAAATACCAACTTAACTCCATAGCCCTTGAGCTATTTATTGATTTAGCTTGCAAGCGAGGTAATCAGCATCATCTTTCTTTCAATCATAATCGGAATATCCTTTATTGTCATTGTCACTACAAAAGTGAGAAAAAAGATATCCGGTCTGTGCATGAGCAATGAATAATTTAATAATGTATATATAATAATGTAATATAGAAGCAGTTGTTCAAAATGCCAAATCAAAACACATGTACATACATTCATACTGATCGCACATTCCCACTATTGCATCAACTTTTTCATTCTGGCTGTATTTGTAACTTGTTTAACCTATTTGGGTCATGGCCAAAGATGACAAAGCCCTTACATCTGTATAGTATATTTTTTCCCAACTTGGTCCCTAAAAATGGTAATACAAAGTGAACACAAATCTTTGCCTTATACTGCAACAGGCCTGAGCAGATTTGCTAAAAAATGTTTTTCTACTCCATTAAGTTGCTGCCTTTTTGTGAGCAAACTTTGGCAGCAATGGACTTGCATATGAAAAGCTCAGCACTGTTAATAAGTAATTGAGGAAACACTCTAGAAAGAGGCACAGTAGAAATTGTTGTGCCAATGAAGTTGTTCAAAATGTTCACTTCCAAACTTGTAAATCAATTATTTGTCTCAATAGTTACCTTGAAAGTTGTTTTGATATAATTTCAATTTGTATACAGGGCAATATGGTTATTATTGACTATCAATCATTCACCTCCAAGTTCTTTCAAGTTTCAGCTCACACACATGCATGCAAATAGATCTCTCATGTTCGTGTCATGGGTTTAGATCTAGATCGAACTGGATGAAACCTCTGCCAAACTCCACACAGTTTACTAACCTAAGGACTAGCAATAGGGAAGTGCATTTGAATAGTTGTAAATCTGTCTGCATGGACGGACTTGTTTTGACTGTGCCTATATGAATGCAGTTTTTATGCTTTGCTTATCCCCCTGAAATGCCTAAGCAAAGTTTCAATGTAGACGGAAGCTGAATCTAATTTATTTTTAAGGAAGCCAGCGATTATGCTCCCTTGTACAATCACATAGCTTGTTTTCAGGTGCTGTAATAAAGATTTTCACTTATATTGAAACACATTTAAGTATTAATTGGTTTTGAATTTTGCATTGAATAAAATAACTGCACAATGAGAAACAGGTTGAGGTATTTTATTGTCACTGTTTGTGTTTGTGCTTGGATGGCTTCTTCTTAGCTGGCACTGATGAAGGCCTGTCCGTGGTATTTGATATGACCTACCTCCGTCTCTTCCTCGGCAGTGTGTTCAGGCTAAAGATTCCCGGGGGCCTGAGCACCTTTTAAAGGTTTTGAAAGAGTCAATTTATTGACTGAAATGTGTTTTTAGACATTTTCCAGTGTTGGATAATATTTGGTAAATAAAACATTTGGATATTTTTGTCATTTCGTAGATGTTTTTAGCGGATATATGTTCTTGTAAACCCTGTTTCATGGTACTGGTTAAATGGTGGCGAAAAACACTTGGTTGATCTGCATCTTATCTCTGCCTCAAGCTTCCTGCCTAATCCAGCAGCTAAAGGCCATTCTAACAGGCACCAATATTCAAACAAGTCTCTCGGGGAACATTGTACCAGGCTATGGCAAAGTCTGTAGAGGGCAGTGGATGAAGCACATCTTATACTCTGTCATAGTCGTGTTGTAGATTCAGTCAGTGTTTAATGGTTTGTGCTGTGGCACTGTTGCTTGATTGCTGTTTTCTTTTTTATTTATTTGCTCACTTCAATACACAAAAAATGTTTGATTTCGGTCACCAGTTTCTTCATGCATCTTTAAAAATAATACACCATTCAATGTTTGAACTGATGTGTCTAGTGTTTTGTTTTTAGCATTTTTTTAATCTGTAGTTGATGGCACAAATAAGATGGATTTCCTATCAAGTAGATTTCTTATTAAGTAGATTTTTTGATTTTTTTTAGAAGCTACTACAAGCTTTATAAAAATGATAGCAGTAATGTGAATATATTTGAATACAATAAGGTTTGTTAACCCTACTCTGCATTATTGGAAAGATAAACAATTTTTTGTTGCAATAAAGGAATATGGGAACAAATTTTATGAAAAAGAAAGTGATGACTGCAAACAAATGAATAGTTAAACCTTGTGCTGTTCCGTTCCATCTTTTGTTGGAACTGGGAATCCACTTGGCATTTTCATCCACACATAGTGATTTATAAAATTTGGAAGGCTGCAAGGAAATGGCAAAATTGAATTGCACGTCTGCAGCGCAGTTATGTTTGATCGATGTGGAAAAATGTTTCAAGCTGCAAATAAATAGTGTGATGGATGTAGAACGAAATGCACTTTTTAAATAATTACTGACAGTTTCCATTGTTCCTCCAGTCTCCATTACGCAACAGTCTCTGTCCACAAAAAAAGCAGCCAGAAATGACATTTGTTCTCTCACTCCCGCGCATGACTCTTCATCAGTTGCTCGGTGACAATACAGAGCCAAATGCATTTCTTTGTTTTTTTCTTTGCATGGAGCACAGACGTTAACTCACTCTGCAGAACATAAACAAGTTACAAAAATCTAATTGGCTCATGCAGATTTTTGATTTGTTTTGTGGCTCTGTGAAAACAGGGGAAAGTGCAATTCACTGGTATTTCAAATTCTGTGTAAAATTAGCAATTTGTAATACTTCTCCTGTCTTGTCACCCATCAATAAGGGAGCATGACTTCTGAGTGGTAGTCTCCAAAAATGGAAAAGATGAATTGGGTGTGCAGTGAAAGGCTGGGAGAGGTAGAAAGGGAAGAAAGAGGGCAGAACATAAAACTGCAGGAGCTTGTAACAGTTTCCTAGACATTAATTAGCTGCAGCCATTCCTGTATAAACACACAGTAATAAAACTGATATACTGAGGTCCTCTTTCCCATTCTTTTTACTTCCCTCCACATATTACTCCTCCTTTTCATTCTTCTGTCTCCCTAATTTTGTCGTTTTCCCCCTCCCCACCTATTTCCAAACTACCTAATATACTTTAGATATTATTTCCTTTTTTTATGTTTTCTCATCACTTTCTGTGTCATCAGTCACTCTCCCCTGTTCCTTATTTCACTTCCATTTTCTTATCGTTTTCTTTCTTTCTCTTGTCTCTCTCCACTGGAGAGAAAAATATGAAAGCAGCAGCATAAAGATAAATGGAGTAGGAGAAAAAGAGAGTGGAGGAAAAGGAGATTAGGGAGGAGCTGGTCGCCCCAAGTCTTTATCTGTTCTCCCTTGTTTTGCTGAAGGGGAAGAAAATATCTATTACAGCCTTGGTTTTACTACCTAATATACACTCATACACAGAAAATCCTGCAGTCGAGCAACCACACTATCAGTGACAGTAGTGTCAGCTTGAACAGGTTTTGCAGACAGTCGTACACAGTTAAACACGCACTCACAGTCACATGGCTTCTTGCTCCATTTCATTATTTGTTTGTGTTGGCTGGCAGTCGGCAGAGGCAGCCAAACAGCAAAAGCTTGGATGCTGCTCTTTACATTTTGGCCTTTTCATATACTGCACTGTAGCTTTCACTACTTACTCCACTTAAATGACCGTTGCTGACTTTTCGACTGGCAGATTTTCAGCTTTCCGCTCCTGACCGGTTAGTGGCTGATTTGACACTCAGAAATACTGCATTTTTATGATCAGTGAACAAACCATACATAAGCACACAGATTGGACTAACAACAATCTTCCGATGAGAATGTTGTTACTGAGGGAAGAAGACTCAAGTTTAGTTGTTTTTTTTATTGTGATATTTAAAAAAGAAGTCAAAGAAAACAAAAAGATCTAAGAAGCTATTTAAAGGAAAACTGTATTTTCTACAGAGGCTTGTCTGCTTTTTATTCAGGCTGATACTTAAAGATAGTGAGACTTAAAGGCTGAATGTATTACAGCAAAGTCGCTCTGTTTTTTCCCATTTAAAGCTTTTAAACTCTGTTATGGAACAAGCTATATTTGGAAATGTTGGCAGTGTTTGAAAATCTCATTAGTCAACTGGAAATACAAACTTGATAAAACTATCTGGGTTAGAAAAACGTGCTGTGAATAAGTGCATGAACCTGTGATAAACTACTTTATTTACATATCACTGTTTACATAATAAATAAATAAATAAAATACAAACTTATGTTGTGATCTGAGCTGCAGCGCATCTCAAGATCGCGTCATAGCTCCAAAGCCCGGATTCCTGACGACTCTCAATGGTCATAGATCCTTTTCACTTTTTCTGAGTTAGGGGGAACTTTAGCATCCCTAACTTGATAGGCTTCTGGTTTAAGGTGTTAATTCCACCTCGGTGTCGAAAAATGTTTCACTTGATTCTTGTATTTTAAAAGATTTCCTTCCAGTTTCACACATCTTGCATATGGCATGGAAGTGATTTTCTTTTTGCATTTGATGTTCCACCTTCTGCTTTTCTCAAATTTGTTAACAAATGAACACTAAGATAATCGAGCCTGAATCGTCCCTGTCTGCATCTCGATGCATCTGGAAGTAGATTTTTTTTTTCTCCCACTTCTATATGCAACATTTATTTGGCATTTCATTTTGTATCCAAAAAACCCAGGTTAAGCATTTATTGTACAAATGTCTTGGCACAAAAAGAAAGCATTGATCAGAATCAGTGTGGTTTCTAATTTTTGACACTACCTGGCTCAAAGTCGTCCCCAAAGACCTGCAAGACTTAAAACGCTGGAACCTCCTTGTTGTTATCTTCTTGAAACTGTTCCTCCTTGTTGATCTTACATCAAACTGAAGATAAGTAGGGATGGAATGAAGTTAGACAGCGAGGTTTAGAGATTCAGAAGATAGTTTGCACTGTTTGAAGTGGCAACAAATAAAATGATAATGAGGAGGCATTTAAAAGGCTATAGAAAGCAAAGTCATTGTGTTGCTGCTTGTTTCACCCTTTGTGTTTGTGTGTTCTCAATGCCCTTCACTTTATGACAGATAATATCACTGCTGCAGGTCCCAGTTGGAGCAGACAGGCTCTGTGTGAGAATGATCATCTGCTTGAATACACCCACTCCCCCAGGTCTCATAAACTCACCTTGTTTATTTCAGGAATCCTCCTACATGCAAGATTTGAATGCGTCTGTATTTACATGTACTTTGTTTGCGTTGACCTTTAAAGGTTTCTGGGTTAATGTCAACCCTTTACTGCAATGATTGCCTTTAATACTTCCTCCTACTTCCTTTTTTCTCTAACTCAGGATGTGTCTGCTTCTCTTTTGCCTTAATTGGCCCACTGTTGCAGATATGCACATATTTGTTGGTGCCCTCTCACAATAAACAGAAAAAATAACTCTATATCACTGAAACTGGCAACAGTTTTATGGCGTTCCTTGTTTATTGCATAGTAATACAAATTAGTCAATGCTCTTGATAACTGATTCAGTTCAGTGTTTCATGTAGCACTGAAAATAGCAAAATGGCATTGATGAGAAAAATAAGTCATCATTGATTTATTTTGTAGCACCTTTTTTTGTAATTACTACCAACAAGCGACACAATAAAACATTTCCATTGGTCAAAAGGTAGCTTTGTCCACTTTCTCTAACCAAATAGCTCAGGTGTCTCCGGTTTGAAGGGTGGCATCTCCACACCTCAATTTTCAAATCTTTCTATGAATGTGAAATTCAGACGGACTGATAGTGGACCATTTAAGGTTACATCAATGTTTTTTTTTTTTCTATATTCATAGTTTTTATCCTGTTTAAGGATCCATTAAGGCTGAGCTTTCTGGTGCTGGGCAGTATGTTCCGCTCCAGTTTTCGTTGGCTGTCTCGAGATGTCATTGTGCCTTGTGCAAATTCAGGGGTCTCCATGTCGCATGCAGCACAGCTGTCCGAAAACAAAACTAACCTGTTTCACAGTAGGTTTTTCAGTTTTTTCCTTTCAAAGCTGCAGTTTTCCTGTTGTAAACATAAAGCTGATGTGACTGGCTGATTTGCCACACCACTCCGAAGGATTTTCTCCCAGCTCATTACCATCCATTTAGTTAGCCTTTTTTGTAAATACTGGAGGCTCTCTGGATCATCCTCCATAGAGCCCATTACGGTTCATAGTGCAACAGATGATGCAATCACCAAATGATGTACATTGACCTTTGGGTTTAGTTAGAATTCTTGCGATCTGTTTGTTCAACATGGGGTTATATTTACTCTTGTTTCCATATCTTGGGAGACTGGCTACAGTCCCATATTCCTTAAACGTTTGAATAATGTTGGTAGCTGTGGTCACAAGAACATGAAGCTGCTTGGAGATGGCCTTATAAGTTTACCTTTAAGACTGCTATTTGTAATGTTATTTCTGAGCTCCTGAGACGGCTCTCATCGTGGCATTCTCGGGTAAAGGTTCAGCTACCCAGTAGCATGTCAGATCCCTTTATATAGGCTGCATATCTACTAAAAAGCCTGAAGGCATCACAGTATTGCAAATCTGCCTTTGGTGTCATAATGAACTACATACTTGTATGATTTCGAGCTTGTGTCAAGTTTGTGGTAAGTGGAACTGTAAGATGTTTGATCCTAAAGCATGTCAAGGATCTTTAGGCTCACATTGGACCGGCTCAAGATCTGACATGGTAGACGTCTGTTTGTATTGGATTGAGCTTTGTGTTTGGACCAAGACACCAAAGTTATGTCTGTTTACAGTTACACTACACAGTTTTTGTCGATTTCTTTTTTTATGGAAAATAAAAACTGATCCAGATGGATTTTTTTCTGAAGTGCAATTTCTGCAGAGATGAAGCTGTTTACGTATCCCGTCTCTCTAGCCTGCTCTTTACTGAACGTAAAATAACAAAACTCCAAACTTTTTTGGCAGTAGTTTTAAGTCATCACTAGCATTGCAAAAACTTTTCCATGCATGGTTATCTGTCTTTTTAAGTCGGTAAACAGCATTTTTCTTCCTCTCTCCCCTTTACGCTGGCGTCCAGGTGTTTCGTACAGACTTCATCACGGCCATGAAGCTGCCAGACTCGGCCCAGCTCGGCCCAGACGACTTCTACGTGCTGTCGGACCCCTGGAGACAAGAGTGGGAGAAGGGGGTGCAGGTCCCAGCCAATCTGGAGGCCATACCAGAGCCTGCGGTCAGGTAGGATGGACTTTTTTTGCTGAAATCCAATTTTTTTCGGACTGCTGGTTCACAGTACTGTTTAACTGTGACAGCCATCAGACTTCAGTCTGAACGGGTTATGATCCCAAAGCGACCCGCATACGCAGAAGGAGAATATTGTCACCACACGGAACAGAAGTAAAAATGGATGTTGACAATATTATGACCACATCATAAGGTGAAGAAAGGTAAAAAAAAAAAAGAGAGCGCAAATATTGACAATGACCTTTTGTGGAGCAGTGACTGCTACTTCTGTAGAGAAGTCTGTGTGGATTCGTATGCAGAGCCAGGACAATGACCTAAAATCTTGATTATATGCGACATGACCGTTAAGACTGCCAACGCTTTAAAAACCATCAGATACGTATCCGATTTAGTACCACAAATGAAAAAAAAAAAGACTTTGGGCCTCATTTGTCTGTAAATGTAGCCAAAGTGGCTTTCACATCCTGAAGGTGCTGGTTTTATTGTGAGCATTAAGAAGGCTACATGTCTTGTCCTGATAGCTTACAGGCACAGGTACTTTAAGCCAAAGCACCTAAATCCCCCTTCCCCGTTTCTCCTAATTTCTTGTGCTGGTCTGACCAAGACTGAGCAAACTGAAACTCCAATAAGGATTGAAGTTTTAGACTGGAGCAGGCTTTTTGGTGTGATCTACCCTGTACCAGAGAGCTCAGTGGAATTACCAAAATGCCCCAAGGTGTTTAAACTTCTAATGCTGTTTATCATAATTATTTTAGGTCATTATGCCATTTGTACACAAACAAATGTGAGGGGAAGCAGGTTTGGATTCACACACATGCCATGAATCAGATAGACACAGACCTTTAGGTTTTTGGCAGATGTCCCTGAGCCCATGTTTCAGGCAACTTTACATCCATCCCCCCTCCCTGTGCCAGAGAACGAAGACCTTCCAGATCTCTGTACTTCCAGCAGCTGCTTCACATACCCATGTGGTTTTTTCTTGGCATTCGAGGAACTAATGAAAATGCTCAGACTACCCAGTAATGCTTGTAGCACCGAGAGGCCACACACTCGGATTCAGAGCTTTTGGAAGACAGAATATTTAATGAATTTCCCAGAGAGATTCTGTCAAAAGTTTCATTATTTTTACCAATCTGAAGAAATGCAGAGAAAGCTCACTTACAGAGATGGATTAGAGTATGATCTGGAAAACCTCTTCTCCCAAACAGATGGCACTTAAATTTTGCTACCTAGAGGCAGTTTCTGGAGTATGTTTTTCTCAATTGGTTAAAAATGTAACCGTTACAGGGTTCCCGATAATGCTGAATATCAATTTGTTTTCAAGGTTTGTTAAAATTTGAATGAAGTGCTTAAAATTGCTTAAAATTGCTTGTTTTTTTTCCTTTGAGATTTATGCATTTAGAAAATCAGGCATTTATATAAATGAGCTCATTGAAATTAGACCTGAAAGACAGTTTTATTCATAAATCGCAAGTTATAAAACATGATATTGTTATTTAAGCTTAGCTTCTAACAGGGTTTCCTCTAGGTTTGTCCTGTATTGAGCTCCATCTACAATAAAAACAGCAATGCCACATCATGATGCTGCCACTACCATTTTTTTTACCATGAGGATGGTATGTTCAGCATGATGCACAATATTGATTTTCCTCCACATATAATGTTTTTCGTGAAAGCTTAGAGGTTGAATTTTGGTCTCATTTGACCAGAATGCCTTCTATCTCATGTTTGCAGTGTCCCATACTTGGCTTGTGGCAAACTGCAAACATAACTTCTTATTGCTTTCTTTCAACATTGAATTTATTTACCATTTTATTTTTAAAGTTTATATTTGTAAAGTGCATGACTAATAATGTGTCAGCAGATTCTTCTTTGGATTCTTGCTGTGCATCTCTGGAGCTCCCCCAGAGTCACCGTAGACTTCTGGGCTGCTTCTCTAAATATTGCTCTCTTTTCCCAGTCAGTCAGTTTCGGTGGACAGCCATGTCTTGGTACGTTTGCAGTTGTGCCATGCTCTTTTTCTTTTTGGATAATGGATGGAGCAGTCCTCCTTAGAATATTCAACACTTATGATATTGTTTTATGACCTAATTCTGCTTTAAATATCTCCACATCTTTCTCCCTGACCTGTTTGCTGTGTTCCTTGGTCTTCATGATGTCGTTTGTTCTCTAATGTTCACGAACAAACCTGTAAGGCCTTCACAGAACAGCTGCTTTTACTCTGAGATTAAATTATACTCAGGTGGACTCCAATGACTATTTAAGTGGCTTCTAATGGCAGTTGGTTGCACTGGTTTTTATATTAAGCATTGCTTTAAGAATTAACTGTTGCTGTTCAGCTATCTTACATTCAGTAGGTATGTGGCACATGCTGTGAATTTATGCTGTATGGTACCAGCAGACCTAACAGAGCCTGGAGGCTGGAGGCAGAAAGATAGGTGAGCATATTAGGTAAGAAAGAGAAATGCATACAAAAGTGAAAGATAGATGGATGAATCGGGGCTCATCTGTTATCTGATGTGATAAAATGATGAAGTGAGTTACAGTGAAGCTGTAATAGAGCGGTGATGGATAGATAGTGACATAGTTAGACTGAGCTTTCCCTCGGTCTCGGTTCCCCCATTTTTTTTTTTGTCTTATGTCATCTTGACAAACCTTTTTTCTTTTGTCTTTTTCTACTACTAATCATTACCTACTGTCCTGAGCAAAAGGGTAACAACCACTGCTAATTTGTTTACCATTATCGTCCTTCAGTTCATCATCAGCTGTGTAAAACATTCTCACCTAATAGCTCTTTATCAACATGTTGGTACTAAAATACAATTTGTATAAGAATCTTTGGTATTTGGCATAGATTAAGCTAAATAAAAGATATGGGAACAAGCTGTTTCTTTGTGACAAGCTGCTGGCAAAAAGGTGTATCTAAAGATCCTGATTTAGAATAACAAGATGACTGATGGCTGGGATTTTTAGCCTGTAATAAAAAAAACTGAGTCAGATGTGTTGAAATTTATTCGTCCAGCAACCATCTTTTTTTCTTAAACTGCTATCATACTGTTACACTGTATGGAAAGGTCTAGAAAAATATGGAATAGGATTTCAGTATTTTCCAGGTCTGGATAAGAATGGAAGCCGAAGTATAGAGAAATATTTGTATTTCCAATCCCCATTTCCTAGTCAGTTGTCTTTTCTTTTGTCTTCCTCCTTAGTCTCATTCCTCCCCTTTCTTGTTCTTAATTTTTACCTCATTCCCTCCTTCCTAGATTTTGATTTTTTCTTTCTATTCCACCTTTTCTTCCTAATGACCTTCCTTGTAAATCCCCGTCCTTCCTTTCTCATGTCCATCATTCCTTCCTTGTCTTTCCTTCCATCCTTTCTTGTCCTTTCATTCTTCCTTGTGTCCTTCCTTCCTTTCTCCCACCTGTTGTTCCTCCTTTCTTTCTTTCCATCCTTCCTTCGGTCCTTTCGTCCTTGTTTCCTTCTTTTCTTTATGTCCTTATTTCATTCATTCCTTGTGTCCTTTTTTCCTTGCTTTGTTTCTTCCTTCCTTCAATATTTTACTGCCCTTAATTCCTGATAAATGTTCATTTTAAAATTGGCGTAAAGGACGAGGAGCACTGGAAATGTAAGTCTGGAATATTTACATGGGCGAATCAGGAACCCTTTGTATCTAAAAACAGCTCATTTATTTTAAACGAGAATAAATGAATTAGATTATGTGAAAATAAACGTGAATAAAGTAGGTGTGTTGCTGCAGATGCACCCCTGCTTTGCAGTGTCTGTGCTGAAATGAAGGGTGTAAAATGTAGTTTGCTATTGCGTCAGAATAAGGTCGGCTACTTCTGTGGTGATACCAGTGTCTTCTTTTTTTTCCATTTTCTATGACCTGTTCGAAAACTTAATGACAGCCAACAATGTTCTGTATGCTGCAGCATAAAGAACATCGCCCTAAAGCTGTGTATTTTTATATGCCATGAAAATGCAAAGCAGCTACACAGTTGTGTGATGGGGTTATAAATGTTTTCTGCTCTTGTCCTCACTTTGATTTAATGTCTCATTTCTCCTTTCCACTCCTTTATCCTTCTTCCCTCATTTCAGTTGTGCTGGAGGCACTGGCACATGTTTCTGTTTCTATTTTTCTTATGAAAAATGATATAATTTCTAAAAATTGTGGAAGAGGAAAAAGAGCTCCAGGCACTGTCTGTCTTTGACACAATCTTTCACATTTCCCTCGCTCCATATTTGGTGCCATGGCTTGATTATTGGTAAAAGATAAGCTTTGAATGTTTTTTTTTTTTTTTCTCATTTTAGACGAAAGAGAAAAAAAAGATTGTAAAAATTCTCCTCGTTTCTGTCTCTTTGCCCTTCACTGTTCCTGTTTTTTTTTTTTGGCCTTTCCCACTTTTGCTTCTCTCTTCCTCACACTGTGCTTCATCTCCATTAATAATCTCTCTTCTCTATGCTGACATTCCTGCTTGTCCCCCTCTCTCTGGACGTTTCTCCTCCTCCCCTGTCTATATTATCACCACCCCCCCCCACCTTTTCTTCTCTGTCTTTAGCTTTGTGGGAGCTGAGTGGAAATAATTAGCTGTTGCATAACACCACCGATGTGCAGACACCGAACAGGACATTGCCAGTGACTCGACAGCTTCTGTCTCCAGGGACAACTCTGAACCAGAGATGGAAATAATTATACACACGCATGAGAAGATATGCTCTTTTTCTTAAAATTAATGGAATCTATCTTGGGGTTTTATTAAACATTTGTTCATTGGAAGGCCTATTGAATGTGAACCCTTTGTTTGTGGTTTGGTCAGAGTTGGTTTGGTTTTTGGACCAGTGTGTACTTGGAAAGACTGAATATAGTGGCTAAAATAATGTAAAATATAGTAAAAAAAAACAACACATCAAATCAGTTCTTTTTTAATATTATGCATTTCTTAAAATGCATTAATAGTAAAGTGCATGACGTTTATGAGGTGTTAAGTTCCCAGTAGGCTAAAATTTACAAGGTAATGAGATGGATTTTGTGGTCAAAACCAGTGATATATCTTAAGGTCAACTTTATGGCAGCTGAGATCTGATGCAAAATCAGGTCAGACAGCCATGTATGGTATGCAAAACATTAGGTTGAACTATATTGAAGCCCTGCCCACGAGAGGGTGGACAGCACAAAGTGAGGATGCAGTTACAGTAGCCTTTGACAAAGCAAAAATGCTTTGTGTGAAATAATTACCTGCTCTTGTGAGAAAAACCGGTTCAGTGTAATAGTGTTGGGCAAAAAGCCCAAAACTTGAAATATCTTGCATAGGGGGGAAGAAGATTGTGCCATTTATTTTATGGGAGAACTGTAGGAATGCATGCATAAAACTTTTATGTTTTGCTTAGACTGTGCATATATTACAGTAAATCTGATCAGAAGAGACTGTTACATTGTCTTAGTACTGCATGTTATTTAGGTTTTTCGTGTGAGTTTCTAATGTTGTTTATCATTAGTTAATAATTGAAAACATTTAACCACATTTCCTTGCAATAAATTTAGTAGATCATACATTATTACTTTATATCATGGGTTAACAACACAGGTAGAAAGTGCCCCTTATTGCCATTATAGGCCTTTGCAGTTGATCAACACTACAAATGTATGAAATTGCAAAGGAGTAAAATGAAAGGTCCACATTGAATGCAGCAGGCTCCAATTTTTACTGCTGAAAAGCTGAAGTCTTGTATTTTTCTCCCTCCAATATCCAGTCAGCTATGCTTCTGCATTGTGTGCTCCTAATCTTCAGTTATTTATTTATTTATTTTTTGCTACAAGGAACTGTCTAACATTAACTCTTTTTTTAGTTTTAGCATCTGTCTTCGAAGGGTATTTTTGATTGCGTGTATAATTAAGGCAATGTACTGCTTTAATTTATATTATATTGCCAGTATCGGGTCATACCACCAAATCAATGAATTCTGGTGTTAAATCATTTCCATGGTTGCAGGTTTATAAAGTTTGGTGTGGAGAAACTTGACTGACCTGCACAGAGTCCTGACCTCAACCTTCTTGAGCACCTTTGGGATGAATTGGAGCGGGGGCTGCAATTCTGGTTTTCTCATCTAACTATGAACACACTCCTAAACCTTGGGGTAGATGTTTACAAATAGTTCAAGTTGCTATTGCTGGCAGTGGTGGGTCCGTCAACAAATTGTACCTTTATAGATTAAGAACAGATCAAAGTTAATGTCCATGTAAACGTAGGCAGACAAATAATTTTGACAATTTAGTGTATTTGATTTAATCTACTGTCACCATGTTACTTATCTTGCTCTAATTGTATCTAAAAACCCATTTACATGAGGCAAAACTTGAAGAATTAAAGTTCTGTGACATATAAATATAATTTATGATGCCCCTTGTTACACATATTTACTAAATTATAGGGTGTGCTGTAGCATAAGGACAAGATAAATACATGTTGGCCACGACATTACTGTCTAAATTCATTTTTTTATATATATTTGATGACCACTTGACTATCCTGGGCTGAAAGTTCATTACTTTTATGCAAAGCCACGAGTGCCCCTTAAGAATTATATAATTAGTAGCTGAATTAATAAGTAAATAGGGCCAGGTATGAGTTTTTAAAGACGCTATTTAAAGCCATACTGTTGCTATTCATGGACAGCAATATAGTATACCATACCTTATGAAAAATTACTGATTTCTGGCTTGCCTGTTTTATGAAAGTCCCTACTGGGCAAAGCCATTGAGAGCTGTCAGTTCAGACTTTGTACTATTAAAATGCAGACACGTACTAACAATTAGCTTGCAAGGTTAACACTGGATAAAAAGCTTATTACCATAGATCTTCCAGCGTCACAGTGATTTAGTTGGAAACTGGCTCAGGAGAGAAGAAGCATTCATGTCAAGTGTTTGTGTGAAGCTTTGTATTCAGGTGCAGGCTCAGTTGGAGCTACCAGCCAACACCGTTTGAATAAGTGCATTCAAATGGAACAGCATATTCTGACAGTATGTAAAACCAGGAGTTGTTACAGATTAAACGGTCTCTTTTTGTTTATATATGCTTGTTGGACTCTTTGTAAGAGACCCACCTTCACAGGCTTTCTCTGTAGCACTAGGTCAGAGGGCTAATAGGCTACTAATAACTCAGCGAAACACCGACTTTACAGAGCCTTGGGGGAAGTAAGATAGATAGATAGAAATTGAGAAATAGAAAAATTTCAGGATAGTGAAGGTGGACGATTGTCTAAATGTCATGTATTCCACAGATTCAGTTTGTTTTGAAGTTGAAAAAGAATAACTTGACATTTTGGTTGTCTCTGGCAATTTGTCTCCCTCAGTGCCCTTGTTATTCTGTGAGTTAAATTAGGTTAATAGCTTTCTCTACAGTTCATTATCTGCAGGAATCTCTAATTAAATCTGGGCTTTTAAAGATGCTTTTCAACCACTCCTTTTTTTAGGGTGGTATGAATGCACAGCAAACAACTTCAACGAGTTAACAACACCTGGAACAAATTTGACATTTGTTTTTTATCCCATTTCAGTGTAACTGATGAAGAAATATGACCAGCTAAAGTTCATGACAGAAGCACTGATTTATGTCCACTAATCACAAGCATAAAAAAGGAAAATAGGCAGAAAGAGGGGGGAAATGGTAGCTGGATGACTGGGAAGTCCCTTAGGAATTTGAACTGCCTGGCCCAGCTGCAGCCTTCACTGTGAATCCTCACTTCCACAAGCACACAAGCTCCTAAACACTGATTGCCTGCACTCTCATTTCATCCAAGCGTGTATATGTATAAAAATAATGGCCTGAGTAACATCTGGAAAAGTCCCAGTGCTACCCTCTAATCTTTCCAAAACAGCTAATAAAGTGAGCAGCATCATCAGCCTCGTCATGCACAGGGTCGATGAGTGCGCATCAGCTAATAGTTTCCACACACACACAGCACTTGTGTTTTGTATTATGATACTCTGGATTCATGTCTGACAGCAGTTAGATGGATGAAAAAAAAACATCCAACAGTCTGCTTTCTACATATGTGTGCTATGCGTTGCTCTGGGATTTGCCGCCTGGATGGATGACCTGCAGACTGAATACTGTAAATATGTGGAGGAACAGATGGTTGGGATAAACGGTAGACTTTCACTGCTGGGATTGATGGTTTAATGCCTGAAGACACCAAGCCACAGCAGCAGCTTGCATCATGCCACTTTACATAAATGTTCTCTAAAGGTGTTGATTGTAGGTCATGCTGTTAGTATTTTAGTTATTGAATTAGCAGACGTCTAATGTAGGGGAACGGGATGAAGTCACCTGCTTTCAAAAGCATAAAATGCATGCTCTATTTAAATTACAGCTTTATGAAATGCAACAGAGCAGCACAACCTTTTACTTTTACACGCTGTTCTGCTTTTAAATTTCTTTGCATTCATGGAAAATTTTAGTTTTGTGAGGATTTCTTGAAGATGTCTTTAGACTTTAGATGCCTTTTCTCTCATTTTTTGTGCAATCCCTCGAACCTTGACCATCTCAACTTACATAACAGTATATTAAATAATGGCTGAAAATGATGCCTTTAGGAAATGAGAACAAATCCCATAAAGGCCTGACATGTGACTCGAAACAGGCATAAGAGTGTAGTAGATCCATCTAATAAATGCCAAGTTTTCAGCTAATAGGTCCTCTTCATCACCTTGTTGATGCTAAAATATTGCTTTATGTCTGTACAACTGTATAATCTGGTATTTTTTAATGCTCAACTTAAGAAATGGGGACAGATTGTGCCTCTATGACAAGCTACAAGAAATCCAGAAAGTTGTTTACTGTATTGACACCACACTGGTGCATTTCTTTAGCTAGGGAGCCTTTATTTCTGAACAACTGCTTAACAAACAAACCAAGTATTCCTCTGGAAAGGGCCAGGTATTGAACTGGAAATCAGTGAAAGATCAGCAAAAGCACAAAAAATCTTTGAAAGACCTTGAAAATATCTGGAGAACTGTTGAGCAAGACTAATTTAAAAGACTTCAAGAAAGTCTGTCTCCTTGCGGGGAAGATATACTGTAAAGAAGTAGGGAGTGAGTTAAACTTATGCTTCATAATGTAAATATATACTGACATCCCATTGATTACGTATAATATACAGGAGAGCAGGAGGCCAGCTGGAGACCACCCGGAGTTCAAAAGGTCCAATGGCTTGTGTGTTTTTTGTGTTTACAATTTCAAATTGGCATAAAAGTTATTAAGACATAAATGATCTGGTTGTTCAGGGCATCCCAGTAAAGGTCTGACTAATATATGAGATAATCTATTGAGGGTATGACTTGGTACAACCATCAATATTTGATATAAACAGCAGCTGCAGTGGATGAACCGCTGAATAAAATAATTCATGGCTTTTTTTGCTTTTTCTTTACTGATGGACACATGATCTGACAGCTTGCTAACCAGACTTGGATGGAACATTTACTGACTTTTCTAAGGATAACCACTTTTACAACAAAAGCCAAATTCACCCACAATAACTCCTCGCCACATTACTATGAGGGGTCAGCGGGTGTCTCTCTGACCACAAGCAGATTCGGTTACTCTTGGCTGGCTGGGATAGAGAATAGAAGAAATGTACTTCTTTAAGTATAGCCTGAGGAGCCAAATTGGGTCTTGTCTATGTCTGTTTGGTCCCTATGGGAAAAGTAATAACATGTTATGGTGATAAATGGGTTTTGATCTCTTTTATAGGGAAAAGGGTTTAATAAACCTACTGCCAGGACAGAGGAATACTGAAATGGCACATAAAGCTGTATAATGATACATGATCATTTCTGAGTGAGTTCCCAGAGTTACTGGGGACATCTTAATGGAAACCACTAATCTGACGGAAGCCTTCCTGGTTGATTGAGTCATGGACCATCTTAGGGCTGACCGGGTCATTAACAGACTGATCAATGGGTCGGTTGATTGCTGTCTGCTTGCCAATTGGCGGATGACTTTCTCTGCAGACGTTTTTGTTCTTGGCATTGCTAATATAATTGAAGCATGGAGGTGAGATCATTTGAAAGTTATTTATGTTGTTGGGGTATTGTTTTCCTCTCATTACTGGACCAGGTCAGTTACCACATTTCAGGCTGTCTGCCTGACTGCATGACCAGTGACCCGCCTGGGAGAAGAGCTGCTTTGTTGACTGCATGAATGGTTGAGTAAATGCTCAATGAGTGGCTGGATGTTAACTAGAAAAAAATAGTTTCTTTCTCATTACCTGAGCATGTGGCTGTACTCATTGACTTCTTTATTCACATTACTGTGCAAAAGTTTTAAACTTCCTCCAATTTCTTGATTTCTTTCCTTGCAGGTAGTCAGATTTGCCCTCAGTTATTAAAAGTGGTCTTAATCTAGTAGTTCTTCTGGGTTTCTGAGGATTTTTAAAAGTCTTCCTTTGAACTTTTGACTTTGAAATCTTTCCTTGGGATAAGAGGCCTTATCATGTTAAAGTCGGATCTACTAAAAAAATTAACATATTAGACTGAAAAAGCAGCCAAAGTCCAGTGAATGATTTAAAAGACCTTGAGGGAGCCCGGAGAAATATTTATCTAGACCATTTTAAAACTCTAGCTAAATTATTCCTGACATTGTTTAAACAGATATTTTTTCCTCCGTTTTTAGGGAAAAAATCAGCATTTTCACAGTTTTGGAGATCCCAATAAAAAATTCTGCAATACCTATTCGGTAGGTGTGATATGGTTGAGATGAAAGACATTAAAATTCAAAGAACAACATGTCTAATGCACCACAGGCTGAAGATTCCCCCATAATAATTGTAGCTTGCACCACAGTCGCAGCGGCTGTACCCCCCCAGTACAGTTACAATAAAGACTATTCTATTCTCTGAAATGTTTTAACCTTTTTTACTTTATGTGGAAGTTTGACAGACATATCGCAAAATGGAGTACAAAAAAAGTGTAAAGCCTGCAATGTTATCTACAGTGGACACAGGATACCCCATTGGTTTTTGGGGCCTTTTCATAACTGGAAACTTTTGGACGAGTTGGTTTTAGATTAATGCAACAATTTATTCGCTCAAGTTTTTGTTGACATTATTCAGGTGCTGGACTTAAAGTTTGTAAAAAAGCAGCTTAAGAATAAAGAAAAGTTTGAAAGGCCTACTGAAAACCTGTAAAACTATTAATCAAGAACACACTGAAACTAGCTACATAGATTACTCTGGATATTTTTTTAACTGATATTTTTACCTCCTTTTTAGGAAAATGCAGCTGTGGGGATTCCAATCAAAAATACAACACCAGTGTTATGCCAGTCGGTGATGCTATTGTCAATTTTACCAGTATCAAAATGCAAAGGCACGGCTAAAGCAGCGCTAGGCTAACAATTCTCCTAAAACAATTGTGCCGTTGCCATTGCAAAGTATCCTTGTGAGGATGGACAGGGTCTGAAAGATTTCAATAGAGTCTTGCTTCTTGGAAGCAAAATATGTATAAAATAAGGATGGCACTAGCCTTTTGCACAGCACTATGGATGCTCAGTCAGCTGCTCCTTTTAGAGTTTTTGGCTGCGTCCATCCAAATCACTGTCTGAAGGCTTTATGTTTGACGGTTTTGTTCATGAGAACTCCCCGACTACTTTGGCTGACCTCTGTAGAGTGACGAAGCCAACTGAATGACTGGTTTTCTGTGTGGCATGCTGACTTACTGACCACAGTGACTGATTCTGGTGAATGAGTCAATGTCCAGCTATACTCATTCTCCACTTGTGTGCAAGAACTGGCTCCAGTTTTACAACATTTTTACATTTCACTTTCTGAGACTAACTTGTTGAGGTAAGTGTGTTTTATAGCTGGTGAACCAGTCTTCCAAAGCCTAAATATGCCAGCTTGTGCCTCAACCAGAGATTCCGACGTCTGATTTTGATTTATTTATTTAACTTTATTTTACCAGAGTACTGCAGCCAAGGATCTCTGATTAAAAAAGTGATTTTAAGTTTTGACCAAAGAGGCAATAACCAGCTGATGCTGAGTTAGTCTGAGTAGTTAAATGAATAATATTTTTCTTAAGTTACATTGGGAGAAAAACGTGTGTTTGCGCATATTAAACCTATTTCCCATTTCACAACCCTACATGTGTGCGGTGTGTGTGGCATTGTTTACTGCAACATAGAAGGCAGAGTGTGGGATGATTTGGAGTGCACCCACACATGGATGTCATGTGTCAAATGATTAAATCCAAGGATGTGTGAGAGTCTGGACTGTGTGCATTAAGACGCCTGCATTCTTAGATGCAGATTTTATGTATATGTTTTTATATTTGCATCACTTTGTGAGACATCCGAGTTATCCCTTGGGTGTTCATTTATAGATACCGGTGCCTCTCACATAGGGATATCGTCCATGTCTTCTCTTGCTGTGTTGCATCTACTCTGCAGTCTGAAGCGGTTTCTTTAAAGTCTGCAACTTTAACAAGTGGCAGTGGTTCTTTTGCATTTTGGCTGATCAAAGCTGTTTGCCTTGTGCATCTTGGGATCAGCAACATCTGGACCATGCTGTCCTCCTCCAATCACCATCTGTCTGCTTCGCTTGACTGGTGGAAAAAACAAGCGCGATGGAGGTAAAGGACAAGCACGCACAAGAACACCAGAAAATGACCAACCTCTTCTCTTTTTCATTCTCTGATCTGTTATGTTTGTGCATGCAGCTCTGATTTAATAAACCCAGTCACTAATAATATCCTTTCTCAGTTTTCTTGGGTCACACTGTCTTCCTGAAAGTATTTTTTCTCCAGTGCTGCTGTAAGAACCAGTTTATTTTTCTGTCACTCCATCTGTCATTTTTTTCTGACCATCCAGCTGCATCCTCAGGCTGGTTGTTAAGGTGAAGCTGTTGACTTTACCAGCCACATTAGAGAGCCTGGTGCACCCTGACTGGCCACTTAAACCCAACTGCCTCCAGGAGGGTAAACACTCTTAACGGCTGCTCTGTCTCCCAGAGGACTTCCAAGGTCTCACAAAGAATATTTTATTGATTTTGATGGATTAAGGAGGTGGAAGTAGAGGAGGCAGATAAACAGGTGGAGATTGAGATATATTAAATACTGCTCAAAACAGCTGGATTATGACTACCATCTGTGTATTAATGCAATTCTAAAAAAGTTTTTCTGGTAAACATAAATTTGTGCTTACAAAGTGCTTTATGAAAATCAAAGGGGTAAATTAGGTCAGATAGGTGTATTATATCAATTAATACGTGAAATATAAGAGACATTGCAATTGGGCCCCAGTAGTTGGAAGGGCACATACAGTGTCGGTAAGTCTGGGATATATTTAGGCCATTTTAAGCTTTAAAGGTCAGAAGGGAGCCTGTGTAGAAAGACAATCATGGGGGGGAAGGTTTTTGTGCTTTTCACTCAGCAGCTGCAGAGTTTTAAACCATTTTTAGACACCAAAACAAACCTAGACTAATACCTGAGAAAAATACATTTGAGTACTCAAGGTAAGAGCAGCTATTTTTGCTACTTTACATACCAAACACAATAACCTCAAACTTATCAGCACTGAGTGTAAAAAATAGTGCTGGATCAGTGGGTTTGATTCGTGCTCACTGAATTATCTCTCAAGCAGCGAACAAATGACTAAAATTTTGCTAGAAGCCATCCTGAAGTCAAAAACGCTTGGAGACTACAAAGCAAATTTGAGCAAAAGGACTGTAAAAACCCCCAAAAAGGATCTTTTCAGCACCCTCTTAAAAATAAACAAAACTTTTTCACCTTCAACTGAATATGTGTTAGGATGCAGAGCAGTATAACAAACGGTTGCAATAAGTTGAATTGTACCTGCTTAGAGTTGCTTCCATTTCCATTTCTGGGTCTTAAGGCCCTGCTTTTAGTGGTATTATTGAGTAAATCCTATAAAAACACAGTTGAAACCATTTAAAGATGAGATACTCAAAAATCCTATTTTTTTATCCATTAGTAAACCTGCCACGAAACGCTAACAGGTTGCAATGTCAACAACACTCTTAGGTGTGGAAGCTGTTACTGATAGAAGAGGATTCAGATTTGGCTGTTTTTAGTTTTAGGAGGTGTTTAAAAACAAAGTCAGACAAAGCACAAAAGGTAGAAAAAGCAGTTTAAAAAGAAACAATTTTCTACTACATGTTGAGATAGGTTTGTGTTTCATTCAGGCTGCAAAAGAGCGAGGGAGAGCAAGACTTCAGAAAACAGAAGCGTTGACTTGCAAAACTAATCTGTTTTATTCATTAAATTTTTCATCTTTCAATGCACATGTTGGATTGGAAATGTTTGCAGCTTTTTGGAAGTGTAAGAATCCACATTCCAATACCGGACATACTTAAAAAGGTATAGACAGTGTGAACTCTATAATAATTTGTCTTTGTTCTGAAATAATGACTGCACTCACAGTGTGAAATTGCCTCTGCTCCTAATAGAAATGACCACTCATCATAAGAAAGCTAGTAAAAATTTAATGAATCGTATTATATATCGTCCTTAAAGAGAAACTTAAATCGGACTTAATTTGTATCAGCCGGTCAGAACTTAGTGTATCTGCCAACTGAAGCCAGATTTGGTTTTACTCCATGTCAACTGTATCTTTTGGTCCTAACAAGTTAGCAAAGTCTGCTTTAAATGTTATATATAACTGCAAGCGACGGCAGATTTAGCCTCAAAACAACTGCGATATAGGAGTGCAAATTACTTCTTGTGTTCATGGACTTTATTTTGGACATTTTGCTGTTTTTACTATTATTTTTATTTCTCAGTTGAAGACTGCAACAACGATGCAACTTTAGCACAACTCACCATTTAATACAACTCTCTTCACATGGCAGCAGCTCATTTAAAACTGGATTTCTGTGCAGTAACTAACCCTATAACCATAAATATAAGCAGTGGCCTTCTCCCTGCTTTTGACTTGTTCTCTTTTCTCTGCAACAGGTGTCGATAAACAAAAAGAGCATTGATGCATTATTAGGCATCAAGTTCATTTGAGATCTAAAAAAGGTGCAAAATAGAAGCTTGCAGGAGGGAATTATTCAGAGAATAAGGGACGGAGACACTGCAGAGGAGAAAAGATGTTGATGGTGCAGGTACTGAAAAATAAGTAAACAAATGGATAGATGAAACGGATGAGTGGAGCGGCACAACAATTTTAGATCTGCTGGGAATGACGAAGAGCGAAAATAAGAGGTGGACACAAAACAGAGCTTTTGGTTTTGCAACTAACAGCAGTGCCCTCCTTCATTTCCCTTTGCTGCCTATCTGCTGTTTACTGTGCATGTGGGTTTAATCGAAGCTTTCAGCCAAAGAAATAAAGCAAGTGGGGAATATATCTCAGAGGAGCAGACTTTATCGAGGATCCCCTGCAACGGCAAAGAAGAAATTGAAACAAAGCTCATCATAACAGCCTGGCAGCAGGCTGGGAGAACGAAGCTCCATTCCCTTCATAATTAATAGAAAGTCATGCATTTTCTCAGAAACTAGTGTAATAGTTTAAAAAATTTGCCCTGTGAGCATTTGTTTGCTCCTTATACCTAATCAATAAAGACCTATTAAAACCTACTAGGAAGACAATAGAGCAAAGTTTAACTATAGTCATCTTTAGGTCTCCATGGTGGCTTTGAGGCACTAAATCCGGTCACAGATTTAGCTGCACCTGTGGCCTGTTTTTCCATAGAGAAGGTTGTTTTTTTGTTTTTTTTAAGCATCTGCGACAGGGCTGAGCAGGTTTTTAGCAGGCGCTGACGTCTGGGCGTCTGGGTGGTGGGCTGTTTTTGAAGTACTGGTGGGCTTACTGGAAGTGTGTCAGACAGGAAAGGAATGCGGGAAGAGGGTGGGAGTTGGGTGGGTGTGTGTGTGCGAGAGAGAGATGCACAGAAACCGGGCCGGGTTAGCCACTCTTTATGTTTACATACTGTTTTTGTCTGTGTGTGTGTGTCTGTATTTGTGTGCATCGGTGCTTTCTCAAAGGGTCATTGCTTCAGCCCCATTAACCCACCGCCCTGGTTTTTATTTCCCCCATTGGGCTTTCCCACAGTGTCTCTGATCATAAAGTGTGTGTTAAATGTTTTGGTTTAGGGTCTAGATAGAGATATATCTTGAGCACATGAAGTCAAGCACTACTACGCAGGCAGAAGCCCCCTGAGTAAATGTGAAACAGCTGTTTCTCTAGTTGAAACATGAGAGATGAGAGACAAGAGTTAGGATTCATTTTTCAAGTCCCCCAAACTGAAAATTATTTTAGGGAAAACCGTAGAGTGCAATAAAACAACAAAACACCGCTGCCACACATGGTATGTATGGTAATATATTGTTGCTTTTTCACAAACGTGAATGTATTTTATTATGATTTTATGTGATTGGGTTCCTACAGAGTCTGGAAAAGTCTGCAATTCGATTAAATTATTTTCCAGGGTGGATAAGTATAGGAAGAGAAATTAATATAGTGGAAAAAATATTTGTCCGTCCATCCTTCCTTCCTTGCTTTCTATCCTTCCTTCCTTCCTTCCTTCCCCTACCGTCCTTTCCATTCTTTTGCAGGTTGCACATTTAAAGCTATGTTTAAAGCTTTGCTGTAGATATTCTGCCATTAATTTCATACTTCAATATGAAGGTGAGGGACTGAGAAACCCTGGAAGTTGAATTTTTACATGGAAAATTTGTACAACCCTAGATAGAACAACACAAATTATACAACACAACTGTTAACCTGTGAGGACATGGCCGTCCACCTGGTTTCTTGTGTTGGTCTATCACATACAATTCATTGAAAGTTGGGGCTATAATGTGACAAAATGTAAAAGGCTTCCAGGGAAATGAATATTCTAGAAAATTTTGCAGACTACAGAAATGGCACATACAAATTGTGAATAATGTTTGTTTATCCTACAAAATTCAGTATTATGAGGTCTTCAGGGATTAAGATTATTATTAGACGTAATAAAGATTAAAATAGATGAGGGGAATCATCCAAGCTGCTTTAACTTCCACATTATGTAAGTTTCTTCCTATTTTTAACATGATTGTTCCTCACCCTTCCTCGTCTGGTCAGGTTGAAGTGTTTTTCTTTCATGTACCTTGTGGCTCTTCTCAGAATCCAAGCCAATTAGTGGACTGTTTGACAAAACGGTTCACGAGAAATGCCTTTCATGTTAGTTGCCTGCATTGTAGCAGACTGAAATAGAAATATAACCTCCTGATGCAGGGTATAATACCATCTTTGCTCCAGAGTTTGCAAAGGCAATAAGTGACATTGAGATAATCCAACAAATCTTTTTAAACTTGGAGCTAGATACATATTTACTCCCTCCTCAATTATTGGCTCCTTTTGCACAAATCACCTATGATTTGTACAAAAGTCTTAACATAAGTTACCGTGAAGACTTCTTGACCTGGAGCTGCCACCCTTGTTGCAGTTTTCCAGCAGTGAGCTATGGAGATTTTTCTTTACCTTACTATGCATGGTGACATGACGAACCAGGTCCTCGCCCAGCCCGGTTTCAGTTGTTTTATACATTTTAATTATCACTCTGACTGTAGATCTGAGCTATTATTATGTAGCCATTTCCTAACTTATGAGGGTGGACACACATATCCCTTGCTTGAATGGCATGATTGCTTGTCTTTCCCATGTTGAAGACGGTCTAATAAAAATGCACCTGTGTTTCAGATCATATATAAAGTATATACCCATAGGAAACATGAAGTCATGGATTACTTAGTCAACTTAAAAAGTAAATTGTTACTAACCAGCCTTTAAATAAAGTTGTGTTAACTTTAAAACAACACAGAGCACATCATTAGCTGAGCAGCTAGTCTGCTAGCACTTAGCTGAGTTTTCTCAACACAAACCAAAAGCAAACCTCATGGAATAAACATTATTCATATTGTTTTATCCTAAACTAATTTTCTCTGCCCCAACACCACCTCTTACATGAGCCGTGCTAAGAAAACGTTGTCCTGTGGGCGCAAGTTGAGTATTGAAACTGTCCCAGTAATCCACATGTGGGAATTGACAAAGGGACTAGCGTTGCTGCTAACCTCCGTAGCTGTGGGGGGGTGCGGCTATATTCAGCCGGCTGATACCTGTCCTTGGGGTCATTGGGGAAAAACCTGCTTCAATTAGAGCTGCTGTGGGGAGTTCTCTGGACACATGTCGCTCCTGTAGGCCTCAGAACAGAATATCAAGCTTGTCTTAATTACCCCATTTTTATGAATGAGTGCTGGGTACTCGAACAGCAAATCATTACTGTACTTTGTTGCATACAATCAACGTGATTGTAGTCACTTTTGGATCCAAGTATTCGAAGTAGAAGCCTTACATGCCCCCAAGTTTCAAAGCCTTCAGCTGACACATGGTCTTAGCCGCTGTCTGCAGCCGAAATGAGCAAGCAGAGGGGGGAAGGTGTCTTTGGGTCAAAGATTCCAGCTTGTCCTCTTCCTGGGCTGAGCTGGAAGTAGGTAAATGTGATTTATTTTGAAGGTTTCAGAAAAGTTCATACCGGCTTTTAATGTTGTAACCCATGGCTGGGGTCCCAACAAAGATTATGTTGTTTTCATCTTACCTTCAGGTGTTTTTCCAAGGGAGAATGTCAAGCCAGAGCAGGAAGCCTCCAAAGCTTTACATTGAGAAGCTGATTATGGGATGTTCTATTTGTAATGAACTGCCTAGGGATGTTTGTACCAGGTTTTAAAAAAAAACAAACAACTGATGACAAACAACAACAAATTGATTCATAAATAGGCAAACAATGTAATTACATCATGGTTGCATTAATATTTCGGGGTATTGTTAAATATGCTGTGTGTTTTGATTGATTAACATTTTGCTATGGTGATTGAACTCCAATTAATGGTGGTTTTTCTTGCTTCCAGTATAAAGCCTGCAGTAGAAGTGAGTGCTAGAGCTCCATACCCCAGGGGCCTTGTGCTGTCTTATTTGAGTTCAGTTTATTATTTAGGTTATTATTTAAAGATTTTTGGATTTCTTTTCCCACAGATTTTTTTTTTGTTTTTGTAAACATACAATCCATTTTCTGCACAATGCATTTTCACTTGCTGGGGAGAATTAATTAAATCAAGCACCAGCTGAAGTATGAAGTCTGTGGGTCCTCTTTCCAATACTTGGCCAAATCCTACAGTCCCTGTCTTGTCTTCCTTTTATTTCTTTTCTTGTGAACTTACATCCTAACTTTAACATGTCCATCCAAGGTTTCCTACCTCATGTGCTTCCCTTCTGTTTGTCAGTCTTTCTTTCTTGTACCCATTTTCATTTGCTTTATCTCTTTCTTGTGTCCTTTCTTTCTGTTTTTCTTCCTGGTTCCCTTTATAAAACCCGACCACTGTAGTTCAGAGTAAACTCTTGTGTTTTATATTTTAAAATTGTCATAAGAGTGAAAACATCAGAAATATGTATATGAAAATGGTTTACAGTGTTTTATCAACCGACAAGAACAGATGCTGCTTTACAGAGCAGCTTCTTTAGCCTGGATTTTAGCAGATCTATATGAACCATTATACTAGTAAGGCTTGTATAAAGAAGAAACTCAGATATTTGCTGCATTTACCTTTCTGTTACATGATGTAGTGGTTGGTAAAGGCTACCATATATCCTCATCAACACATTGTTTGTTTATGGTAATTAGACTAATCTCATCTAATGAAAAAGCCAATGAATTACTGATGTTAAAAATGCAATGCCTAGCAACTTGAATATACCAGATTGTCTATTTTGGAGGTAATTGCTAAAGAAATGTCGATTTCGTAAAAATAATGGAAAAAAAAATAGGTAGAGGGGAAAAAATCCCTTGCGTTGGCAAAAAGACAAATTGCCAGCAGTGTTGCTGGAGGCTCTGCAGTAAAGCAGCTCTCGCCACCGAGCTGCTGAAGGTGCAGGCAGAAAGCTGGCCTATTAACTCTTGTCTCAGGATGACACAGAGGAACTGACATGGGGAGAGGTGGGAGTAAGTGCTCTGGCGTTCTGTCTGTTTAAATCACTCCTTCCTATTTCTCTTTTTGGTTTGATTTCTCTCTCTCTCTCTCCATCTCCTTTATTAATGTCCCAGCCTCTCTCCCCATTTATGCTTACCAGCTTTTTTAGATTCTGTCTTGCATGGTATTACTTAGCCAAGAGCTGAAGCTCTTCAGGTTCAATAACAGCTCAAGCTTCTGAATGAATTGACAGAGATCTTGTCACAAAAATGTTGGGACATGCTGCTGGAACCAGGTCTTAACCTGACAAATCGGTTTCAAATGAGCTTTGTTCTGGCAGATATACGAGAATGGTAATTTTGAAGAAATGGCTGATTTAGTTTGTTTCATTAGTTTGTTTTTTACCTTGGAAAAAAGCAACCAGATTCTGCAAATGAAATGCACTTTATTAATTGAGCACCTCTGTTAAAGCAGGAGTTTAATGGTTTGCTAGTCTTAAGTTAACACAATGCCAGGATGTAAAGGCATCAACAGTGACCTTAAAGAAGTAACTATTTTACCCCGTTTATCTCCGATCGGTTCTAACTACATTTCCAAATTATTTCAAGTTCATAATTTCCAACATTTTTAACAGTTGCCAATCTTCTTAGAATATTCACCCTAAGGTCAGATCATGCATTTCTCAGAGAAACTGCAATATACCCAAGAGCTCTACATCAGATACTAAAGGGATCAGTTAGCATGTTAAATATTAAAGTTCATAAAAGGACAATTGGAGACAAAGGCTGAACAAGTACGGCTTGGCTAGAAGGGTTTCCAGGAGAAAACCCTCTTCTTCTTCAAGAATACGGATTGCAAAGTTGCATCTGAATAAATCACAAGACTTCTAGAACCATGTCCATTGGACAGATGAGACCAAAGTGGACATATTTGGTAAAACTAAAATACGGTTAGCAGCACAAACTTGCATACTCACTGTCCAACACGGTGAGGGTGGATGGTTTCTCAGCCTGTCATTAAGTTAAACATAAACTCCTCTTTATACCAAGGTAATCTAGAGCCATATGTAAGGTCACAAATCTCTGAAGTCCTCAACGAACTGAAGCAATGTCAGTGGGCCAGAGAGTGAGCCAAAATTCCTCCATAACAATACAAAAGACTGTAAAAGTCATACAGAAAATTACTACTGTAAGGCATTTGCTGCTAAAAGTTATTCTACAAGCTGTTGAATCATGTGATGCACTTGGTTCTTCAAATGGACAATCTTCTTGGACAATCTTGGGCATGTTCTTTTTTCAATGACCGTAGATCAAAGGTGTACATCTAAAATAGATGGACGTAGGTTCAAAAGGTCACCTGTTGGTCTGCAGGGTCACCACCTTCTTTCTTTGTCTTTTAAAACTTCCAATTATTGAAAGAAACCTTGAAAATATTGGGGAACGCCTCAGGTAGCAGGTTCTATATATCGTAAAGTATCTAAAAATGTACTTTTTATGTGCATGTGAATCTCAATCAATTAGAAAATCATACATTTAAGTAATTCAAAGTAAAAAGTGAAACTTGTAGGTTATGTAGATTTTTATCCACACAGTGATATTTGAGTGTTTATTTCAATAAATATGGCTTACAGGTAATAAAAACCTATTTTCTACAAATTCAGTTTTGTAGAAAATGAGAAAATTATATTGGATGATTTAAAAAAAATTACAGAAATGTTATCTTATGTCCATGTTATGGTCTTCACACTCCAACAGTCCCTGTGAAACTCTTCACAGGGAAGGTAAACCATAAAAGGCCATTGCTAAAGTAGCGGACTGTTGCCATATAGAGTGCCATATAATAGCATATGTAACCCAGACTATCCCTCTGTGCGTCCGTGGCTTGTGGAAGACACCCCGTGAACTCTGCGTTGTGTTTTGGATGTAGGTGAGGTGTGTTCCATGCGGAAACAGAGGCACCAGACACAGGATTCTGCGTTGTGGCGAGACCTAGGACAAACATCCCAGAACTGCTGCATTTCCAAAGAACACCCACAGAACAACAGCACCATCTGTTGTCATATTTATGTCACTATCTTACATCTACACCTTCTTTATTTGATGGCATCCCAGCCATCAAAGTAAACAGAAAACACACACTTGCTGAGAAAGAACTAAATAGTCTAAAAATTAGCAATAAAGGAAATTGCTCAGAGTTGTTATGAATGTGTGTATGTGGCTGGATTTGTTTTATGTATGTTTTGAGACTCTTTGCCTTTTCCCTCTGCCACAACAGCCATCCTCTTTCTATTTTCTGACACTCCTCTTCCGTTTTTGTGACTCGTGATTCAAATGATAGCCTCTTTGGAGGATGTCTGTTCCTGGGTGGATTTCTTCTTGGAAGTTCATCCTCCTGCGGTGAACCTGCACCATCAAGAGATGCAGGTGCATTTCCACCTGCCCTTCGTCCCGCTGGCTCATCCATCTCTGTCTCTGCTTGTGTTTCTTGACTGCTTTCTCCCAGCTGCATAGCTACTCTGGTTTCCTCTGTGCCCTCCAGATCCGAGACCTGGTGCAGATCTTCCTCCGAACTTGTCTCACTTGGGGCGAAATGTGACTCTTCTTTCCCAGCTGTCACTCCACTGACCTCCTCTACCGGGATAAACATGCACTGTGTGAGGAGGTTTCTGTGAAGCACTCTCTCTGGCCCACCATCCTCTGGTTGGAGCACGTACACTGGTACACTGGTACACTGGTACACTGGTTGTTTCTTAACCACAATGTATGGATGTTGCTCCCACTTGTCCCCAAGCTTCTGCCGTCCCTCCACATGACATTGCTTGACTAGTACCCTGTCCCCTGGGTTGAAAGCGTGGTCCTTTGCTTTCTTGTCATAGTACTTTTTCTGTTGTTCCTTGGCTTTCCAAGAGGTTTGATTAGCCTGTGCATAAGCCTCCTCCAGACAATCATGCAGTGTCTGCACATATTCACTGTAACCCTCCAGATTATTAGAGGTGGTAAACCCAAAGACCAGATCCACTGGAAGCCTAGGATGTCTCCCGAACATCAAGTAGTATGGTGTATATCCTGTTGAGTCATGTCGTGTGCAGTTATAAGCGTGTGTCATGGCATCCACGTGTTCGTGCCACCTGGCTTCATGTGAGGTTGCAGCGTTCCCAACATATTCATTAGGGTCCGGTTAAACCTTTCAGTTGTCCCGTTGCCCTGCGGGTGGTAGGGAGTGGTGTGAGTCTTAGTGATGCCCGTGATCTTGCACCGTTCCTTCACGACTGCACTTTCAAAATTGCGCCCTTGATCCGCATGCAATTTTGCCGGAAAACCAAACCAACAAAAGTTGTTCTTCCACAGAACCTTGGCTACTGTACCTGCTTTTTGGTCTTTGGTGAGGTAGGCTTGAGCGTAACAAGAGAAATGATCTGTAACAACCAGAACTTTTTCAATGCCCCCCTTTGACTTTTCCAGGCAGAGGAAGTCAACTCACACAAGCTCCATGGGGGCACTGCTATGGATGCTCATGAGCGGAGCTCCAACCTTGCTTGAGGGTGTCTTCCTAAGACAGCATCTCTCACACTGCTCACACCAAGCTTTGATTTCCTGGGCCATATCAGGCCAGTAGAATCTCTCCCTTATTGAATGCAGAGTCCTTTCGAATCCCAAATGTCCTGAATCATCATGCAGAGCAGTTTTGACTCCCACTATCAGCTTCTCTGGCAAGATGAGTTGCTCCATGACTCCTCTTTGACCATCTATGATGCGTCTGTACAGGACGCCATTTTGGACCACCAACTTCCGCCATTCCTTTATAAGAAGGCTACTGGGCCTTCCTAGTCCAATCCTCACAGTGTGGGGAGGTCTATTATTTGTGCTTTCAAAATGCAGGATGTGGCCAACTATGGGATCCTGCTTCTGTTCTGCAGGGATCTCCTGTGTCGTTTTAGCAGGTAGGGCATCTGTCCCTACATCCTCATAAAGCTATCCCACTGCTGGCAACCTATCAGCCTCTGCAGCAGCACTCTCGGGTGTCTTTTGTAGCTTATGTAAATGCTGGGACCCTGAAAGCTTTGATTTGGTGGTCCTAACATGTTGAGCGTATGACTGTAAGACCTGTGAGACTTCCTGGTTGGACATGCGAGAAAGAGCATCAGCATTTGCATTGTTCTGGCCCCTTCTGTACTGGATGTCAAACTCAAACGATGATAGCTGAGAAACCCAGCATTGTCCTGTAGCATCAAGCTTGGCTGTGGTCATTACATATTCTAGGGGATTGTTATCAGTAAATACTGATAAATGACGTCCATAAAGGTGGTCATAGAACTTGTCTATGACCGCCCACTTTAGGGCAAGAAATTCCAGTTTGTGAGCCGGATTTCTCGTCTCGGGCGGGGTTAAGCCTCTACTGGCATTGGCTATGACTTTTTCAGCCCCATTCTGGATCTGGGCCAAAACAGCACCCAGTCCCTCCCCAGATGCATCGGTCTGCACCACGAATGGCAAGTTATAGTCTGGATAGCCCAGTACTGGAGCGGACACCAGCCTTTCCTTTAAACACTGAAACGCCACCTCACAGTCATAATACCACAGAAAGGGCAGTTTGGCATCAGAGTGTTTCTGTGCCCCCCTTTTTTTTTCTGGGGTCACCAGAGGTGAGACGGTACAAGGGAGCTGCCAGAGTGAAATACCCCATTACATAACGCCTGTAGTATCCTGCGAATCCTAAGAACTGCAGGACCTCCTTGCGATTAGTGGGCCTTTTCCAATCTTTAACCCTACTGATCTTCTCTGGGTCTGTCCTAATTCCTTCAGCAGATAAAATGTGGCCAAGATACTGCACCTCCTCCTTCACAAGTTGACACTTTGAGGGCTTTAGCTTCAGGCCATGTTCCTTGAGTCAATCAAACACCAGCTGAAGTTGTTCCATATGCTCCTCAAATGTTTTGGAGAAAATTATAAGGTCATCAAGATAAATAAGCAGGTGACTGAAGTTTAAATCCCCAAAGCAGTAGGTCATGAGTCTTTGAAAGGTTGATGGAGCGTTCTGGAGCCCAAAGGGCATTCTGTTGGCCTCAAACAGCCCCATGGGGGTACTAAATGCAGTTTTGTATTTATCCTGCTCAGCCACCTCCACTTGCCAGTAACCTGAGGTAAGATCCAGCGTTGAAAAGTATTTGGCTTGCCCCAGGGCCTCCAATGCCTCCTCAATTCGGCAAAGAGGGAATGCGTCTCGTGTGCTACAGGAGTTGAGTTTCCTGTAGTCAATACAGAGCCTTAATGATCCAACTTTCTTGGTAACCACCACCACTGGTGATGCATACAGGCTCTTACTAGGTAACTCCTGCAGTTTGCATCTCTGTCAGTAGGCGCCTTACATCCTGCCACTGAGATGGGGGGATCTTACGATATGGGAGTCGAAATGGCTTTGAATCCACCAGAGAAATTTCATGTTGAACAGTTTTTGTGTGTCCATAATCCCTAGGATGCTGTGAGAATACATCCAGATTTTTCTCTACCAGGTTCCTGAGGAGAGTACACTGATTTTCATTCTCCTCTGCTGCTCCACTTATGTCCACTTCATAGCTTGCCGCCACCTGACCGAGGCTGAGACACACCCCTTCTTTCACTCTACTGTGGTGTTCACCTCCATCTTTGTCAAAGCGCTCCACAACTTCGTCCACCAAGAATGCTGTGGCAAGTTGGGTGTTTGGTTTAATAGTGATGTTTCTCTGAGAGAGGTTCATAACTCTGGGGCATACCCTTTTTTTACGTCTGTGAGAATTTTGGCCACAAGGAGGTCTTGTGGGAGGTGGAGTGAAGGGCAGCCCTCTTTAATCTTACATTTTAAATCCATCTCTTTGCCACCAGGGATACAGACAGTTCGGCGGTGAAAATCGCAGGACCCACTGTGTCCTGGGTTTTATATTTTTTCGGTGCTCTCAACCTCCCACCACAGCGGAATACCACTCTGGGTGGCTCTCTTTTATCAGGGGAGGAATTTACTGCCATAGGTTTTGCAAGTGGTTTTTTTGTCACGAATGACATTTATTCCAATGAGCAGAGGCACAGATGACCGATATTCAGAGTGGGGGACAAAAAAGTGGGGACAGTCATACAGTCTTCCCAAAAAACCTAAGTATGATATTCAAGACCCCTTATAGGGCACATTTTGTGCTGCTGCCCCCTCTATCATTTTTTGGAAGGCTAAGCTTCTGCTTCTGGAGCTCTGGGGGGTGTGCCAGAAAATATGGGTGATGCTTGAATTTTGGGATCCAGAGTCAATGAGAGCCCTACATTTCATGCCGTTTATCTCCACTTCACCCTCAATTCTAGGGCCCCCCAGCAGTGGAGTTTCCCTCCTCTCTGTTTGCAGTATCTGTGCACTTTCCCTTTTGGGGCTTGCTGCTTGCCCATGGTTTCCCCTGCTACCATGGCTTCAGGCGTTTAAAGACTGGGGATGGGGGCATGCTGCTTCCTTCTGCCCCAGTTGGTGGCTGAGAGTTGTGAGTCCTGGTCGAGTTGAAGTCAGGAAGGGGCCCTGCTGGCCAAAATTGGCAAGGCCCCTTTTTTTTCCACAGCGATGACATACGACAACAGAACTCTGAAATTTTATTCGTGCTTTGGCAGGGCTGCATTTGGGGGACCCGGGGGGTTTTTATGCTTGATTCCAGTATGGAGAGTCAAATTTTTTGACCATCTCAGTCAGTTCAGTGAGTTCTGAAGGGCATTTTTTCCCCTCAGCCCCTTGCGTTTGTGTTCTCTGATGTCACATGCACCTGAGCAAACGTCTTCTTTTTTTTTGTTTGGGGTGAAACTTCTTTGTTTCCTAGCAATGCTTCGAAGCTCAGCCTGAAACCTCTAAAGCTGAGCAATAGGGGCTTCATGGGTGCTATTCGTGCATATACATCTCCATCCACCAGCCCTCAAAGGGACTGTCGAGTCAATTTTACTGTCTCGATCTGGAAACGGCCTACCCCCTTCTGTCTTTTTTCCACTGCTCGTAAAGTTACCTCTAGTGCTATGGGGATAGGAGCAGGCAGACTCACATGGCCTCTGACTTCGCTCATAAAAATCAGCTAGCGGGTCTAAAGAGCCCTGTGCGTCGCCCTACTCGGCCCTCAGTTCCTCAAATGCCCTCTAGGGGATCGTTCACCAGGTGGAAGGTTTAGGATTAGCTTCCTGGCTTCACCACTGAGGAGTCGTACTACTGTGGAAAAAAAGAAGATGGGCAGGGAGATCTACAGCATCTAGAAGGTACTGCATATCACGAATCCAGTCCTCCACCAGCATCTTACTGTCTGAATTATCACTGAAACTTGCACATTCTTCACCTGATGAGTCTGCATCAAACCCCAAATATGGGGGGGTGTGGGCGTTGCCTGTGGATGCTTTTTCCACAGACATCTAACAGAGGGTCAGGAAGGTATGGACGCGAGACCATAGCAGCAGGTAGGGGTGGTTTTCAGATGCGGCAATCCACTGCTATGCCTGGGACCAATCTGGTCGGGGGCTGCATGTGAGGCAACCTGAGAAAACGGGACAGTCCCATGTGGGGCCCCAAACCTGATGTTATGTTTTGTGCTGTTATGTTTATGACTGTTATTTTGTGAGGTGTCTCCCCCTGAACGGGGCTCTGATAGTTCTGTGTAGTAGGCTGGGAACACTGAAAGGTGGGGTTTGTGCACTAAGCCTGCCATGCAGGCAGGCATGACGGGGTTACTCATTTTAAACCATGGGAATTTGAGAACCCGAGCATGGCTCTGGGGTTTATCACATTTCTTGCCCTGGAGGGGGCAAAGAGGATAAATAATTTGGTTGCAGATGGAATTATGAAAATCCCCGGGGGGTTGGGGAGAGGAGTGGAATATGGGTGGCCCGGGTAGGTTGGGGGTTGGGGCCCGCAGCTGGCCGTTTGGTTTAATAGGAGCAGGAAGGAGTGTGCTAGCCTTGGTGCGTTTTGTGTTCCATTGTGAGTAACACTGGAGTGGCTTTCAGGGGCAGTGTAGGCTGATGACGTTGGGACGGGAAATGGTCAGTATAGACGGACAGAAGAGGGGGGAAAGGGGTACCCTTTCCCCTTCGTGGGTCCATGTCTGGGTTTTGTCACCTGAGGTGGAAAATGGTCATTCAGTTGGGGTCTCCGTTAGACGTTCTGGGCTCAGTGGATCAGCTGGGTAATTATGCCACATGTTTTCTTTCTCGTTCGCCTTTTGATGGGAATATGAGTAAACACACCCTGTGTATATGTACACAATGAACAGAATGTTCACATAGTGTGAAAACCCAAAAAAAAATAAATTAATTAATTTCACAGCTCATGCACATTTAAGACAAAAGAATATAAAGGTCCACCAGCTACAGCAAAAAATATACTCAATACTCAATCACTATAGTTTTTTTAAATAGTTAGCCCAAAACAATTTTACACCTGAGGCCTTAGAGTCTTAAAACCGCATCAACATGACATTTCACTGAGATCCTCAAAGGATACGATGGAAAACATGAGCATGTTGCATCCACATTTTAGAATGAAGTTCCATTACAGCAAAAAGCACTCTACTGGATAACCAGAAGCCCCTTCGATTTGTTGGCCTCTTTGAACCACAATCCGGCTCACAGCACCAAGGTGTAACCCAGACTAACCCTCTGTGCATCCGTGGCTTGTGGAAGACACCCCGTGAACTCTGCGTTGTGTCTTGGATGTAGGTGAGGTGTGTTCCATGCGGAAACAGAAGCACCAGACACAGGATTCTGCATTGTGGCGAGACCTTGAAGCATTTATTCCATCCAGTCGCTCTTCTTACACCTTACAGGCAGTAAAAGAAAACTGTGCGGGATATGGCAGCTTTCGCGGCAAAACCTCAGAGCTATGGTATCCCTACTAGGACAAACATCCCAGAACTGCTGCATTTCCAAAGAACACCCACAGAACAACAGCACCATCTGTTGGCATTTTTATGTCACTATCTTACACATACTAATGGAAAGTTGAGTGGAAGGAAAAAGGATGTTAGAGAAAGGTGCACAAGCAACAAGGATAGCCGCAGCCTTGAGAGGATTGTGAAGCAAAGACTTGGTCATGTGTAGGAGATCTGCCGTCTTGAAACAAAACTTTGGGATTTCCTTAACTGTAACCCAAAACCTTGAAAATGAACAGAAATAAATACTTCAAACATCTAAATCGGTGTATTGAACCACTATATGAAAATCAAAATCTCCACTGAAAAAGTTTTTGAGATGCATTTTTGTTTTCATTGCTGTTCCTGTATTGTGCTCTGTTTTGTTTTTTAAGTATTTTTCTAAAAAGTGTTTAAACAGATATATTGGGGGAAGAAAATGTGGCCTCAACCTATTGTACTCGGCCTTTAATATCCGTTGGATTGTAATTTGCACCAATATCTACAAATATCAGTGTCAAACGGAGATAAACAACTAAAAAAGTGATGCATGAACTGGTTAGAGAAGTATTTACCAGGGTCAGAAATTAAGGGTCTATTACATGACTTGCTTCTATATTGCCTGCCTCTATGGAATAAGAGACTAAACCTATGTGTCCATACAGACATCACATTTAATACAAGATGGTTAGAAAATTTCTTTCCTAAGTCACAGCAATTTGCATCACTGTAAAACAGATGTTCTGCTCTTAAGCAATCTGCCTGCATGGTTTTGGAAACCAGCTACTTTCAGCCACAAGAGCATTAATGGCATTGCCCCACTGATATTTGGCGATAAGTGGCCTGCTCACAGTAAGCGTTTCAATTCATGCTTCAAAGTTTCTTTGAGATTGAGTTCAGGGTTCTTCGCAGGCCGGATCAAAGTGGGAAAAACCATTTATTTATGGCCCTTGCTTTGTGCACTGGGGACATTGTCATGCTGAAACAGGCAAGGACCTTCCATGAGCTATGGCCACACAACTGCAAGCCCTATATTGTATGGAATATCATTGTGGACTGCAGAACAATGTTATAAATCAAAAGAATGGAAAGATACTTAAGCATCTTTTATTACTTTCAGTTAACTTTTTTTAGGGAATATTTAAGTATATTTTTAATTGCATTGAATGGTGTTTATATGCATTATGATTGCTATGCCTTTAAAGAATTTGAAAAAGTTCGGATGATGATATCACTTTTTAAGCTTCTGCTGGGTTAATTCACAACATTTGACTTAAATGGAGGCATGTCTGCTGATTTATTTTAAGGCAGCACCTCAAACACAGTTTTCTTGTGTGTGTGACGTCATTAAAAAAAATCCAAAGAAATAAGGCAAGATATGAGGAAGTGAACTGCGGAGCTCCACAGAGTCTGGTTCATCCTTGGATTAAATTTCCAGATCCGTGAAGGTGCCACTTTCATTTCTGAAAACTGGACTGAAAAGCCGCTCAGTGAGGCAGAAGCCATTACTCTACATAACAACCCAGATTACATTTTGCAAATACCCTGCACTACATAAAGAACTTAATTTTTGGGGACATGTCTTGTGGTCTGAAACTGAAGTTAATTTAATGCTTGGCCAGAATGGACAGTGTTACCTTTTGAAGAAAAATGGGGAAGCTTCCAGATCTGAGAACACCATCCCAACTGTGAAGCACAGAGTTGGCAGCATCGTGGTTTGTTGGTGTTTTGGTGCAGGATTGATATGTGAAATTAGCAGAACGGATGCCATCGGGAGGAAAGAACATTACATGGAAATATTGAAGCAACACCTTAAAACATCAGCCAGAAAGGCAAAACTTGGCCACAAATCGACATGTAGAGTTTGTATAAGTACCCCACATTTCTGGTGTTGATAGAGGATGAATATCCTAAATAAATTATTTCCCTTGTGCCTGATGATTTTCTACACATTTGTGTTACCCTAAGCCTTTCACACTCATTCCTTGCCAGTCTCACCTTCTCTGAGAAAAGCTGTTAGATTACAGTTTTCCAACAATCTGTGTCTCTAGACCTTTGAGTACTTTACTGCGACTATTTGGGGGTGTACGGAGTACCGTGTCAAGCTGAGAGGTTATTTACCTTCTGATTAGCAGCTCCGCTGTGTGTTAAAATTCAGAGTGCATAACTCTTTCTCTCCTCCACTTTTTAGGAGTGTTGACAATGATTCAGTTCAGGACAGTTTATAGCAGCTAATTGGTTGTATTCCACTTCTTGGTTTAAAAACAACAGTTTTGTGTTTTTTTTTTTTGCTTGGCAAATGACGGAAAACCCACAGATCTCTCTTTTGCCCCATGCACAAACTAGTTTGTGTTAATGGCCTGTATATGTTCTAGAGTTGAAACTCTTGACCGTCTGCTCCCACCTCTTTCACCTACAAGGGGGTTGACGACACTAAGTGAGCGACAGTTCTTTATTCTATACTATATTATTCAAATTTGTTCCGTTTTTTTTACTCTGCACAATGAACTTTGAATGACAAAAAAAAGAGAGGAGAGTCTTTGAAATGTGGCTCTGAACTTGGAGATAAAAGCAGTTTTAGATTCAATTTATGATTCATTAAATCATTCAGTCTAGTTTTGTAGATACTAGCCTGAAGCACAAATCGGGGGAAAGTAGACATGAAGATGAAATGAGATAATTGTGGCCATTAGACTGGCGTCATCTTTTCATCACAAGGCTCTGATAGGCAAGATTCAAATGAAATTGAATCTACTTGAAACATCTGAGGACGTATTGTTGAACTTTTGTCTGCGGTTGACAGACATTTAAATAGCTCATGTTTTGCTATTTGGAGATATGAGTAGATCATGATAAGATATTAGAATTGGGGTAAAATGGAATGCGTCTTAACCACAAGGCCACTGGAATGCTTCAGGGGACAGTGCTGACAGGTGCTGTTGCTGGCAAAAAAAGTCATTTTCAGCTTGCCTATGTCTATACATATTGTTAAAAAAATGTATGTACTTTTATATCGCAGCACGTCTGAACTGGTGTTCCACCTCCTGCAACCTGTTACCAGCTATTATTGCATTGCGCTGGTGTGGACTGCTTTAGAACAAATAGCAAAAAAACACAGGTCCGTGTCCTCATCTGAATAACAATGACCTTTGACAGGTTAATTTGTTGTCTGACTCGAATGTACTGTGATGGCTTGGTGTAAATATTTGTAGTTTTCCATCCTGTATCCCCGTTTGAAGTGTATTTCCCTTTAAAAGGTTGAGTTGTGTACAGGTGCTAACTCGTAGCTATCTTTTTTAATTGTGATGGTTATTTTGTTGTAGTGGGAGGCTAGAATCTGTGGGAGGGTAGGTTTGGTGTCTTCGAGTTAGAGGTTTGAAGGCTCATTTTCTACTCTTAAGACATGCTTAAGGGTCCTTGGCCAAGAGGTTGAAGAAACCCTAACCCTATTCCTCTTAGGTCTGTATCAATTTTTAAGTTGTGTTGGATAAAAGTGTTTGAGCATGAAGGCAGGTGTTGGTGACATTGATCAGTCTTTGTAATATCTACTGAGACCTGATACCTGAATGCAGATGTGGTTGCAGAACCAAGGGGTCTTAGCTTACAACTCTCAGCATTCACTTGAGAGAAACACAAAAGAGTGAATTATTTCCTGAGGGGAAATCTCCCACAGGGTTCTGTGTTGCAGCCCTTATACAGGTTGTTTAAATGCATTTAGAGGTTTCAATCGAAGTTATTTCAAACCATCCTCATGTTATCTCTATCAGATTCTGCTGATCAATGTGCTTCTCAGGTCAGTGGGACACCGGAAGAACATGTAAACACATACACTGTCTCGAGATACTGCAGTTGGCCTTTGAATCATGTTGATATGTTACAATTGTTTCAAAATCTCACAGTACAGTTGATAGTGGTTACAGGTTTGTGAATAAACCCCAAGGTGGATCTGGGATATAATATCGGTAGGTCAACTTCAACTCCCATTCTGTGTCGGGACCTTTTGCATGGTTTTTTGTGAGGCATAAAGATGATTTGAAGATTACAGGATGAACAAAAGGATAATCTGAAAGGGGCTTTAGTCTCATGGGATAGTTGAGTTTGGTTAGCTGTTTGAACAGTTTATCTGTTTGAATTTTAGAAGTCCTTTTTTCCCATGGGAAGGATTCAAGTTCTGCTCATATTCCATAGGAACTCCCAGAGTTTCAATGTATGCTGTGAATTTCAACCCTCTAAAACTATACATTACGCTAGTTTAAACTGTTTGTAATGAGTTTTCAGAGACACTCCAGGGAGACAATAGAGTCCATCCACTCTACTGAAATGCATGCACCCTCTGCTTTTAGTGGTACTCAAACTGATCCACTTTTAATACCAGTACTCCCAGGAGCTCCTCTGTCTTCCCTGTCTCCCTCTCTTTAAATCATGTTTTCTGTCTTGCTGCTAATGACTTAAAATCCTCTTTTGTCCAGAGCATAACTCCACCTCTTCAAGTTCTCCTTACCCTGAAGTGTACCCTTACTATAGACCACAATGTCTTCTGCAAACATTATAGTCTATGGGTTTTGTCCATGCTGCCTGCACTAATCTGTCAAACTGTCCATCACCACTGCAAACAGGACAGGTCTCAGAGCTGATATCTGATAAAATCCCACCCCCATTCTAAAACGTTATGTCACTCCTACCACACACCTCACCACTGTCTCACTTTCATTGTACATGTCGTAAAGCATTCTCAAAAACGTTTCTCTTTCAACACCTTTAAAGCAAATATAAGGCAAGCTGTGAATGCTAAAAATCATTTACAGTTTTGGATCCTTTTACTAATAACTTGAGAATTTTCAGAATAAGGATAATGAAATGGATTTAAATTAAGTTGAAATGCGACTGAGCTCCATATCTGAGGAGGTCGCAGTTATGAGTTTCAATTTTTGTGTCTTTACGTATTAGAGTGTGTGTGTGTGTTTTTGTGTGAGTGAAGACTTTAAGGCTCAAATAGAAACCTAATCCTTGCTTTTAAGCTAGTGTAGAAAAGCCTTACAGTCTGTATATAATGTACAAACACAAATGTAGAGTGCACACACTTTACAACAAAGTGTTTTTGTCTTCTGAGAAAACGTGAGTCATCTTTACCTCACAGCAGGTGAATAGGATAAAAGCAAACTGACAAACACGCATCCAGATCATGTACAGTAGGATTCACGGCATCATCCACAGTAAGGTAGCATGTTAGTGGTGAAATTACAGCTTTTACTCTCGGTAACCTCAGTTCTTTTAACTGCAGCCTTAACTTTGTTCTCATTGCTTTATTTCGTTTTTTCATCTCACTCACTCTAAATCTCTTTTCTCCCACTTGTTGGTCTTTTATCTTTTTAAGGCAGCTTTTTAGAATACCTCCCACTCAATAACTCTCATCTTTCTTGCAAAGGCACAGGAGCAAAACACATGCTCTAACACACTGTTTGCCATTTACATCATGCATGTAATGAGAACTTGAACCCTCACAAACACAATAGGTTGTTTTCTGTTATACAGAAACGCAAACCCTACTCTGCAAATGCATTTTGCTTTTCAGAGAAACTTGCATAAGCAATGACACCAACTCATATTCATAAGCAGCACAGTGATGAATACACATTCAGGAGAACCGAGAGCAGGCACTGCTGTCAGACTGAGTGCATGTTTTTCCACTAGACCTTCTATTTTCTCTGCAGTCTATTTTTCTGCAGTGATTTATCGGACACGAATGAGGCGACATATTTTTAAAACCCGAGGCTGCAGTTTCCGAGTGAACTAAAGGGCAACTGGAGCTGCCAGAGTGTGACTCAATAGTTGTCTCGTTTTTATATAATCCTCACATTCATTTTAGGGTTTTTCTATAATTTTTGATGATATGTGGGTTTTTAAAATACTGTCTTGATCTGTAAAAGGTCTATATTTAAAATAAACATAGTTCTGCTGTGCATAATGACTATTTAAAGCCTCATTTTCAGCTCAAAACATCTGAAAAGGTTTTGAAATATGTCATATATGCCAAATGTCAACTGTTTAAGGTTAAGACAGGCATAAGCCTGCTACTTTTAAGGAATGCCACTCATTGGATGTTTCGCTAAAAGTAAAGTATCTACAATTCTGTTTAGAAGTTTAAATGTACTTATTCATTATCATGCTTGACTGTCATCTTAACTTCCACATTTTAATGCTAAATTTGAAATGTTCCTTTTTCTTGTTGAACTGACAACACAGCACACAACTTCAGTGATTTATAACAAGAAGAATTATTCGTATTATAGTGTTTTGGGTCAGACTGTTCAAATGTGGACACAGTTGGACAACAATCCCAATACACATGAAAAGTTGTTTTAAAAGACTTATATTAAGGTTTCAGAACAACTTTCCCAAGAACCCTTTAAAAACATGTCCTTGGCAGCAAACCAGTCAGTTTAAATGAGCTCCACCAATTCTGATAATAGCAGGGGTCACATATCCAACCAGAACTATGCCAAAAGTAGAGCTGCACTATATCAGAAAAACATGTGATATGTGATAATATTTGTGAAAGGTCTTGCAACAATATGTCTTGCGATACATGAATACTTAAAAGGTATTAATGTTTTTCTGCTTTTGGTTCGCTGCAAACATAGACACCAGGTAATGAGTAGTCTATTGATTCCATCAAAAAGGTTGTATTAAAATTTGGTGATGCCCAACATTCTGTGTTTTGGCAGTGAAACAACTTAGTTGTAGTTTCTTAATGATATGACCACCTAACCACCACCTAGAAAAAGAATTGTTCAAATTAATCATAAAAAGTCCAAAATTATTATGACTTTCATGCCTAAGATGGCTGTATGCAAACTACCAATTAGATCTTTCTGAGGAGCATAAACTGCTCAGGGCCTTTTGGGAAACAAAAGGAGCTCCACTGAGAGGGACATTGATCAACCAATAGTATACCGGGTACAGACTGAAGCTTAAAGGTTTTCTGGAAATAATTAGAATTGTACGAGGCTATATTCCATTAAAAGACTTTTCAAACGGATAACAGTGACATTCTCTTGGACATTACATTGCTTCAGTTTTGCAGTTTGAAATCTCATTGTTTCTTTTGTCAGGCTGTTAAAATTAGAAACTGGTGTCCCACAGAGCTTTGTACGGGATCCAATTTCTTTTTGGTATGTATATTTGCGATTTTCTTTCTGTGTCTGGGCAATTTTATATTAGTACTGTCGATAATGGGATTATTTTCTGAGTAGAATGTAAGCAAATGAGCTATTTGAGAAAACCTGAAATAAGATGACAGTTGAATATTTAAAACGCTTTACTTGTTTGAGCTATGAGGATATCAAGTTAAGTTGGTTTTGCCTTGTCTGGATTTGTCTAAAAGAAGCTAAATATAGTTAGAGCTGTCCTGTTGGAACTACTTAAAACATCCTTGCAAATTGACATTTTTCTTATTTTTTGGTTATTTTAAGTGCATAGAGCCTGTAAATCCTAAGAAATTTAATCTCATTCCCAAGGTGTTATTGTTGGAAATTAGTGTCCCACAAGGCTCTGTACTGGGTCAGATTATCTTTGCTATGTATATTACTGATTTGCATTTTGTATGCGGACAATATTCAATATTTAAATCTATACAAATTATACAACTATTATGGGTGCTTCACCCAACTGAGCTAGGCAAATAAGAAAATAAGCAAAATAGTAACCTAATAGCTGTGTAATTGAAAGGATTTTAAAATGGCACATTTTTACTCACATTTGTTTTAAGTACGTATGTACCACTGAAATGTACCTTTACTACAGACCACAATGTCCTCTGTGAACATCATAATCTGTGGTTTTTGTCTCAGGTCTCAGAGCTGATATCAGATAAAATCCCATCCCAACTCTAAATCCCTGTCACTCCTACCACACACCTCACCACTGTCTCACTTTCATTGTACATGTTGTACACCATCGTCAAAAACGTTTTTCTGTCAACACCTTTATGTTGCACAAGGGTATATTTCCCTGACATGTATAGAGTTTCTATATGCTTTGAAATTTTATCCTCTTGTCTTGTTCCTAAACTCTTCAAATTTAAAATTAGTATCCCACAGGGCTCTGTACTGGGTCCAATTCTCTTTAGTATGTATGTATTTCTATTTTGTTTGAGGAAAGGGTTGATATTTTATTAAATGTAGGTGATAGTTATTTTTACACTCGGTCACACTGGTCACACATTTACAGCTGAACATATGAAAAAACTGCTAAAAGGTGATCTTCTAAAAGTCAGAATAAATATCTAAACTCTGTCATTTGTTTTCAGGAGAAAGACAGCAAGTTTTCTCACAACGTATAAAGGATAAAACATAAAAACTTTCTGGAACACAACTGCATTTAGATTTGGATTTTAAATCTAGCTAGCTGTAATTAAGGAGTTATTCAACAGAGCTGCCCAATGACTTTACCCATCAGCATATTTGTTCCATTCGTTGTATGTCTGTGTTTGCAGACTGTTGCTGTCAGCTTGTGTTTACTTGCCTCTGTATTTTATGTGTTTCTGTGCGTGGTTGTTTGTATGTGTGCATGTTTATCCGTGCGTGTGTGCGCGTGTTTCAGCAAAGCTACACCCTGTTCCCAGCACACACACTCACAAAGAGCCACAGCGTCTTGTTGGAGTGTTGTGTAACCATTTATAAAAAGAGGTATTAGTGTTTCCTCCTAAACGGAACATGGGGACACCGTGGCGCACTTGGGTGGCATTCTTCCTTCACCTTGAGGACAGCATAATAGCAGGAATCTTGTTAAGCTTTTGGTTGCCAAAATGTACTCACCTCAAAGATGTCCACATACATCTTTACACAACAAACTGGAATTTGTTTGGTATTTTTCCCACTGGGATTATTGTTTTTTGCATGTGTGGTGGAGTTTAAAGTAGGGGCTCATCACATTTGCGAATTGTAAAAATCTAAATGTAGCAGTGAAGGTAAACCTTTTAAAGTAACATTCTGCCCAAGTGGGATATTTTTGGTTCCTCACATGTTTTAAAGTTTTAAAATCTCCACTAGGCCAATGATTGTGTTTTTTTTTTCTTGGAAGCAGAAAAAGAGGATCTGCTTCCAAGACAAGTCCAATAACTCTTGTATGTGTAAAATCACTTTTAACAGCTTGTGCTGAGCCCCCCGAGCTGATACTTTTTACCACGGAACAATCTGATAGAGGTAATGTTTTATCCGTAAGATTATTTTTGGTTTGTATTGGCTAAGTGATCAGGTGATAACTGTCTTTTTGAAATAGCCAAATTCCTTACTGACTGTAATATTTAAAGTGTAGTATCAATCATTCATACACGGTGTATCATGGTTGAAAGTAGGTTACTATTTTTCTTCTTTTTCCTTGTATATTGATGCTCACAGCTTTAAAAGCTGATGCAAAGCCTTGAGGCTGAGGTTTGTGGTGCAAGAGCTGAAAACTGGCAGAAGTGTTGCTGTCGTTTTTTTTTGAAGCTGTTCTATTTCCTTAGAAATATTTTAGTGAGACAGTATTGGTAAAGTATTTGAGGTGTAATTTAATATAATGTAACATAAATAGTACATAAATACTAACATAAGTAGTAACAATGAAGAATTAATAAAAATTAAAGTACAATAATGATAAGTAAAGAATAATTTCATATGTATATAAAGCAAACAAAATATGAGTCTAAATAAAATAATTGCATTACTAAATGCTAAAAAATTACTAAATAACTAAAAAAATACTAAATTACCATTTGCATAAATTACAATAATAAGTGTTCACACTAATACAGTGGGAAGAGTTTAACAATAATAATAACAATACTAGTAGGAAATAGAAAAAGTGTACACTTATTGATATTATTGTATTACATATCTAATTCTTGGACACGGCCCACAGCACTACTAAAATGATTTATATGTAGGGCTCCCTTTGAATGTGGTCTAATCAGTCATCTAGCAGGGCATCCTGCTCTTTGTCATCAGCTCTGTATGTAACCTAAAAACACAAACTTTGTCTTCTTTAGTGCTCAGCAGAATCGTAGACAGAAGTAACTCCAGCCTGCAACCACTTCATGTGGTGTAATCCTATTTTAAACCATTTTTGTCACTCAACAAACACAAATCTGGAACATAATTTTTATTTAAATTAAACAGCTAGTATTTTACCTATGAATCATCACCTTTCACGTTAAGTGGATGAACTTATTTTAATAAATCTAGCTAATATTTAATGTAAATTGTTCTTGTCATATTTCTAGCTGTAAAGATTCATTGGGCCACCAGTCGTATTATAGTGTCTCCTTTATCTTGCAATATCTGCTGAATCTAAGTGATAGTTATAACCACCACCAAATAATGAATTTAGAAATAGTTTTCTAATGCAAAGTTTAACTTGTTTCGGAAACTTGATGTGAAACCACACGTGTTGTACAGGTGTAAAGGGAATGGAGAATTAACATAAAAGTACATAAAACTAGTAAAAGAGTAAAAGAGTTTTTCTCCCGTTTCCCTGGTCTGCACTTTCTCTTCTTTTTTCCTGTCTCTCGGCCCTTTAGCCGTCTGCTGCTCACTGTGCCTCTTTGGCTCCCAACTTACTGAGTGGAAAATATGAATGAAAACATTCCCCTCAACTTGTTTACCCAAACTCTGCTCTAGGCACAAACACACAGCAAATCCCCAACTCCTTTTTTTCTGCTGTCTCCCTTTCCCTGCTGCATCTCTCTCCCTCTTGTTATTACGAGCTTTGTCTCTTTTGTGCAACACTACCAGCACATTTCTGAGGACAGGAAGGTGGAGGTTGGGTTTTTCTTTTTTTCTCCCACTGTTTGTGTTGGAGCTCTGGGAGTTTAGCAAGAGGGAGGGGGGGAAGACAAACAGGGCGAAGCACCGAGAATGATGTGTGCCTTTCTGTGCCAGTGTGTGCTGGTATCTATTTAGGAGTGCTTGCCGTCACATGTTTGATTATGCGTGACACTGGATGCACCGTATGTGCCTTTTGAGTTTCTGTGCAGGTGCTCTTCTGTTTCCATTTGTCTCCGTGTGCAGAAACCTTCAGTGGTTTAGAGCAGAGGTGTTAATAAGTCTGAATCATATCCATGACAACAGGCATGGATATGATTTTTCAGAGCAAAATGGCAGCTCACTGAAAAATGCCTTAATGTTCGCTTTCCGTGGATGAAGCAAACAATCCACCTGGGTGCCTGTGAGTTGGCAGGCAAATTAAAAAGTCAACCTGTTGTGCTCCAGAAGATGATATTTAATGACTGATGTTTGATCATTTATAATCAGGCATGAATCCATCAGCATTAAGGAAAAGAGAAAGAAAAGCCTGTTATTAAATATTAAAAACCGTGGATGGACTACTGAAATTCCTACATCTTTTAACTCAGATTTTTGTTTTACTGTTTTGAAACCGTTATATGTTCCAAAGAGTGCATACCTCCATCATTAGTTTGAATGCGATATTACTTTGATATCACATTATTTCAAAACACAAGAACTGAGCGTACAAATTTAAAATTAACAAGAGTTTTTTTGATGTTTGCCTGTTTCATCAATACCAAATCAGGTTGGAGGTGTTTTTGTTGATTTGAGGTGAAATTGAAGATTTTGGAGGTTGTCTTTATTTTTCCATTCCCCTTGTGCAGTGGACCAGTACTGCTGGACCGTCAGCATGATTCTACCACCACCATGCTTAACAGTTAGTGTAGCGTTCTAAGGTTTAAAACCTGACCTTCTAAATGTACTTCTTGTCATTGTGGACAAATAGCTCAACCTTTGTCTCATCTGACCATAAAACTGTTTTCCAGAAGTTTTTTGCCTTCTCCGTACATGTTGATCTCTTTGAGCGAAGACACTGATGTTCAAGTCTATAATAAGTGACTTACACTTTGGTGGCTTTCGTGTTGTTTCTAAACATTCTAACCCATTTCCTGTCACCTGACAATGAAAGTTCGGGTCAAATTGGTTAAAAATTGAACCGGGCTGGATCCCAACGACAGATCAAAACTGGTTTTGGAATGGTTACAGCTGGCTTAAACTTCTTGAATGGCACAAGAAGCCAAGGTGATGTTTACAAAGCAAATAACACTATACCACTATGTCAAGCACGGTGGTGGTAACATCATGCTATGGTGCGGTTATGCTTCCCGGGTTACTGGAAAGTCTGTGAAATATTGTAGGAGGAGGAGTACTTCCCGATTCTTGAATCTCACCTTAAATTAACAGCTAACAGCAGAACAATGCTGGCAAACACATATCAAAACTGGTTATAGAATAGATCAAACCTGAACAGCTTATAGAACGGCCCAACATAAACCCTGTTGAAAATCTGCAGATTATGCCTAAAAGTTGAGTCGGTGCCAAGAAACCGTCCGATTTCTATCAGGTCTGCCCTTTCAAGTTCCCAAATATGACCCAGAAGTATGTCCAAACGTTTGTGGTTTCTCTGAAACATGGTATTTATCAAAACCGTGTGGTGGTGAATGTATATATTTCACCATGCTTGTATATTTTTAGAGATAATTTGCAAGAAATTCTGAATCGTACACGTAATTCCCATTTAAGAAGTAGTTAAAGTTGTATAATACGTTTACATACTGTCATCATCAGCAGAAATGTTAACTTCTGCCCATGCCCAATACAGCATTCATTATCAGACTTGTTACGCTACCATTTGATGATTATTGATATTAAATGATAAATCTGCAGAGTTACCAGTTTATCCTCTCGGCTTCATGGTGAATTGTTACCCTTGGTAAATCTGTCAAGGTAATAACATTACTGTCTTGATTTATTGTCAGCTACTGCTAGTAATATACCTTCTGCACATTATCTTTAAAAACACTACAACATGCAGACTGATTAGTGATTGTTAAATACAAGCGGCAGCCATAACAGATCTGAATCTGAGATGCATTAAGACCTTAATTAGGGATATGATTTGTTAAGAATCATTAGAGAAACTAGGGGATGCATGCATCAAAACCCCTTAAACGCCTTTTTAAAAACCTTACCCTAGCAATTAGCAGCCCTGGACTCCTCTTTAAATCTACTTTCAAATAACTGTGCCTCTTCAGTTTGTGTAGAAGTTCCTGATGTAATAAAAGATAATAGAAGTAGAGCTGAGGAACAAAACTGAAACACATATAGGATTGTTTGAAAAGCAAAAAAATAGATCCCAAAATAGATCCCAGATTTATAATTTATACTAAAAAAGACCTTCAGAAAAATTTAGAAGATTTAGTTTTAAGGTTCATTACCAGCTATAAAAAAACACAACTTTCATTTAGGGTTTATCAGAAATTCACCTCAGAATCTGGTACCAGTTTGCAAACAGACAACTAAACAGCATGAACTATTTATGAAGTCCAGAATAAAAAGTATTCTTTGATAATAGAGTAGAAGTTGGTGATCAGAACATATCTTTATTTGGAAACCTAAACCAACAGCACTCTAATTGTCCTTTTGTAAAATTTAAAGTGGTTTACAGGTACATCTCAAAAAAATGGGAATATTGTGAAAAAGTTTATTTTTTTATATATAGATTTTTTACACACAGATTGAAATATTTCAAGCCTATATTTCTAGGGGTGCACCGATGGCAGTTTTCTGCCGGATTACTTATTAACGATCTTTAAAAAGCCTGACCTGATGAAACCTTTTTATATATTATATATATATATATATATATATATATATATATATATTTACTGTCAGGTTTTATAAGGTCAAATAGTGCTCTCAAATATAAATGAAACATTTAGAGCATTGCAGTTCCTTTAGTCTTTCATTTTTCTCATTTTAAAAACAAAACTTGCACAATAGGTCAGATAAGTAGATGAGATTGGTGGATAAGATCGGTTTCACATGTGGGTATTGGCCGATCACTGATCTCCCAAAATAAGGAGATCTTAGCCAACAACCTCGTTCCCTCAGTAAAGGCATTGAAGATGGGTCGTGGCTGGGTCTTCCAGAATGATAACGATCCGTGGCACACAGCCAGGGCAACTAAGGAGTGGCTCTGTAAGAAGGATCTCAAGGTCCTGGAGTGGCCTAGCCAGTCTCCAGATCTGGACCCAATCAGAAATCTTTGGAGGGAGCTGACAGTCTGTATTGCCGAACGACAGCCCCGAAACCTAAAGGATCTGGTGAAGATCTGTCTGGAGGAGGTCCTAAAATCCTTGCTGCAGTCTGTCAGTCTGTCCAAACCCTGTCAAGAACTACAGGAAACATCTGATATCTGTAATTGCAAACAAAGATTTTTGTGCCAAATATTAAGTTTTGTTTTTCTGATGTATCAAATACTTATGTCATGCAATAAAATGCAAATTAATTACTTCGAAATCACACAGTGATTTTCTAGATTTTTGTTTTAGATTCCATCACTCACAGCTGAAGAATTTTTATGATAAAAATTAAAGACTTCTACATAATTTGCAAGAGGAAAAACCTGGAAAATCGGTAGTGTACCAAATACTTGTTCTCCCCACTGTATCTGTACTTAGGGTGGCAAGCTGGAAATGTTGCATATAATCTCCAACCCCTCAGAACAGTGCAAATGCATAAAGAAACCTTCATTAGAAGTTTTACCTAGGCTTAATTAAAACTCCCAGGTATCTGGTGTTAGGACCCCAACCATGGGTTACAACATGGATGGAAATGGACTCTGAACTGTACAACGAAGGCGGGTACAAACTTTTCTGCACCTTTCAGTGTCACACTAACTTGCACCTAACCCAGCCCAGGATGAGGACAAGTCATAGCTTACTCCCTGTGACATCACTGTTTGAACAAAAACGTCGTGTTCCAACATAGCAGCCTCTACTACACGGGTTTCCAGCAGGAAAACCGGATAAAGGGACAAAACGCACGAGTTGTCTCCTTGCTGGCAAGAAGGCACTCCTTAACTTGGATCCAAAGTGACTACCATAACGCCGATGATGTGCAACAAAGTTAAGTAATGATTTGCTGTTTGAGTACCCGGCATTCATTCATAAAAGGGGGTTATTAAGACAAGATTGAGTACTCTTCTGAGGCCTAAAGAAGCGAATTGTATTCCAGAGAACTCCCCCACAGTGCTCTAACTGAAGCAGTTTTCCCCAGCCTGACAGAGGGCAACTGGACCACAGCATCGATTGCAATGAATGAATGCAATTTATGTTGCATCACTGTATTGGTCATGGTTTTTAACCATCTTTGATTCACTTGTTCATATTGTATATAGTTGGTCTTACTTATTCTTTCATTCTGCTTGGTATTTTAGTTAGATTGTTCTAGGATAGTAAAGAGTTTATTGATTTGAAATACAGGGGTTGGACAATGAAACTGAAACACCTGGTTTTAGACCACATTAATTTATTAGTATGGTGTAGGGCCTCCTTTTGCAGCCAATACAGCATCAATTCAATTCAATTCAATTCAGTTTATTTATATAGCGCCAATTCACAACACGTCGTCTCAAGGCACTTCACAAAAGTCAGGTACATACATTCCAATTAATCTTAATCATTGAACAGTGCAGCCAGATTTGGTTATTTATTCAAATTGGCTAAAAAGTTTTTCTATCTAAGGAAACCCAGCAGATTGCATCCAGTCAGTGACTTGCAGCATTCACTCCTCCCGGATGAAAATGTAGAGACGGTGGACAGTCACTGGCGTTGACTTTGCAGCAATCCCTCATACTGAGCATGAATGTAGCGACAGTGGAGAGGAAAAACTCCCTTTTAACACGAAGAAACCTCCAGCAGAACCAGGCTCAGTGTGAGCGGCCATCTGCCACGACCGACTGGGGGTTAGAGAGAACAGAGCAGAGACACAAAGAGAACAAAGAAGCACTGATCCAGGAGTACTTTCTATGGGAAGGAAAAGTAAATGTTAATGGATGTAGCTCCTTTAGTCGTTTCACCTAGAAAGAAAGAATGTTAGGGTCTGAAAGAGAGCACATAGAGTTAGTCACAGTAGAAGCTCAGTCAGTAGCTATGTCTAGGAGAGAGAAAGGGTTAAACACTGAAAGACAGGGCCATGTGGATCATCGGTAGAGGGTGAGCATTAAGTTGTTGCCAGCAGAAGCTTGGACGATTCCCCTCTCCAGAAAGGTGTCACAGGTAGACACAGAGTCAGGCCAGGTGTAGCTTCTAGGAAGAGAAAAGAGAGAGAACAAAGTTAAAAGCTGAGATAACAGCAAATAATACAAAATTGAAGAGTAGCGTGAGAAAGTAGTGAAGAGGGTGAGAGTGGTCATTATGTCCTCCAGCAGCCTAAGCCTATAGCAGCATAACTACAGAGATAACTCAGGATAACCTAAGCCACTCTAACTATAAGCTTTATCAAAAAGGAAAGTTTTAAACCTAGCCTTAAAAGTAGACAGTTTGTCCATCTAGAGCCCACTGATGGCCATTGTTATACTAAAAACCATAATGTTGTGTGCATTTCAATATTTTGAGCAAAACTGTGCCTTCACACTCTGCTCTTACTGGTGCAATGTGCAATCAATGAAGACTAGCTACCAAGCTGGTTCAATTTAGCCATGAAACCTCCCACACTAAAATGACAGGTGTTTCAGTTTCATTGTCCAACCCCTGTATGTTTGACTTTAGGTTGACTTATTTTTGTTAATAAATTCTTGGATTTTAGGAAATTGTGTCAATTTATTCCAGGTGAGTGCAGAGTTTTGCTGTTCAGTAATGTCAGAGCTTGACTCACCCTTTTCTCTATTGTCCTAATACCACCACCTTATTGGGCTGGTATTCACTAGACAGCACTTAACAGACCCAATTATTATTTAATGACATATTAAAATATTAAAATTAAATAATATATTTATAATAATAATTATAACACTGAGAACATATTTGTTTCCATATTCTAAGTTGTTAAACTAATTCTTTCTTTTTAACAAGTAAGCCTTACTAATATAACCAAGAGGTATAATATCTTTGAGATGGACAGCTGTATTAAAGCAGCAAATTATAGAGATGGTAATGACATACAGAGGAAGACAGACAACTTATGGATAACTTATGACTAGGCTGTACTTTACATGAATGGGGCCTACATCAAATGGTAACTATCCACATTGTCGTTATTCAAAATATTCTTTTCATCTTTGGTGCTCAGCACTCATCACGCTGGTGCTTCTGTGCTGCAGTTTGCAGAGATTAGCTGTCAGAATCTGAGCTCTTTAAACACCAGTTTCTTGGTGTTCAATCTGAAAAAACTCCTCTTTTATCCAGTGGGGCAAACTTTCTGGTTAGAAAATTATATCTGTTCGTCCGTCCGTCCGTCTATCCATCCATCAATCTGTTCATCTATCAATCATTCCGTCCATCTGTCCATCTATCCCTTATCCATCCATACATCTGTTCATCCATCCCTCCATCCCTCCATCAATCAACTCATCCATCTGTCCGTTCGTCCGTCCATCAATCCACTTATCCATCCGTCCATCCATCAGTCCACTCTTCCGTCCGTCCGTCCTTCCTTCCCAGGTTGTTTATGTAAAGCCTAACCACCGTATAAATACCTGCATACATTCATAATGAACCTTTGTATTTCTGCTTTAATAATAGGTTAAAAAGATAGAGAATTACAACACTGGAGAGTGAATGTATCCCAAATTTAATAGTTTTCACCAAGATTTTCACCAATGTATGAGGTCAGATTGTGATTCTCAGTAGTTGTTATATAACAATGAAGACCGGTTTGCCTGATTTCTGCCTGTGTGAGGTATACACTTACTGATTGCTATGAAAGGAACCCAGAGGTGAGTCATCTTTTAAAGGTCACTGTGTAAATGATGTTTGTGCATTCGGGAGCGCTGATTGATTTTACTGACATGAATATCACATGAAGGTGACTCACTGCTGCCAAGGATAGCCAGGTTGCATGTTTGTGTTGGAGGTACAATTGCATTGTGTTGTAGGAATGTTGGTGTCTTTTTCGTATGAACATGGCGTGACTCTGCAGGAGGAGCTGTTTGTGTGTGACTTCAGACTTTCAGTCTTCTCTTATTTATCACTGTGTTTTATGTAATTGTGGCAGCACTGAGGACACATAAATGAAATGTGGTTGAAAAAAAGCAAACAGGCGGCCAGTTTCGAAACCAGGAAGTTGGAAGGAAACTTTCTTTGCAGGGTCCATCAGAAACTGTTTCCCTGTCATGTTAGGAACCATATAATCATTTCCACATTCGCTCGGGCATTCTGTCTGTAACAGCCCAACTGTTTCTGACCGCAGTGAACCCAAAAATCCATGTATGTCGTTAGCTCCTTTAACAATGTTTTTGTAGAAATAAAGAAAAATAAAGAATAGGACTGCTTGTAATAAACCTATGAAGATAATCACCCAGCTGTAAATCTCCTCTAAGATTGACTGCGATTTTCTTTAGTTGGTTAGGATTTCTTTTTCTACCATATCACCCTTAGCTTTGTCTGTAGCCTCAGCGTGCAGCTGTTTCAGTAACTGCAACAAAAAACAAATACCTGCTAACAAGAACAAAATTTCCTTAGCCAAAGTGGATCACTTTATGTCCCAATTTCCTGCTTCATACACAAACCATTTGTACCCATTTAATCAAATACTGCGGCGTCCCTTAGTAGTGAAGTATCGTATCAAGCATTTTTAAAAACAATTTGATCTATCAAAAGAATCTCCTTATTTTTAAACTTTTCTTTAAGGATGCATTTACACCTGCCACTTTTGGTCTGCTTTAAACGGACCAGAGTTCGTTTCCCCCATTGATCCGGACCTTTTGTGCAGGTGTGAATACACTGAAGCGAACCCTGGACCGGACCAAACATCCGGACCAAGAGCCACTTTTTGAGGTGGTCTCGGTTCACTTCCAAGTGATCTCTGGTGCGGTTTGCTTCTGATGTGAATACGCACCGGCCTCGATCCGACCAGATTACAGAAAACATGCATCTCTTTGGACTTAACAAGCCACCGTAGTGGTGAACGTTGTACTAAAATCTTTCCTGCTTTCACAATGCAAAAAGTATAATGTGAAAGTGTGAATACACCCTAAAACTGCAACAATTTATCATCTCAACTGCTGCTTTAAAAATTAGAGGTTTAAATGAATGCTGCAATATTTGTGGAGCAGCTCATGAATTATCCATGTCAAAATTGGGATTTGAGACAATTTATTAACTGTGTCTCCAAAGGTCAAAAAGGTAACAGATCCAGGGGGATATCTCAGACATCCCTCTCTCCCCCGAGTCTAACTCTGGGGGGAGAGGATGTTCCCAGAAAGGAATGGACATATAGTCCGTTCAGCAAGTTCCTGGTCTGTCTTGAGTTCTCCCTGTGGGAAATGTCTGTAAAAACCTCCACATGGAGGGTAAGGGCAAGGTAAACAACAAATTTAAATTCAGACATAATAAACACTGCTTTTAATATATCAAATCTCATTGTTTTGCAGGAGTCTGTTGTTTACCAAATTGTTCTATCAGTAAAATACGTCTTTCTGGGGTGCTTTTGAAGCACGAGTTGAAAATAAAGACGCCACGTAGTCGCGGGGGTGGAGGGGGAGTTTGCTTCTGCAGCGGATGTTTCCTCCTAAGGTTTCGCAACATCGAGGAGGTGCAACTATGGCAAACTAATTCAGTGGAATGTGATCAAACTGCGTTGTCTCAAGTTACACCTCGATTTTGAGAAGTTACAACTTTGAACCTACAAAATTGTTTCTCTTATGACGTTCATATGGTGCAATGTTTCTTCAATTAGATGCATAGAAGGTGAGTGGAGTTTCCACTGACTGTCGCAGGGCGCTCAGTTGGTAAGGTACGCTCAGCCATTTGAACTTCCATAAATCAGTCCTTCCTCGTAACAACAACATTCTTCCTATTCACAAACAACAATTTTGCTTTCTCAAATATCTTTATTTCTGGGTCCGTTTAGAAAAATCCTTCGGTCCAGCCATCCAACGGCTATACCAGCTTATCCTTTATTAATAAAAGAAAAACAAACCAAATCTCCAGTCATTTCTATAGTGGCCACTTTTTATTTGTTTCTCTTGACTGATAGGAACCGAAAATGTACCGATGAGGTTAACCAGAGGGATGCTCTGATGGTATGTTGTGCTTTTTTTAATCAGTTGTACAATAGTCTTATAGTTCCTGATTCATGGAGTAGATATTTTTGCTGTGTATCATTAACCTGAAGAAAGCTTACAAATGAAGACAAGAACACATTTAAGACATTACTTTCCGTTAGTGAAATTATTTAAAGAAAAATCCTTGTCTCAGCATTTTAAGCAATGGCACAACTTTTTCACAGCAGAGCGGGATGTTCCTGCAGCTGATCCACTGTCATTGTACAGATTACTGCAAAGTGGGAGCCATTGCTCTCAGAAGATGTTGGGTGTTTGCTTCTTTTGTAAGTTGCACACTTACACACATCCTTACGTGCCCCTAGATGCCCGGGTGGGTAACCCTGTACAGGTTGTGGATGCTGACCTAATTGTCTGCATGCCGATATGGGACTATGCTTTAGAGTATGGGGGATTTCTGGAGGTTAGCCAAGGACAAGCGGCTGTTGGAACAACACGCCATCTCTCTCGCAGTCTGTCACGCACTCTCATACACATCTATACCCACACATAGTCTGGTGTGAAAACTGGGCAAAGAAAGAGAGGGATTACAGGGAAGAAAAGGGAATAGTCGGGTTTTTTCAGCCGTATTGTGACAGTGAGGTATTTTGAGAATGAGAGATTATTTCAGACCCAGTTTAAACACACAAATTATTGTTTGCATCCGAGAAGAAAAGGGAACGTCAAGACAAGAGGCTTAATTGTGGATTCAGACAAACATCCCTTTGTAGTTTGTTTTCTGCTTTTAAATGGGGAATCCAATTAGTTACAGATTTTTACTATAAAGAAAAAAACATTTTTTTCCTTATGAGATATAACTCCTTGTGGCTTGATCAGCTAAAATCACATCAGGTGGACATGATTAGGACATCAGCATTTAGAAGGAGGTTTGCCCTGTTTAAACCTCAGTCATTTACCTTGGTGTGGTTCTGACTGTTAAAGCGAGAGAGAACAACATTGTGAGATTCAAAGAGCTGACTGTTTGCAGTGATGAGTCTCTAAGGAATTGAAAGAGGTCTCAAAATTTAAAATAAGCAGAAATACGGTGCATAGTCTACATGGACCCTCAACTACCAACTTGCCTCTATCAGGCTGTTCAAGAAGAACTCTTAAAAATTAAAACACCAGGCTCCTGATACTGTTCACATGAACATTCAGAAGTCCAAGCCTCTGCAGTCAGATAAAAACTGCACAAGTTCAAATTTCATAAGAAGCCTTTACTCTCTAAAAAAACAAGAAGGCCAAACTAAAGGTTGACAGAAAGAAAGTAGACCAGGACTTCTGGTATAATGTTCTTTAAATTGATGATTGTAAAATATAATTATTTGGTTATCAGAACCGAGGAAATGTTTGGAATACAAAAATTTAAGCATTTCATTAAGAGAACCTCCTACCCCGCTCTCAAGCATGGAGGTGGAAGTGTCATGGTTGGACACTCATTTATACACCTAAGAGCAATTTAGAGAGACCAATTAACCTAACAGGCATGTCTTTGGACTGTGGGAGGAAGCTGGAGAGCCCGGTGCACGGGGAGAACATGCAAACTCCATGCACTGTGCAGCCTTTCCAGCTCACCTTCATATAATCCACCATGAATCCTACCTTGTATTTGAGGGTTTTTGAGAAAAATGTAAAACAATCTGTAGTAATAACTATATCTGAAGCAGAACTGGACTCCACAGCTTGACAGTGACCTGGCTGAGGAGTAATAAATGAAACGATCTGGGGTAAGTCAGAGCCCAGATTTGATCTTATTGAGATGTTGTAGGGTGACTCATAACAAGCTGAACATTCAAGAAACCCCTAAAAAATCTCACAGCTGAAGGGACGAAGTATAGCAAGCTTTCCTCAGACTGATATCAGGGTAGTTGATTCAGTTCAAGGGGATATTGATAGCTATTATTGGTTTTTGCTCGGCTTGAAAGCCTGTTTATCAATTGTTGAATGAGTAAGACATTGTAAATATTTGGTATTTACCTCTAACTAAATCCCTTTTTATAGAGATAAATGAACAAAATAGATTAGACATTGACAACATCTGGACATTCATTTTGAAAGAACTGAATATGAATTTAATGAGGTGTACTAGTTCTTTCACAGGACTATAGTTACTGGCTTGAAAATGTTACTTCATCTCTTGCTACATTACCAGTACTGCAGTCTGCATTGATGATGATCCACTCAACTCGCCATGCGAAATGCTTGAAGCAGCCCCAACCAGTAGGGCAGTCAACTCTGTTTTCTGATTAATTTGGATTATAGTTATTTGAACACTTTTGGAGCCGTTATAGATTGTGAATGGAGCTACAAACTTTTAGCCTAAGATGGTCCGGTAATCAAATACTGCAAAAACCAGCCACCACATAGCCTCTTCACTCAGGCTGTCTCTCTGATGAACCCAATTAACACATCACAGTCAGAGTAGTCTGCCACTCTTCTGTGAAACAATATAAGCATATCTGCACTCTCACAACCTGCCTTTTTTTTCTTTAAAATAAAGAAAACACTGACTGTACATACACATATATATATATACATACTGTTCCTTTTTATTGCCTTTAAAGTTTATATATTGAAACTTCATGTCTGTACACGTGTGAAACCAAAGTCAATTTCCTTGTTTGTACACACAATCCTGGCCAATAAAGCTGATTCTGATTCTGAAGTATGGCAGAGAAACAAGATGGTAATGTCGCCGCAAAAAGTAATTTAATTTGTGTTGACACAGCAACACAGGAACTTTGCAAATACAAAACAGGGCACATCATAATCAAAATGCATGCTTCATGCTGACTTTGGTGTTTTGCTGAATGTTTTGACTCATGTAAAATACATCTTTAGATACATTTGATGATAAGAGACTATGACAGCAACCTTGAAATAAAAATCTATTATTTATCCATCCAACAGATCTAAGTTGGTCTCCTTCAACTTTGCATTATGTTGGACGATGCTACATTTTTTTTAATTAAGTCTTGTGAAAATTTGTTTTTACTGTGGAGATTTATGGGAAAAAAAGATGAAAAGATGCTGTGTTCAGGTTTATAAGGTAGAAGCATTCTAACTGGATTTCATGTGTTAAATAATCTGGAGGATTTTATTTCCAGGTTAGAGCAGCATTGTGAAGCAGAGGTACGCACTGTTGCCTCACAGCAAGGATATAGGTTAAACTTTGAATGGTGGTCTGGAGCCTTCTTTCGGTCGAGTTTGCATGCTCTTTCCATGCATTTGTGGGTTTTCTGAGGGTGCTCTGGTTTCCTCCCACAGTCCACAAACATGCATGATTTCAAATTTGCTCTGGCTGCAAGTATGTGAATGGTTGGTCTGTCATGTGTGTCTTTCTGATGGGTACATTACAAATACATCAATAATTACTTCAGTAGTCTGCTGTGTAGCTACAACTTTAAGAGTTACAAGATTGTTTTGTTGATTGGTTTATTGTTCTGATTTTTCTTTCTTGTAAAAATCTGACTTTTCTGACGTAGATTTAGTTTCATCAGTTGCTTGCTAAATTGCCTCATTCAAATCTATCAGTTTGTCATAAGCATAACTAGATAATCTCTGCAAGTTAATTTACTGGAAGAGCCTTTTATTCGTGACGCGGTTTACAGCTACTTTCATTTGAACATTAAATGTCAACACGAGAATGAGCCTGAGTGTTTTATCATTTTTATTCTAGCTATTATTAAACAAGCTGCGGTAAGGAGGTGAAATTTTTATCAGCACTGCCTGCAAAATATGACTCCTGAATAATTTACTACACTCTTGTTAATTAAAAGTGTTTTTTTTTTTTTTTAGTTGGGTGAAGGGATTTTTTCCACAAGTATTAATTAAAGATGTCTATCAAATTGTAAACATGTTTTCTCTCTTTCACCCATCAAATCTTTTCTTCATATTTTCCTTGCGCTCTCTGTCCCTTCCCTCCTTCGTTTCTTTCCATTTGGCCACATATATGTTTCCAGCCTCATTTTGAAGGACTTCCTGTTCTGCGTGAGGGATCTGTCAGGAGTTGATCTCTGTTTAAACTAGACGTGTCCTATGTGGACACAGTTTCAGACCAAGAGCTCCGGTTAGCCGCTGTCAGTCTGCCCACACTGGAAATGTCTTATGTAAACAGCATCTACTTCACCCCACCTTGTGAAAAGATTATTACTGGCGAGAAACCTATAGGGGCAGGGAAAGAGTGGAAACGAAAAGCTGACCTTCTCCTAGACCTTTTTTTTTTTTTTTAAATCAGCTTTATAGATTTTTTAAACTTTTGTTGTATAGTTATTCTTTTCCCTTTACAGCTTCAGTCATTTTAGAATTTGTACTTTTCACTTTCTATTGTTTTATTTCTTCCTATCTGATTAAGCCCAGATCTTATTGCTGTGATATAAAATTAAAAATTTGGAAAGTAAATAACCTGCTTTGAAATCTCCTCCAGTATTTGTAAAAAGGGCCCAGACTTTCTTCTAGTCAAAGGGGTCTTGATCAATATTTCTCTGGGCTTTGTGAAACTCTTTCAGTGTTTTTTTTTTTCATTTGGCTTTTATTGGCTTCTAATTCAAACATTTGCAGGATATTTTTCCATCCATTTGTTCAAACTGGTCAAATATCAGTTCTGAAAACTATATCCAGTGCAGACGAATAGTATCTGAAAGCTGTCTTAAAAGAAATAAAAATTTAGCACAGATCTGAAATAGGACATGAGACCCGTGGGCCTCTTTTACAAGATCAACAGAACATATTTCTCCTTGAAAACAAAATATAAAGAAAGGAGGAACTGTTTAAAACAGCACTTTGCAAGGACTTTATTCTGCCTCCTTGTTGTTTTAGAGCATTTTAGTTGCCCGGGGAATCTTTGCACAAAAATTATAATAAAGTTCTTAGGAATTTTTTGGACTTGTCATTCTCACCTTTTTAGATGTGATTTCAGATCTGAAATGGACAGGAAATTGTTTTAGCAGAAATCCAAAGGGTTTTGCAAAAGTTGTTCCTGTTCCTAAAACTGATCTGAGATCCTGTTCAGAGGTGTTCCTCCAAACACGCATAATTTAGTCAGTCCTCTGTGAACCCACGCTAACTTTCTGGCTGATGGATGTACTATTAACCTGCTACCACTCCTTTGCTTCTTTGAGGCAAAGCAGCCATCCTCCTGCTCGGGGGCTTTAAAGCAAGGAGGAGCCGTGTTTAGGTTTCATTGTTTTAGGAATTGGAGCCCCGCCGTGTGTTGTTGCTCCTGAATATTTTATGACACAAACCATAAAGATCAAAGCTAAATTAGCTGTCCTATTGTTATGATTCCGAGGGGAGTTCTCTGGCTTCTTTCATTCGACTAGGTCTACTTGCGTGTAAACACGCATGATTTAATGTATTATTTGTATCTGATGAAAAGGAATCTTTGAGACAAAGTTGAAAATGACTTGAACCTTGAAAACGATGAAAAATATAATTTGTTTGCGTTTGCTTGAAGATACTGACAGCAAAATGGGTTGAACTTTTTCAAGGTGTTTCAGAACCTCAATGTAAATTAGCTCCTGAAGACAAGGATCCAACAGCTGGCAGACGTACATTTCTCTGCTTGGCAGAAAGACCAGAATAAGACAGAATCTACTTACAGCAAAGCAGAGAGGCTGTAATTGTCTCTAGTATTGACAGATTACTTCTCATTTTATCCATGCCTTTGTTGTTATGATAAAGCTGGACAACGGGAGACTTTGAGCGCATGCTTTTGTTTACCTCCGTAATGTAACTCGGTGGAGTGTCTGTGGATGCTGTGCATGTGACTAGAGGATACTTGATCGCGTTCTGAGGAGGAACACATTATACTTCGACTCCATTCGCTCACTTCTTACTGAATGGAGTGACCTAACAATATCAGGCAGCAGGTTCTTTTGTGATAGGATTTATGGGTGACTTCATGTCTCTTTTTAAACTTTGTATGTTTGTTTCGGCTGTTCTTAACTCATTCAGGGGACAGAAAAGGACTTAATTTCACTAACCCATTCAAGAAGCATTTTTATTAAAACAAATATGATATGCAAGAAAGGTTTAAGCTGCTGTCACCTGTTCTTATTTTACCATGTATGCTGGCATTTTCTGTAAACTTGTTTTATGTCTTTCTAAATGTGAAGAATTAAAGCACATCTTGTAAAACATAAAATTCATAAGTTGCTATTTGTATATTAGATTTACTTTGCTGCAGTTACTTTTTGCCTTGAAGTCATCTTGTTTTTTTGTTTTTTTTGAGGTGAAAATGTGTCAGTCATCGAGTAAATCTTCATCAGTGCAGAAAGAACGTCTGCATAGAATAGCACAAGTTTAAAGCATGGTAGCAGGTCATGGGACGTCTGCAAAGCATCCATGTACATTTCATAGCAGAGGTGTTGGCTTTTATTAGCTGGAGATGGCATGATGGTATCCTACAGTATCACATGTAGGAACGTTATGTTGGTTCATGTACTGGAGACTACGTGTGAATGAGCAACGTGGCCATTAACTCTTTTTTTACTTTTTCTTTAACCTTAAAAGTACTCATGGTCCAGTCCTGTGAGGGTTTTTTTCATGCGTTGTTGTCTGCTGTGTCACTCAGTTAAGGCATGGCCGCTCATACTGCATCATGTTCTCCAGGAATTTCTTCCTGTTAAAACTGAGGTTTTTCTTTCCACTGTCGCCATATATTTTGTTCAAAAGGAGGGGACTACTGCAAAGTCAAAATTAAAAAGGTGTCTATCGTTGAATAGATACCTTTTTACCATTTTTTGGTCTAATACATTGTACTTTTCTATTGTATTATGACTAAGATCAGAGTCAAATGTTTTTAATCTGTCTATAGGACTGAATTGATCAGATTCTATTGAGCTGCATGTAAATTGGGTACATTTTTCCATTTTGAAAATGGCTTCAGATGACAATTGCTCTTAATTGACTCAATATAAATGAACTGAAATGATGTGTTCAAAGATAAAAGAATAAAAAGCGCATATTAGCTGGTTAATTAGTGTGGCTATCTGCTCCGGTAGCCAGCCTGCACTCTGCTGCCAACAGTAGCTTGCCAATTCTAGATTGAATATACCTTATAAAGAGAACCAGTAATATTTCCACAACAGCCCATTTTGTCTTTCTTGTCAGCAAGTGAAAAGGTATAGAGCCTGTTTACAGCCAGCTGACCGGCAGTGTGCAGCTAAAGGTTGCTGTGGGGTGGCTCTGCGTCACAATTTTTCTAGACAGAAAATGTTAGCATTTTGAAACAGTTGCTTGCTAAAACAATGGCATACCATAATACTGGTAACCCTCCCATGCACAGTTTTTACAAAACTGAAGAGGAACAGTAAAATATTTCTCTTTAAGAAATAGACCTAAATTGCGCTTTTGACTTTAATGTTTCAAGAAAGATATTTAGTTTTGTTGTTTTGTTTTGTGAAGTTTTGAATCCTGCTCACCAATAATTAACTACTGATGATCTTTTCATCCATCCTTTATTTGTTGTTGTGACAAAATAGATTTCTTAACAGGCCTTTTTTGGTGGATAACAGAAAACATAACTGCTACAAATTGAGCAAATATTGTTTTCCTTCCGTCTCAAGAGAACAATATAAACGCTGACCTCAAACACAAGGATTATATAATAAATCATGAATTTTAACAAGTAATAACCCTATGTTTGACTTGACTTGCATAACCCATTCTCTTCATTACATGAATGTTCCCTGTCTATTTTCTCTCCTTTTCGCCCTGAATGCTTGATTTCCTGGGTCTGTTTGTCCAGTATCACATGTCAGCCTGGTAGAACGCCAAAATAAGCTTCAATTTTCTGCCCGCGTCATCCTCACATACATGTATTAAAGTTCCAGATTCATTACTCGTAGCACATTAGCGCATTGATTCGCTTGTTATGGTCAAACTTGTCCATTTGCAGATAAAAATGGATCAGATCTGTGCTTTTTTATTAGAGTAATGGATGCAGTTTATGTTGTGGAAATGCTACTCATCACTGATGGACAATTACCAGGTTGGTGACATTGATTTAAACTGGAAATACAAAGATCGCTGTTAGAGCATCTGGATATAAGCGTTAACATGCGGAAACATGAAGAAGTAGCATACAGGGAAGAGGTGTGTTTTTCAGAGACTTAACTTCTTTTTTACATGATCAAGCTACAATAAAGCAGATTAAAGGGCATAGAAGCTGTGAAAGTACAATGTGTAGAACAGGGCAAAAGTGTTTCATATATTTTGGCTCAAAGGAAAACTTTCTTGTCATCTTTAGAAAGACTAAAGAAAATGTTTGAGACCACTTTTAAAGTTCTTCTGTAGACACTGCTTGCTTTATTTTCCGTGCAGTACCTGACCATTTCAACATGAAATCTTCCCTGAAAATCTGTTTTAAATTAGATATTTTGGCACCCTGGTAAGGCAGCCTAGCACAAAGACACAAGTTGTTCCAACTTCTTTAAGTGAATCTATGAAAAATACCAAATACAGCACAGTTTGACAATCTGAAAACTGAATTATGGCACCAAAATGAAGATGCCCGAAGAGCTGCTAGTTAAAATTTAGTATGCAGTTCATGATCAACTAAAGGAAGATGCACTACATATTTCCTGTGCTACGGTTAGCTGGATCTTTTTAAAACATTACTTAAAAACATTTCTTAGTAAACATTGCACAATTTGCCATCTGTGGATAAAATAATTAAAAAAGCAACAATTTAAAACCCCAAATGATGGTTTGCTAATGCATTAAGTGACTAAAATTTAAGTATTTTTTCCTTAATGTCTGTTGTTACATTTGGGGGAAAAATGGAGAAGAAATCCCAACTATAAAGTACAGTGGTGTCAGCTTCATGGTGTGGGGTTGTTTTGCTCCTGGGGAAATGATTAATTTCAAAATAGAATGGCATCCTGAGAACAAAACATTGTTTGGAAATATTAAAGCAACATATCAAGACATCAAGTTGAAGCTTAAACGGTCGGTGCTTTGGAGTCGCCATTAAAAGGTCAGGTTTTCAGTCCTGTAGAAAACCTATGGGAAGAGATGAAAATGCGGGCAAGGTGCCCTGCAAACCAGACTCAGTTACACCAGTTTAAATGGTAATTCCACCAAGGTTTAAGGGAAGTTCTGTAAATTTGTGAATTTCAGGAAAGTAAGAATAAAAACAATTAAACTGTAAAAAAATATCTCATTCCTCATTCTGTCATTTTGCAAATAAAAATAATTGTGTTAATCCTACCTGACCTAAAATGGGAAATGTTCAGTCTGATTTAATGTCAGGTTCAAGGACATGTCTAACTTTGGATTAGGAATTGTGCCATTCCTGCTTGCTCTAACTCCACCAGCAACAGAAATGTCACTCGAGTAAAGACTGAGATTTTTCTTCCTCTGCGATGGCAGCAAAGCTGAGTATTATGATGAAAATGAAGATGCTGCTTGATGTGAAGGGTGGCCAGAGCGATGATAGTAAGTGGGATGATAATGAGGCGTTGAAGGCAGGAGCTAAATAGGGAGCTGAAGGTTGTTTGTGGCTGTGATCACTGACGTGCTTTTCCAAACAAAGGTCACAACTTCACCAGATGATGGTGTGAATCAAATGGGGTGTGGTTCATATGTAAGTGCATGTTACTCTGGGTGTGGTCTTTCCCTGCACACTGCGTTTGTTTCCAGTGTCCAGATGAGTTAAATGCGCCTGTAAAAGTGCATATATAAGTGTGTTTCAGTATTTATTGGTTGTGAGTTGGTTGAACAGGGTTCCTGACCTCATTTCCTGCTGTTGTTGACAGAGACATTCAGGCTAGGGGCTCTGCAGACTGGACACAGCCCGGAGGAGCTTCCTGTCACTGTTCCCCCCACAGTTTGATTTCTCATTGTTTCAGACTATACTTTTTAATTAACTTGTCAAACTGTGAAACTGTGATTTAGACTTTCTGGCCCATGAGGTCGGGGCACGTCTATGAGGGAGAGCCTCAGACATGAGAATGACTTCCTAATATCTAACGTCAAATGTCAACACAAAAGCAGATCAGATTGTGGCAAAGCGTTCCCAGATTAAAACCTATTTGCCTGGTTATGTACAGGCAAATTTAGAGGATCACACTTCATGAACATTTTTATGGGGGGGGGGGGGGGGGGGGGGGGTAGTCCTGGAAATGGGAAGGAAGTAGGATGAAAAGGAATCAAGGAAATGGGGAGGAAGGAGGATAAAAATAAGTCAAGGGAATGGGAAGGAAGGAGGGCAAAAAGGAGTCGAGGAAATTGAAAGGAAGGTTAAAAAGGAGTCAAGGAAGGAAGGAGTCTAGGAAATAGGGAAAAAAGAGACATGAAGTCATGTGTAAACTGATAATTTTTGTTAACTTGTTTCCCCACCTGGGTTAAGAGTTGGTTCTGTCATCTTTAATTTAGTCAGTGGCATAATGTTGCAGCCAGCTCTTCTGAAACGCATTTGTTCTCCATATCACATTGATGAGCCAAAAAAGATTGTGTTTTGCTTTTTAATTAAGGGTAAGGGTGGAAAAGGACTAATTACAGTCTGTTATATGTTGAAGAAATAAAAATGAATCTTTATATTTTCTTTTTAAAGTTGTCCAGAGTATCATAAGAATGCTTATTGTTAACCTTGTACCACCTTTCATAAATCTGTAACATAATTAATTTTACACTGTGCTCCAAAGTTAGTTTACGTCTTGCATAGGATGATTTCATTTACTAAAAGTAGTAATAAAAAGCTACTCTTTGTTCTTAATTTGGTGCAATTTTGTAACAGTGACACAATCCTGTGGTTTGAAGTCATTGTGTAGGTTTACTGTGCTGTCAAGACTACAGTTTTAGTTATTATGGGGAGGAGAAAATGCATCAACATGCCTGTTAATTAATCCATCGTGACCTAAAGGTTTGTTAAATAGTGCTTCAACTGTAAAACCTGAAGATTAATAAACTAAATTATAAAAACAACAAACTTGAATGATTAAATTCAAGCTGATTCTGACCTGCCTTCCTAAGGCTCCAACAACTTGGCTTAATTCACCTTATGTGCTGTTGTACAATCTGTTGTACAAGCTGCTCTAATGTAAAGTCTTTCTCGTGTCTTTGTTTCAGGTTGCAGCCGGAGTGGACAGGTGGTGCGTCCATCGACGGGCAGATGAAGGAGGGAGACCCACAGCCTCCTCGCTCCCAGCTCTACAGCTGCTATGACCTGGATGACCTGGATGTTGCATGGCTGCAGCTGGTTAACCAGGAGTTCAGACAGATGGGTGAGCGATCACGTTCACGCTGTTTGAATAGTCATGTGAAGAAAATGGCTAGAAAAAGTTCTTCTAGAGTTTCCAGTAAAGAGAAAAATTGTTGCTCACTGTTCTAATCACGTGTTTAGCTTTGCTTTATTCCTGCACATTGACCGTCAGTGTTATAACACACTGAGGTGTCTGGAGAGGCATGTGATTTACTTTTGTCTGGATAAGTATGGAAAAAATTGACTTTTTCAGACCTATTTTTCCTTTTTCCATTTTGTCTAACAAAGTTTAGTTGTTTTTTAAATAGCTTTAAATTTTACTACATGCTTTATCTTTGATTTGCCACAACGCAACTATATTTTACCAGTTTACCCAACAGTATTTTGGTTTTTAACTTATTGACATTTAAAAAGGGGGCCCATTTTATTTATCCGTTTGTTCTCTAGAACTGGATCTGTGCTTCTTTGAATGGGTCTAAAATACCAAACAAATCACTAAAGCGGCAATTTTTTGGTGATTCTACAAACAAAATGAACCTACTAGTGTTCGAAAACTGTGCTTAAAAACAATCTCCATTTGATGTGGGATATTTCACTCAAGTCCAAGAGTTATAGATTTTGAAAGTGAGCAGATGTAAGTTAGTCGAGATGCCACAAAAGCAGGAAGTTGCCCTTTTCCACCCTACCAAATTAACAGTTTCATTAACTACTATTTAAGCAGGTTTAACGTTAATAATTTATACTCAAATGTACAGAATGCTGTAAAAATAGCTAAAACAATGTGAGTTTGGAAAAGTAGGGGTTTTGTTTGTCCCATGTCTTGGGTGAGTCCAACACTTAATAGAAACATACAAGCTTACATACAAGAAACCCCTCCAACATCTCACAGACAGCAAACGCTGGAGACAACGCATTTATAGTTACAGTGCACTTGTACGTAGGTGCATCTTAATAAAATTGAACATCATCAGAAAGGTAAATGTTATCATTAAATCAGTTTAAAGGGGAAACTCGTTTATTATACTGATTGATTACACAGAGTGACGTGTTTCCAGTGTTTATTTCTGTTTTTTATTTTTAAGTTTGTGGCTTACAGATAACAGAAACACAAAATTCAGTTTCTCAGAAAATTTGAATTCTAAGTAGGCTCAATAAAAAAGGACTTTAAAACTGAAATGTCGGTCTGTACTGTACTGTGCACTTAATACTTGGGTGGGGCTCCTTTTCCATTAATTACTGCATCAGCGCACCCTGGCATGGAGGTGATCAACCTGTGGTTCTGCTGAGGAAGCCCAGTTTGCTTTCATAGCGGCCTTCAAGTCATCTGCGCTGTTGGGTCTGCTGTCATCTTTTTCTTGACAATGCTCCATAGATTCTCTATGGGGTTCAGGACAGTTTTTCTGGCCAATCAAGCACAGTTACACCATGGTCACTGAACCAGCTTTTGGTACTTTTGGCAGTGTGGGCAGGTGCCAAGTCCTTCTGGAAAATAAAAATCAGCATCTCCATTAAGCAGTTTGGATTCTAAGATGCCTTTGACATCGTCTCTGGTCCAGGAGGGGTTTAACCACAGGGAAACCAACACTTGAAGCCCATGTCTTGGACACATCTGTTTGTGGTGGCTTTTGAGGCACTGACACCAGCTGCAGTCAATGCCCCTATCAATCTGTCTCAAACTCTTGAATGGGTTTTATTCCATAACCCTCGAGGCTGCAGCTGTCCCTGTTGCTTGTGCAACTCCAATCCACACTTTTTCCCTCCACTCAACTTTCTATTAATATGGTTAGATTCAGCACTATGCAGCTTTTTTATCAATAACCTTCAGTGGGTCCTTATTGTCCTATGTGTAATAAATGTAAATAATACACTAGCTTCACTTTTTCAATTAGATTACCTAAATAAGCTCTAAATTTTTTTAGGTATTCTAATTTATAGCAGTGTTTCCTCTGTGGTTATATTGGAGGGGCCCCCGCCCCTTCAGCGACCCCCTCCACCCCACAAGACCGTCGAGGTAATAATTATATTGGATTTATTTTCTAAATGACATAGATCACAGCAAAAGTTGTTTAAGGTCACCTTTCCTATATAAAACAGGTCTATACATTGTCCTTTTATGAAACAAACAAAATGATCTTATTTTTTATTTTCACAAAACTGTCATTTTATGCTCTCTGTTGCACTCATGGCACAGTTCTGCCCCACAGGTGAGCCCACTGGAAAAGATGTCTTGCAAAACAAGCTATCTGTGTTTTTTTTAAGGCCCCCACTCTCCTGCCAGTAGCAGCCATAGCTCTAATACTTTGTAGCCAACTACAGAAAATAGCCTAAGTGTTCAGGCTCCGCCCCTTACAAGCAACAAAAATCAACACATCACCAGGTGAGCAGTTTTGACATGGCTTGGCTGTCAGAGGGGAAATACTTCCCCTGCCTGTACAAAACTGATCTTCGTACGTAAGTAAGTACATACATAAATAACAGATAAACACTGAGAGATGGAAATAAATGAAAATAGAAAGATGTTGACAGAAAGATAAATATAAACACATAGATAAAGATATAAAGAATGAGTAAGGAATTCATATTAATAACCTTTCCTAGAAATGTTCTGTCAAATATGAAGAAATTCACTAAAGCAATCAATTCTTATATCCCAGACAGCATATGTAGGGGAAATACTCTATAGTGATGTGAAAATACTGCATCAAACTCAATACTACTATCATATATATATATATATATATATATATATATATATATATATATCGTATATATATATATATATATATATATAATATATACAGGGGTTGGACAATGAAACTGAAACACCTGGTTTTTAGACCACAATAATTTATTAGTATGATGTAGGGCCTCCTTTTGCGGCCAATACAGCGTCAATTCGTCTTGAGAATGACATATACAAGTCCTGCACAGTGGTCAGAGGGATTTTAAGCCGTTCTTCTTGCAGGATAGTGGCCAGGTCACTACGTGATACTGGTGGAGGAAAACGTTTCCTGACTTGCTCCTCCAAAACACCCCAAAGTGGTTCAATAATATGTAGATCTGGTGACTGTGCAGGCCATGGGAGATGTTCAACTTCACTTTCATGTTCATCAAACTAATCTTTCACCAGTCTTGCTGTGTGTATTGGTGCATTGTCATTCTGATACACGGCACCGCCTTCAGGATACAATGTTTGAACCATTGGATGCACATGGTCTTCAAGAATGGTTCGGTAGTCCTTGGCAGTGACGCGCCCATCTAGCACAAGTATTGGGCCAAGGGAATGCCATGATATGGCAGCCCAAACCATCACTGATCCACCCCCATGCTTCACTCTGGGCATGCAACAGTCTGGGTGGTACGCTTCTTTGGGGCTTCTCCACACCGTAACTCTCCCGGATGTGGGGAAAACAGTAAAGGTGGACTCATCAGAGAACAATACATGTTTCACATTGTCCACAGCCAAAGATTTGCGCTCCTTGCACCATTGAAACCAACGTTTGGCATTGGCATGAGTGACCAAAGGTTTGGCTATAGCAGCCCGGCCGTGTATATTGACCCTGTGGAGCTCCCGACGGACAGTTCTGGTGGAAACAGGAGAGTTGAGGTGCACATTTAATTCTGCCGTGATTTTTTTTGGATACAATCCGGGTTAGCACCCGAACATCCCTTTCAGACAGCTTCCTCTTGCGTCCACAGTTAATCCTGTTGGATGTGGTTCGTCCTTCTTGGTGGTATGCTGACATTACCCTGGATACCGTGGCTCTTGATACATCACAAAGACTTGCTGTCTTGGTCACAGATGCGCCAGCAAGACGTGCACCAACAATTTGTCCTCTTTTGAACTCTGGTATGTCACCCATAATGTTGTGTGCATTTCAATATTTTAGCAAAACTGTGCTCTTACCCTGCTAATTGAACCTTCACACTCTGCTCTTACTGGTGCAATGTGCAATCAATGAAGACTGGCTACCAGGCTGGTCCAATTTAGCCATGAAAACCTCCCACACTAAAATGACAGGTGTTTCAGTTTCATTGTCCAACCCCTGTGTATATATATATATATATATACAAATAATACTTGAAAATATATACAAATAATGCTTGAAAATATATTTGGTGTCTGAAACATGCTGTAAATTAAACTTCAGCCATTGAGTCTTTTCATCCTCACACGCTTACTTGACTTTCACCTCCTTTACTTTATCTTTTCTGCAGTTTTCTGTCACTCTCTCTCTCATATATTTCGCAACACTTCGCATTTGGCCGGGTGACGACGGCTGACCCCGAGCATCTCCGCCGTTTTATATTTCATATCAGATCAGCCCCTTGCAGATAAAGCAGAGTAATTGCGTTTATGAATCCCCATTGGGCATTCAGGCCTTATTTCTGGTCCACATCTTCTTTAAATCAAACAGCCTTTCCCTGCTCATCCTTCAGCAAGTTGTTTCTCATAACCTTCAACAAAATACCAAACAGAACAGGACATTTCACCGGTTCAGCTGGGGGACACATTAGGATCAATGCACAGTAATTAAATAGATAGAAAAGCTCACTAAATGAAATAAAAGGAAGAAAGGAAATTTTTGCAGCAAAAGGCAAATATAAATGTAAACCTGCATCTAACAGGAGCTGCCATTTGCAAAGACTTACAGGGAGGATGTAAAGGCAGAGAATATGCTTGAAGTGCACACAAAGTCCACAACAGAGACTCTACACAAAACACACACACAACCACAAGACGGTGAGAAGGGTGCTGTTGCTTCCTGCCATACAGTGTGTTCAGTTGATGATGTAAATGTCACAGCAGGTTAATATCTAACTCCACTTCCTCTTACTTGGCAGCTTCAAAGACAGCTTTGAAATTCACAGCAGCAGCACAGTTTTGACTTTTTACTTCTCAATTCCTATCAACAGCTAAAAAATTAAACTCCTGTTTTTTTTTTTTTTTAATGTTCTCTTCGACTTCTCCGGTCCATCTAGGAAACTATAGCTATGAACTGTAAGCTGCAGACATTTAGTATTGGTGTTTGGACCTTTACCTATGAATCTTTAATAGTTTATCAAAAGGTCGTCACTTGATACAGTAAAAGAAGTGTGCAGAAATTTTCATAACTGGAAAAGAACAGGATCTAATTAAAGGTAAACACCAAAAATTACTCGTTATATTCAAGACAAACGATATCAACAAAATGTGTATTCTGAATGAGGAGAAAGTTAGGACACCCTACGCCCTAAAATCTAGTGTTTACCCCCTTTGATTGAAATAACTTTATTGAGAAGCTTCTTGTAGTCATCTACCTCAGGGGCTCCCAAAGTGGGGGGTCGCAAAATGATTTGGAGGGGCCAGAAGGGACAAAATTAAATAAATATATCATGAAATAAATAATTGTACCATGAAATAAATAAATATCTCATTTTAAAAAATTTACCTTTATATATTTAATACATTATTAATAATTTAATATACAATTAAATTATGAACTACACAATTAAATAATTGTCCTTTTAAATAAATAAATATACCTTTTTAAATGATGAAATTAAATAATTAAATGTCATTGTAAAACTAATTTCATTTAAAAATACATATATTTCTTTGGCTCTATATTTATTTTAACAAATAAATAAATATAGAGTGAAAAATAGGTCGCCAGTAGGGGGTCGCCTGTCTCTGGCACTGTTATTTTGGGGGTCACAGGCTAAACAGGGAATGCTAAAACACTTGCTGCTCCCGTTTACTTCGTAGACCACTATAAAGTGGACATGATATGAGTGAGTAAAGTATTGAATGAACATTTCCAACATGGGATATGTGCAACTGATGGTAACAAGATGCTCAAGAAAGAGTAATTAAAGTTTTTTGTTTTTTTTGGGGTGGGAAGAGATTGAATATTATAAATAATAGATGGAGGCACCGGATGCTGTGCTCCACTTAAAAATCCTCCCAGCTGAGTGTTGAATCCTTTAGATAAATCAATAAATAATCCACAGCCACAGACGTTTTCCCTCATTGCTGCTTGGAGGACTCTGATGAGACCAGCTCTTCAAATGCATCATTGATCTGTATGTATTCCATTAATAGGAAGCTCCTACAGAAATATACTCATTCTAAAAATGAAAAGCTTTTTAAAATTTAATGATGGTGGTGGACCTACTGATTTACTCGGCATTGGAGGCCGTAAGCCGGTTTGTTAGAGCTGCTTGGTTTGCTCCCTGTATTCTGTTAATGTTGCTCCATTTTTTTGTCTTGCAGATATTCTATAAAATTAGCCTCTATTTAATACTAAAACGTCCTTTAACACTGCTTTCGGTTGCTTGGTTTAAGGTTGAAAGCTGTCAATTGCTTGTTAGATTAGTTTTCATTAACTATTAACCAGCTTTGAAGCAAGGCACTACTTTGAGATGAAAATTGAGCAAGAATACAAACGCTACCGTCAACACTAACTGGCATGATAAACTGAACTGTGGGGAACAGAGGCTTTTTTTTTGCTGATTTTGTTATTTTTGTCTCGAAACATGTGCTTGCAGAGCCCATGCTGCATTTCTCCACTTATTGTGTGGCAAAGAGTTAACAGAACATTACTAATTTCCGACTCAATTCTGCTGAAATCCAAAGACAACACAGTGACCTTGTGAGATAAACATGCAGAGGAAATATGTGTGCATCTCCAATTGAAGTGTGAGACAGTGTTGCAGCAAAAAATAAGTTTGTAAAGCTGTAAATTGCCTTAATGCTTTGGAGTTTCACTTGAACAGCTTGTCGTTACTGTTACTATTCTTGTAGATAAATAGAACTGGATTGTTGGCACAGTGACTCTACTCATAGTTTTAATTCATCCCTTATGCCAACAAATTGTCCAAAATCCAGCCCTTCTAGGAAGAGGAACACACTACTGAAGAAACAGTATTTACCCCTTACAGATTTATTCTGTTTTTGGTTTTTGTGACAAATGTTTCAGATTGTCAAACAAATTTTAATAGCAAAGATAACATGATTGTATAAAAAATTCACTTTTAAAATGATTTTATTTATCAAGGGGAAGAAGCTATTCAATCTCCAAACCAAGTCCTATGCATAAATAAATAAAATAAAAAATGAAAAAAGTCTGGAAGTGATTACCACATTTTCTTGGTTCAATTTCTGAAATGTAGAGTTAGGACGTCACCTATATAAATAAAAACAGTTTGAAAGTAATTTCTAAGGTTTTGGCACTGCAGCGAACCACGTTTTCTTCCAAGATGTGCTCACCCATACTATTTTGATTACAATTGCTGGATGTTTGGGAAATAAAAGAAACGCATTGTTGATAAAAGATGAATACTTTTTGTTTGGCGAGTAACATTTCCCATTTTCAGATTTAAATTTGTCAGTACGAACCTCTCACTAAAAAATGGAAAGTTTCCATCTCAATCAACTGCCTTTGCTGGCGAGCAAAATTCGCTCCATTCTTGAAATGCGGTTGGGGGCTGCATAAAATTATTCCAAAAGCCTCAAACGGCACATTAGCAGCACTTTGGACCTGCTGCTGTAAAGTCTTAGAAGCCATGCGGAGGCGTACATTAATGTATCACCGACGCAAAAATGAAAAATGTTTACTGTTTTTTTTTTTTTATTGATACCAAGGATAGGAGTGGCCCTAAATGCAACCTCTGTGGGACTCCTTAGCTGCAGTAAGTGAATAGACAGTAAAAACCATCTGTTTCTCTGCACTATGTTGTGTGAGAAATATAATTTTTTAACCATCCATCCGTACAGCCTTACTGGTGAGTCTCTGTTTCAACTATGTGTGATTTACGGTATGTAAAGTCAGTGAAAAGTGCCTGGGTTTATGCTTATTAGTAAATGCAAACTTTTAGCAATAAGGCAAGCGTTTCTCAAAGAGTAATCCTGTAAATGTTATAAGAATGAGAAATGGCACTTGTTACTCCAGACAGAATAAAATGAGACCAGTATACAGGGGTCCGGTTTTAAAAAGCTTCACGTTTCGTTCTGCTTCATTCTTTGAAGAGATCAGCTGTTGGTTTCTGTCTTCCATCATTTATAATGTCATGTTGTTTGCTCACCGCCAGCCTTACCAGTGTTGGATGAGCTGACGATGGAGTGCGTTCTGGTCGAGCTGGAGAGCGTGTGCAAGGAAAAGATGCAGCAGGCCATAGAGACGGAGGAAGGCCTGGGCATCGAGTACGACGAGGACGTGGTGTGCGACGTTTGCCGCTCGCCAGAGGGCGAGGATGGCAATGAGATGGTCTTCTGTGACAAGTGCAATGTCTGCGTTCATCAGGTTAGGGTTTACAAAAATGTCCTCCTCATGTTTCTCCTTTAATTAAATATCCTCCTATACGATAGATGAGATTTAGATAAGATTTTTGTCTATTTAGGTTCTCCTTTTTTTGTGGAATAAATATTTTAAAAAAACAGGATTTAGTGTATTTCACAACAGAGTTCTCACACAGAGTAGTAATTTCACAAATGGAGCCTGTGAGACCCTGAGGGTTAGTTTTTCTGTTGTTGTTATACAGTGACACGGTGTTAATTACTTTGTCAGCCCCAGGGGCACCAAAACACACCTTAGTGTCATCAGGTTGGCTTTGCTTACCTGCTGCTGCAGGAAGTAATCTCATAACAAATTGCATCGTAGGTCGTCACCTATAATTTCACAGTTTGTGGTGAGAAATGTTGGTGCTTAATATTTGCTGAACAAAAAAGACCTGCTGTCTGTTACATGAAACTTTGCATTAAAAGATCACCTATTGTTCAAACAATCTAAATATATTTAAGTTAATTCCTTCAATTATTTGTATATTTTTTCTAACAGTCAGGGAATGCAGGTTTGAATAAAATTGGTAATGTCCAGCTTAATTTTTTTTATTTTTACCAAGTTTGCAGAAATATGTGTTAAATGACCTCTTCCCAGCATGCAAGGTATCAATCACATGTTGATCAAAATATGAGAGGGATAGGCTCATGATAACAGTCATGCTACAGGTAGTTCAGGGCTTCTTCAGTGTTGAGAAGAACAGAGCGAAGCAACATCCGTCTTACACACAGAAAATGTTCCTGTTACTGTGTTCTTAACGTATGACGGCCTACCGTGTTTTTGGGTCAGTGTTTCCTTTTGTTATTTTTGACTTTAAAATGTAATTTGAACTTTGAGTGATAGTTTTTCTTAATCTAGATTAAATCATATTAAACCTGAGGAAAAAAGTAGATGTCTGCAGTAGATGTTCATTGTGCCGGCTCAGTGAGACCCGGCACCCAGATTGTTTTAGGTTTAGATAAAGTTGCTGTTATTCAGGCATGATAAAGTCATTGGCAGTCCTGACTGTTAGCTAGAAAATGTTTGCGTTTTTAGACTTTCTATGTGGTCTGGAAGAGTGAGAAATCTGCTTGAAATAGTTTTTTGGCCTGAATAGGTTTGGAAAAATCTTCCTTCCTTCCTTCCTTCCTTCCTTCCTTCCTTACTACCTTCTACAGTCTGTCCATTCCTCCGTTCTTCCCTTTAATTTATCCATCCATCCATCTGTCTGTTTTCCCATCCTTCCTTCAGTCTATTCACCCACTCATCCTACTTTCTGTCCTTGCTTTCTTTGATCCATCTGTCCTCTCTTCTTTTCTTTTATCCTTTCTTCCTGCCATATTTAGAGCCTGAAGACTGTTGAAATATTTTCCATAAATATAAATTTAAAAGGGGCTGGTATCTTTGAAATTTGTGTCTGTGATAGTCCCAAAGGTTGCCATGAAAAACGTGTAGGAATCCTGTAAAAAAGAGCTGCTTGGTGCTGTGATGGTAAAATGACCTGCTGTACTTTTCAAACAATAATAAGCATCTATAAAAAAATTCTGCTTTCTTACACTAAAACGATTAATTTGTGAATAAAAGTTAAGTTAGTTACAATAACAAAAAACTTCCCGGATCAGACATGTCATCCCCAAAGTTATAAAGTGGTTCTGTTTGTGTATTTGACACCCAAACAAGAAATAACTTTGCTATCGTCATTATCTCCGTGTTGCAGGCTTGTTACGGCATCCTGAAGGTACCACAGGGGAACTGGCTGTGTCGGACCTGCGCTCTGGGGGTTCAGCCAAAGTGTCTGCTTTGCCCCAAGAGAGGGGGGGCCCTGAAGCCCACCCGCAGTGGAACCAAGTGGGTCCACGTCAGCTGTGCCTTATGGATCCCTGAGGTGAGACTAAAGTAGAAGTATTTACACCCCTTGAATATTTCTTCATCTTGTCGCATTAGATGGACCTTAGGTCCCCCCATTCATGTAGGACCTCGGGTCTTTTGGGGTATTTCTCCACCAGCTTTTCAAATCTAGAAATTGTTTGCCCATTATTTACCAAATAGCTCAAGTGCAGTCAGATTGGATTGAAGGCATCTGTGAACATTATGTTTTAAATTTTGCCACAGATTCCCAGAGATATTTACGTCTGGACTTTGACTGGGCCATTCTAACACATGAATATGCTTTGAACCAAGCCATGCCTTTGTAGCTCTGGCTGCTGAAGGGTGAACTTCCACCTATCAAATCTTTTAGACACATTAACAACAAAACAGTTTCCTGCATTTTATGAGTTAACGTAATGTTAAAGTAAAGCGTGAAAGGTTGCTTCCTTTAAAGCAAGCTTTTTACCCATAATGAACAATAACAGCAGCCTTAACATACTATGTTTTAGGGAGAAAATGCACCTGCGACTTGTTTCCACCAGGGTTTAGGTAAGGAATGGCATAAAGCAGAGAAGACCTGGCTTTACTTTGTATCTTGATGAGATCTTTCAGAAATGAGAAAGCTCCTAATTGTGCTCCATTTAGAGGCTTTTGAATCTGGCTTTATACCTCGTACACCTTTTAAAAACTTGAGCACAATCAGCCATGTGAGTTCAGTCTAGTCAACAACACACTCCACCGGCACATTTCACAGTAACGGAGCAGCTTTTGGCTTTTCAAACCTTTTACTTCTAATTGCCTTCTGTCACCCTTGATTGGAGTAATTGTTTTCGTTGCTCCGTTTGCTTTTGTTTTCTTTTCTAACTGTGGAGCGGGAAAAAAAGGTTATTTGCATGTATGTGCATTTGTGTGTTGGTGCATGTGTCCCTGCATAAGCTAAAGAGGTGTTAATAGCAGAGCCGTTTAAAGACTGCTTGCTGATACACTGATGGTAACTCACTCCCAAAAAGTAGCTGTAAAAAATTTAAACTGTGTTAAAAATAAGACACTGATATAAGATTTGGGAAGTTGATCTAAGTTCTTTTGAGGCCTGAATAGGTTTGGAAAAACCCATCCATCCATCCATCCATCCATCAATCCATCCATTTTCAGTGGCACTTTGCGGTAAATGAGGTGGCACTAGTGTACCAAGTTGTTTGCCATTGCATCGCGGTTTTCAGCGATCCGGTCACCAGTAAGCAACCCCTTTAGTGCCAGAACTACCAGTTCTCCACACTGAGCCATTGAGCAAGTGGAAAATTAAGGAACCTAAATATTCTTGGTTTCCCGAATTAGCAAAAACGATGTTGCTTGCTTACAGATTTACCTTGGCTGAAACCATCACATCAAATTTAACAGTATTCTCACTCTCAATAGACAAAGATAAAATTTGAGCTCTGTTTTAAAATTCAAGCATTTATGGGAGGTGCTTGATGGTTTGGGGGGCAGAGGCTAAGCATAAGTTGGCTTCCTTCTGCCTTGGGCCGGCTCTCCCCTCATTCATAGATGGTGATAAAGTAATGTTCTTTTGAGTGCCGCCTTCTCTCAGATATAGTTAAACATTCTCTGATGTTGGAGGAGTTGAGCAGGTTTTGAGCATTTTGTTTTCATGCAGCAAACCCTAATGCAGTTTAAACGGTTTATATTTAACATCTTTAATCATATTTAAAGCTTTTAAGGAGGGTAGAATTAGCTGAGCGTGTTAAAGGCAAATAAAACTGTGTTAGGACAGCTTTTTTAGATCATTCGACTTCGAGGTTTTAGCCGATCCTCTCTGTCCTTCACACTTTCAAAGGCTTTAGAGAATCTGAAGGCCTTAGGTTCAATGTAAATAGTTAAAGAAGGAATTTCATTTAACTGTAACAGGTAGTCTTAAGTGTGTAATTAAAGATTGCCATAAAAATGTCGGATTGACTGTGTCTAAAAATACCGCAATCCGGGCTTTAAATGAGGAATTTCTATACCGTGTGTCTTTGCCCCCCCATAGAGACGACTCTATTATGTTCTTCTATAACACACACACACACACGCACTCCACGAAAAGATACAGAGAACCTCTTTTTATCACACTGTTATTTCCATCCATTTCCAGGAAGCTATTTCCCATTTTGTCAGTTTTTCATCTACCAGCTTTGAAAAGTGAAGTAATTGGAGCTGTAAAATCAGCATGTTTTAGGCCTGCACACACATAATGAGACGCTTCATTTTCCATCTTCTTTGAGCTGTGACAAACAAAGTGAAGAACAGGAACACGCTTGAGCGCAATCTAATCAATTAATCACATCATACATGAGCTGGAAATCCTTCTGTCATTAAGTAGGGTGTGTTATCCAAAAAAGAGCCTAAAAATATTCGAACGTGCTGAACGAGCGGATGAGAGGTAAAGAAACGGAGAACTCTTACAGAAGGACAAGAGCATTGAGAGAGGGATGGCACGACCTGCAGAAATCTGTTGTCAGCTTGGTAATGGAAGCGTGAAGGACGAGGAAGAGAAAGCTCTGCTTCAGATATGAGAAGAAGAGGAAGATTTGTTGGGGGGAAAAGGAAGTGAGGAAGAGAAGAAGAAACAGCTCTTTGATTATAAGTGCTCTCCACTTTGTTGGGCACGGCTAGCTGGCACAAGATTTTTTTCTTCTGGGTGTTTCTAGTAAAGGGAGGTCCAGAGCTGAAGCTGCTCTGAATAGGCCGCCTAGAGAAACTGAGATGCTTTGGACGTTTAAAACATCTTTCTGAGGCGTCTCTAAATCTCTAAATCTGAGGACACTTACTTTTTATTCCTTAAATTTAGGGATGTTTTTTTTAATTGTTAATGAATTTTCATTAAAATGGATTAAAGAAAACCTTCAAAGCAAAATTCAACGTATTCCTGCCTGTTTTTGTTTGTTTTTCTGTAGGTGAGTATAGGCTGCCCAGAGAAGATGGAGCCCATTACCAAGGTGTCCCACATCCCTGCCAGCCGCTGGGCTCTGTCCTGCAGCCTGTGTCGAGAACACACGGGAACCTGCATCCAGGTATGTTTTCTTGGCAGATTGCATTTTAACGCAACCACTGAGTTTAATGCTCAAAACCGTTGTTAGTTTTTACCTGTAATGTAGGGGTGCCACCAGGAAGGGTGGCAGGGGGTGCAGAAGCTACTATAGCATAAATTTAAAACAGGAAATGAAAAAAAATTTCCCTGAGAATGTGATTAAAACATACCATTAAAATTTTGAAAGGTTTTAATAGAGAAATGTGATGTCCTACACAATCATGGGGAAGACTGCTGTCCTGACTGTCATCGGAAACCTGTCCGGATAAGCCCCAAAAGTTTGATGCTAAATAACCTGGCTGTTAAGGGTGCTGTATCCAATGGAAAGTTGAGTGGAAGGTCAGAATAGTAGAGTACCTTGAGCCTTGAAAGCATTTCGAAGGAAAGCCCAGTCAATAGTTTGGGGAATTGAGATGTGGACTGTTGATGGAGCCCGAGCTTCAAGAGTAACCACACACGGGTGGATCCAGGACATGGGTTATATCTATGTCTGTACTATATCAGGAAAACATGGAATTCCAATACCATTGGTTGAGTATTGCAGTGGTGATATCAGTTATGATTAGAACATGTTTTCCTGACTATTTCTTTCTTTCATTATAATGTCCCAGCGATATTGAACACATTGATATTTCAATGATTGCAGTTCTACCTACAATTGTTGCACGGTTTGTGTTTAAGCCAATCTTGAATCAGAGATGACGTCAGAGCTGCCCTACCTGGGCTAAGGCGAAATGGGACTGGACTGATGCTCAGTGGTCCAAAGTCCTCTTTTCAGATGAAAGTCAATTTTGCCTTTCTTTTGGAAATCGAGGTCAGGAAGAATCGTGGAGAGGCACAGAATCCAAGTTTCCTGAGGTCCAGTGGAAAGTTCCCACTGTCAGAGTTTTAGGTACTTCATGCATGCTTCCTTCTGCTGACAAGCTTTAAGGGGACACTGGTTTCATTTCCAGCAGAACTTAGTTCCTGCCAATATTTCCATGGTACCACTGTGTTTGATTGACTACCAAGCTGGACCTGACCTAAACCCCACACTGAAACTATGGTCTGTTGTCAAAAAGGAAGATGAGAGACACCAGACCCAACAATGCAGATGACCCAAAGGCAACAATTAAAGCAACCTGGGCTTCCTGAACACCTCAGAAGAACCACAGGCTGATCTCTTCCATGGCACGAAGCATTCACTCAAATATTGAATGCATATTTTGCACAGTTTTCCAGGGTATCGTCTCACATTTATCACATTCAGAGTCAACCGATTTGTCCAACTTCAGTTTAACATGCTAATTTGTGTATTAAAAGGTTTTTTTAATTCTTTATTATTTGTCTGATGTAGTTTTCTAACTTTATTACGAACTGAATCATCAAAATTAGCAAATGCTTGGACTAAATCTCTGTGTTTGTAATGATTCTGCATACGTTAACTTCATGAATTGAATTACTGAGATAAATTACCTTTTCGGTTAATATTCTGGTTAATTTAGACACACCTGTATAGCAGCAGTATAATAAATCACCTGAAATTTGTTCTAGCTTTTGGTTTTGATGTTCCAGCCTAAGATAACCAGCAGGCCCCAATCTGCCCACCCCTTTGAACACTGTCTAGAGACACCCCTGCTTAAAGGACTGGGATAGCTATAGGTTGGTCAGGTTTTCTCTGTCCTCCCTCTTCTTGTTTGCTTATCGTTTAAAATGATTTTAGCAAACTGTTATTATCTTGGTTTTGTCACAGTTTCCATCTGTGGGGGAGAGGTTGTAATCAAAGTAATTTTCCTCTTCTGTTCTCCTCTGAGCTCATCAAAGAAATTAACAAAACACATTGAGGGCAGCGTTTTTCCTTCTTAGAGCGAAAGCCGCTGGTTTCTTTTAGGCATTAAAGTTCTTGCTGTTCCATTTCTCATGCAGTCTGCAAAAACAATCTCATGTGGAGGTAGCATGAAAACCCTGAAAAAACCCACTCATTCTATGTTGTAACATGAACCTATCTGTTCTCAGTTTGCAGGCAATGTAGGCTTCATTAACTGCGACACATTATTTATCATAACCTTAAACATGCATAAGTACAAACATGCACCGAAATTGTTATATAAATGATGCTGGAGGTTCTAGGGTGTCTTTTAACATCATGAGGTCCATTATAATCCTCTTAGTGATCATGATTAACTCAAGTAGGTAGTTTGTCTCCAGTAGCATTAAAAATAGGTGTTTGTTGGGATGTTGGAAGAGTTATCTGCAGCCATTTCTAATCAGAAAGATCATTCTAAGATCATTAGATTAAACAAGCATGCATTAGTTCATGTTACACATATCTTGTCCAATGTTGATCAGAAGACCCAAACTGTGTAACTCTGATGAAAAGAAATAGGTTAGGATGTTTAGGAACAACAGAGGAACCACCTAGGCTTAAGCTGGAAGAAACCCTGCTCCAAATTCGCCGCCTTAAAACTTTTTTTGAAATTGAGTGAAATGAAACTGTTTATCTGGACAGGCTAGATGCCTTCTTGAGAAAAGTATAGAGTAATTTTTTAACCTAAGAACACTGTAGCAACTGTCAAACATGGTGGTGGTTGCGTCATGATGTGGGGTTGTTTCTTCACCATTTAACCCAAATATTCGCGGGGGATGTGTGTACTGGTGTGTTGTTATAAAAAAGAAAACCTCATCAAATAGTTAAATTTTTTCAGTAATATAGTTCAAAATATTATATAGATTCTTTACACAGAGGAGTCTATTTAAGGCATTTATGTCTGTTAGTTTAATATTTATGGCTTCTGTCAACATTGTGGTTATAGCTGTTGCTTGTGCAGTTTCTTTCTATCACACATTTTCCTTCCACTCAACTTTTCTATTACCTTGCATGGATACAGCGATCTTCTGCAGCAATCTGTCAAGTCGGCAGTTTTGCTTATGATTGTGTAAGTATAACGTGTTAAAAATTTATTTTTGTTATTAGTTTCTAATTTTCTCAGTTTTGGAATTTGAAATGCGTCACTCTGAATGTAATGACTCCATATGAATTTAACCTTTTGAATTGAACTCCTGTAATAAAGCCATTCACTGACATACACCTGTAAATATTTAACCTGTGTTTTCTATGAATTAAGCTAGTACTCCCACTTCTTGTTTTTTAAAAACTGTTGCAGGTGTATCTTGTATCTTCACCCTGGAAAAAGAATGGCTCAAATAAATCATTAAAAACCAATAATTATTAACAAATTTAACATGCTGACAACAACTGTATAAACAGATGAAGAAATATGTTTTATGTGTGTATTTCCTTTAAGCACACTGGTATACCTAATTATCCATTCCAATAACCTATAATACTGATAATTATTGAGTATTTCCTTTGATTAGGCCAAAATATTTGAAATCATGGTTCAATCTCCTGTATAATGAATCAGATCTTTCTAAACAGGTAAGAAGTTAGGATAAACTTCTAAGACTTTGTCTCTAATAAATATCTGAGTAATAGAGGATGGAAATAGGTCTATGCTGGCACCAGAATCACAAGTTAACGTTAAATGGAAGTTGAAACCAAAGCATTGCTGTCCCTGTTTCATCTGGATCCATTTAGCTGTAAATCAAACATCTGTAATTTTCATGTGTACAAAAAAATTCTTTCATTCAACTCAAATAATGATTTTTTTTTATTGCACCACTTGAACAAGCTGGAAGGTGCCCAATCAAAGCTCCAACACACTTACAATCCCACTTTACAGCTGTTAACCTGCACACCATTCTCCATAAAGGAGTGGTTCAGGTGAACTACATTCTTCAGGCCCCATGCTGTATGTGTTTATGAATACTTACAGAGTATTCACATGCATGCTGGATGCACAGCACATGAGTTGCTTGTGCAGCCGTGTGAGTGTTTGCTTTAAAGGTATTGATGCTGTAGATTAACTGTGAGCCTTTGAGCCAGATCTGTCCGCAGGGAGGGGTTCTCACTCTTATGTTTCCATAGCTGGAGGCAGCTGCAGCTGTACAAACACACTTACCGATCAGCTGCAGCCTCAAACACACGGTAAAGAAGCTGATGCTACGCGGCAGCGTGAACAGCATGAGTACTTACAAGGCCGTAATGTAGTGGGAAGGATTTTCCTGCCTTAAAGGTTTCATTGTCAGCCTCAATTATTTTTCTTTCACCCCCCAATAACCCACCAATAAAATACAAAATGTTTTCTGCAACATCGTTTATATGCAATTAAAGCTGCCAAATAAAATCGTTTTCAGCTGTATAAAATGGTGAAGTGTGCAGATGCAATCAAGCAATCCAAGCAGGCAGTTAGTTAATGTGATTTTATAATTAATTTAAGCACTCTTAACATTAAAGGCTTCAACACAGATCTGACAGTATATAACTACTTTGTTCTCTTTTGATTTATCTGTTTATATGTTCCAATAAGATGCTCATTGCATTTACCACACAGGTAGCGAATTCAGCTTTTTTGCCCTCAGTAAAAACACTGAATTTCTTTTCTAAACCTAATATAAAAGCTAGAAAGTGACTTCCAGCCTGCTTCTTTTTCCTGCATGTTTTCATTTGGTCTTCAGGTCTTTGTTTAGCAAACCCTTTAAAGCATCAATAGTCTAGCATTTCTGTTCAAGACAGATATACATCTAAATTCACCCAAGATGTTGGAAAAGCAAATTATCCAACATGATGAATGAATTCCAGTAGTTTAACTAAGCAGTTTTGCATCCTAAAATTTTATTTGCTTGCTACTCAAAAGTCAAATAACAGATTTTAATGCACAATAAATAATTTGTAATTTACCCCAAATAACGTTTTTTTTTTTTTTTTTTTTATCTAGGATGGGTAATGCTATGATGCCAATATCTGGTCCAGCAGCTGCAGTCTTACATTTTTAATGGGAAATCAGATTTTCTAAATTTGCATAGGAGAGCAAACATTTCTCTGCAATCATGTTTATTTAAAGTCTCCAACAACAAGGAGATAGTGCAACTAAACGTTAGACTGACCAACATAAAAACTGAGTATAAGAAACAAATCAGACTGGAAACCATGAGACAAAATGATCTTAATAATACTGAGAAATGTTCTAAAGTGGCCATGTGTACCAAACACTGATATTGGTTAAAGCAAAAAAACTCTTTTTTTGCTTTGTTTTGAGGCTTTTTGTTTATCATGAAGCACCATATAGGTTCCCTACATGGTCTGGAAAAAGTAAAATAAGTATGGAAAAATATTTGTATTTACAGACATTATTTAATTCAGTTCACTTAAAAAAGCTAATTAAATGAAATGTAATTCCTTATTCCATTGTGTAAAAGTTATATCCATCCAACTATCAATCTGTCCGTCAATCTATCCGGATCCAAATGTTAATATCTGCTATTAATTAATTGTGCATTTTAGGTTTATATTTTAAAAATAGGATAAGATAGACTTGGAACTCCACAAATTTAAGTCTGGATAGAGTTTTATAGTGAAAAGATTGTAGGAACCCTGAATCTAGCAATTAAAATTTTCAGATATTTCAGAGTATCTGTTGTGTATTAAGTCCAAATTAGGCCACAGGATGAGTGTTCACACCACTCTGTGGTCCCTGTGTTTTTCACTTCTACATCAGCCTTCATAGTAAGCCACTTCGTCGTTGACATATCTGCCTATTCATCGTTTGCCTAATGTCACCTAATGACTGCCTAGTGTACAGTATAAATAATTTGTATTTAACAACTCCATTTTATCAATTAGCAAGTCCTTCAAGGGGCTCAGTGTTTGACTAAAACATGCGGCTCTGAAAAGGTCAGCCAGTATAACTTGTGGTGTATTTCTAATCGTTCAAAGAAAATCAGCATGTGAACATCAGTCTTAACTAATACGGTTATCTACCAAGCTCATATTTTCATTTCATACTTGGCTTGAGTTTGAAGATTTTTAGAAGCAATTGTAGAGTTTTGATTTTAAGTACCTAGGATCCTGTGGTCAGGATGGAACTTAAAATTAAAACCTTATTCACTCGTCTTAAAATTAATCACTCAAGTCAAGCCAAGGTCTGACATTTAGATTGATCTTAAGATTCAAAACCATGCTGTGCCACCAAGGGCTGATCAAACGCAGGGACATTTGATTCCGATTGTGCTATTACTTCCAGACCTGTGGCTTATATAAATGGCATAGAGAGGACCAGCCAGGGAAAATAATATAAAAAAATTAAATGTAATAAAACTGTAAGGATGGGATGTTACAAGACGACAGTATGTGTCAAATACAGTCATCTACGGTAGAGTAAATTGCATTTCAATGGTGTACAAACATATGCTGCCTTCAGCATCACCTTCTGCCATAAATGTTTTGCTCATGTTGATAAATCAACATGAGCGCTGCAGCTCTCACACACCATGCAAGACCTGTGTCACCACTGCAGCTTTTACACAACTGCCACTCGTATATCACAGCAGTGGGTAATAATATTAATTAATCTCATCCAACACATTGCACACCCTCTATCTGCACTGATGAAGGCTGATTTACTTCCGGGTGAATGTAAAAGTGAAACTGAGGGCACAACCTTTTTTTAGATTAGATTATATGATCACTTGGGGTCACTCATGGACCATACGGCATTTAATTCTAAGATGGTCGGTAATGTACCCCAGTAAAGTAATCTACCCCTTCCTGATGCAGCAGAACACTGTGAATTCCACGTCTGTGATCTTGGTACACACGCACTATTCAAACAAGGGGTGCATTAAAAGAGGCACACATACTTCAGAGACTTAACAGGACTTTATGCTCTACAAAATCCTCTAAATGTCCTCATGTTCAGACCAGTTAACACTCAGTTCTTAATATGACAACCGTCTTGGTAAGATATGAAACTGTGTGAGAGCTAAATAAGATGCTGATGACAGCACAACCTTCAAAAGATAATTCTTTATAACCGTTAAAGGGGATTGCGGTGTTACTGATAAATTAATAATGATGGTAAAGGTTTCATAGCCTTTTGGAAAACCTCTGTCTTTTTTGGGGTCATTTTGTTTAATACCCTTAATTTCCACTTAATGTACATTTGTTTCTACCTCTTTATTGCCTTTTTTAATTCTATTTTTGTGTGGAGAAAGATAAAAAATAGATTGACCTGAAGGTGGAAGAATAGAGAACAGACAGGAAATGCTCCTGTTTCTAAAGTGGTTAATATGCAGCCAACAAACGGGTAAACATTTAAACTCCTTTAAGTGAAGCAAACATTTTGTCCTCAACAATGTAGTGTGGGCACTGATTTAAAAACAAACAAATGAACTCCAGAACAGAGCAGGTGAGTATTTGTTGCAGTGACGTGGTTCACAGTAAACAACACATCTCACCGGCTACTTGCTGAGTTCAACCTTTTGACAGCAAATGCGTGCGAGCAGCTGCAGCGGGCTCTGACATTTTATTGGAAGTAAGTGGAACTATATAGCAAACCTTTCATTGCAGCCCAACTTGTTAACAAGATGATGCATCTATAGTGTTTTACAAAAGGATGTAACTATTGGGTGAAGGCTTCTGCTGCATCATCAGTGACTAGGAATTTAGTGGGATGATGACTTTGCCATTAAAATGTTCATAAAATCAGATTTGAAGTCAAATTTCACCCAGAGAGAAATAATGAAATAGCAAAAAAACATTGGAGGTGTAAGAACTATCATAAAACGTCACATTTCAAATAAAAAAAAACTTCTTCTCACTTATTTCCACTAATATTTTTAGATTTAGTCGTTACCATCGGTGTTCTTAAAGCCCAGGAATTCATAAATATTTTTCAACTTTTGCATCTGTTTTAGTATTTAAACGTGGTTAAAAAAAGATTTGTTTATATATAATAATCTAATTATTTGTTGGGATCACACACAGTGATTAAAAATGTCAGAAAAAACTATGCCAAATCTGTAGTGTTTTTCTGTCACACACAGTGTTTCGAATGTTTGCCGAAGTGGTATATTTTTGTCTCATCTGACAGGAGTACCTTTTCACATGTTTGCACTAGATTTTATTTACCCCTAAAGGGCTAAAATAAAAATGCATGCCAGATTTTGCCACATTGCTGTGTGGGTCCATCACATAAATGTGTAGTGGTTTCTGGTTGCAACAGGACAAAAGGTTTAATTGTCTGATCATCATCATCACTTACTTTATTCATATAACGCTTTATTTCAGCTTTGGCTGGTGTTAAAGCGCTAAACATTGGGGATAAATGGAATAAGAAAAACATCAAATATCAAAGCTAAACACACAACAATATAAATAAATTAAAAACTCAATACAAAACATAATAAAAACCGAACAATGAAAGAGATAAAATCAATACCAGTCAAACTTGAGAAACATCAAATCTCAGCTAGGTTGAAGGCCAGTGAGAAAGTTTTTAGACGAGTTTTAAAAAGGGACGGTGAAGGGCCTTGTCGAATGAGCAAGGGTGAGGCGTTCCATAACCTAGGGGCCCCAATAGAGAAGGCCTTATCCCATCTAAGCTTCGGCTTCGAACTGGGAATGACCAGGAGCAGCTGGTCAGCGAACCTAAGTGACCGAGCAGGAGTGTAGTGGTGGACAAGCTCATAAGGCGGGGTAAGGCTGTGTAAAACCGTAAAACAAACAGAAGGACTTTAAAGTGAACTCTAAAGTATACAGGCAGCAGAGGGAAGCCAGGACAGGGATAATGTGCTCCCTTTTATGTGTTCCTATTACAAGGTGTGCAGCGGCATTTTGAACCAGCTGCAGACGTGTAAGTGAGGACCGGCTGATTCCGAGAGTGAATTACAGTAATCCATGCAGGCATGCATTACGGTTTCCAACTGTTGCCTTAAAAGAATAGATTTTACCTTTGCTATTTTTCTTAAATGGTAAAAACTAGGCTTAACTGTGGCCCTTTTTGACTATCAAGTTTAAAATAACTGTCCACCAAGATGCATAACTGTGGACTAAAACACATTGCCAGGGGGTCTAAATCAACAGGATGGGTCTGATAGGAGTTTATTCCAATTTAGAACATTTTTGATGCAACTAAAGAAGAATAAGGATAAGAGCCGGTGAACTTGGCTCACTCCTACTCTGAGGGTTTAAATCAGAAAGAAGATGAGAGTGAGGTTGTTTGTGAAAATGTCAGACAGGAGTTGTTTCCCAGATGGTGGGGTGTTTAGGAACAGGCGGGTTTTTGTCACTGGACTCGTATACAAACGCAGTGCAGAGTCCTCCTGCTGAATGTTGAACTCCTCTGACAAGTACAAGCACCAAACCTGCTCCCACACCTACGGGCTCGCACATTCACAAATGTTCATGTACACGGTGCTGACAGCACTTAGCCACAAGGGCTCACACAGGCGGAATCACACCATGCCAGAGGAGACTCAGTGGGAGGCTGGCTCTTTGTATGACCTGTAATGAATAGTGCTGAGAAACACTCACACACTTAACTATCACAACTTACCAAAATGCCAACAGAGATGGGGGATCCGTGGTTGTTGTGACCTGGTTTATCTTCCTGCTTTGTTGCACTTCTTCTGAAAGAGTAAATGGGCAGAAAATGACACTTTTGTTTTTTTTCCCTGACAGTGCTCCATGCCCTCTTGTATCGTGGCCTTCCATGTGACATGCGCCTTCGACCGTGGCCTGGAGATGAAGACCATCCTGGCCGAAAACGACGAGGTGCGCTTCAAGTCCTTTTGCCTGGAGCACAGCTCCACCACCAACACGACCAGCGTGACCAACGGAAACCACGCGGTCACTTCGACCTCCATTGGAGTGGCCAGACCCGACCGGGCTGCCGGCTCTGAACTACGGCCAGAGCAACACCACGAGCTAAGCAGCTGTGGCGACTCGGAGCAAAGCAGAGTATCTCACCTGGTGTCGGCGTCAGAGCGAGCCGAGCGGGACCAACTGGAGAGAGAGAAGGTGAGCCAGAGGAAGCAGAAGCTCCAGGAGCTGGAGGATGAGTTTTACAGACTGGTGGACCCAAATGAAGTCGCTGAAAACCTCGGGCTGCCACTTTTACAGGTAAGCTCACCTGCTGAGAAGAATGAAGTCATAAGCAACAATTGTCATTCACCACCATCAGTATCAACATAACAGGTGGTTAATTATGAAGCACACATTGTTGGGTTGGTGAAATGACTCAGTGATGACGAGGTCCAAATAGCAACACTTGTTCTTACTAAGAGGCAAGACATATGCAAACACTACAGGCTCAGTATGACTGATGTTCAAGCATTCGATCCTTAGTAAGGAACCAAAAAGCTGGAGCTGCTGTGATTTATTTGAACTAGAACTTCACCTGGTCTTAGTTCCATTAAGGCACCAACTTGTAGAAATATGATCCATTTTCACTGCACTCTTAAGCAAATATGTGCTCATACAAGTGTTGCTCACTAAATTATTATAATCGAAAAGTTCTTTTATTTTAGGAATTCATTCCAAAGACCCAGATTATATTGCGTTTGGTTCGAATAATTTGGTTGATTATTGAGCAACAGCTACTGTAAACCCAGAATTCTGATTCTTAAAAAGAAATGCAGCATAGGACCAATATAAAATGATTTTTAACACAGAAATGTTATGTTATTGCCTAGACAATCACTGCTGACTTGACAGTTCTCCTGCAGACAGTCACACAAGGAGGGTAAGCCACAAACAACTAAACAAAGGCCCCAGACGTAGGGCAGTAGAGAGCGGTTATGTTGAGGAGTTTTGCACCCTACAGGGCTGAGCTCCAGATCCCAGGTGCATGAGGCGGAAAGCACAATAAAGGACAGTAGATAAATAGAGCCGCACAATTGATTGAATGTAAATGGTCATTACAGTAACAATTTTTGCTGTGCAATCACAAAGGACTGCATGGATGCAATATGTTGTAGGACATTATATTTCAAGTGCCATGCATGTCACTTTCACTGTGTTAAATGCCCACACTGTAATGCTAAATATTAAAACATGACGATGAAGGAAACAGAGTGTCAGGAAAAAGTGACTTAATTCTGATTGATGTCACCATCTCAACATTCAGCAGAAGTATCCCAGTTACATGTGTTGTTTTCTGAAATGGTGCAGCCCTATAAATAAGTGAATAAATAAAAGCTGCAGCCTTTGCCGAAAACACTTGCAGATTATCTGCTGCTCCACTCTTTCTCTTATGACCAAGGTATATTAAAGTATAGTGATTAGCTCTGTGACAAGAAATACAGAAAAATGTCCAAATTAATTAAATTCTGACGAGTTAAAAACCAGTTTATTTGAGCACACAGAAGATAAGATTAAAAATATAAGACACAATTACATGCTGACATATGACTTTGAGTGCATTTGACAGCGTTTTTTAGGAAGCATTTAAATTATACGTTCAGAATTTTAAATTTACCTATAAACATAAATTATTTTAGTTTTACTGTGGTGAGCTGAACTTTAAATTAGGTCCTTTAAAGGGGGAGCCTGCACAGCTCTGACTTTATAGTTCCCAAAGGTGAACAGGTTATTAGTGCAAATCTGCAAGACATTACACTGCATCCAGATAGCACAAAAAAATGTAAACACAATATGAATGCATTTTTTTTTCAGGTGGATTTCTTATATCAGTTCTGGAAGTTAAAGAGGAAGGGCAACTTCAATCAGCCTCTGGTCACTTTAAAAAGAGACGAGGTGGACAACCTGGCCCAGCAGGAGCAGGACGTCCTCTACAGACGACTCAAACTCTTTACGCATCTCCGTCAGGACCTGGAAAGGGTGAGTAGGACAAGTAAAAGCCTATATGTGGCGAATATGAAGACGGTAAAGCTTATTCGTGGGTGCATAGTCATTGCAAGATCCCACTCTTGGGAACACTTTGTTATTCCTTGGTGAAAAAGAGACTCATGTTTGAACTGTTACCACTGAAGGAAATGCTGTAGGTCCAAGAAACGGATGGTTGTTCTGGTGAAGGCCTGGGATTTGTTCTTAAAGATTAACCTCTGATTCTAAGCCTGTTTCCAGGTTCCATTTGTTTTAGAGCTGTTTTGTTTTTGGTGAGAAGAAAAGCTTCCAGTTAAACTGGCGAATGTAGTGAAATTTTCTTTTGTCTTTGTTGGACACCAGAGGATGGCAAGACAAATACAAATGTGTTGCTATTTTAGTCCAAAAAAGCTGAAGTGGACACTTGGATAAAAAATACAGCAAAGCTGGTATTTTCTGATGAGTTTTGGTGAATGGAGGCAGCCTCTACACATCTAAAAGGAGTTGGAATAACTCTAACACTAAGTGGGATTATTTAACATGCGGGAGAAAGCAGATTGGTTGGGGTAAACTGTATTCAGTAATGTTTTAAAGAACCTCTTCATCTGACTGATACATTTGTAGCTCATTAATGAGAGTGAAATGAGGGATTCAGGTTTGTTCCCAGAGGTTCTGTAACCAATCAGGTACTGGATGAACTTTGGGTTCCCTACAGTCTGCAAAACTATGGAAAACATGAAATATGATTTTTAAGTTTTTCATGTTTGGTTTGGTCTGAAAAAGAATGTGGAGTATGGAAAAACAATTGTACTTTTAGATGTTTTTAATCTATCCAATTGTCTAAACACTATCATCAATTCAGTCCATCAATTCATTGATCCCATCCATCCCTCTTTTTCTCCATCTTTCCATTCATCCAAGCTTTTGTCAATCATCATACATCTTTCTGTCTATCACTAAATCCATCCATCCATCCTACTTATTGTTGATTGTCTGTCCATTCATCCATACTTTTCTTCATCTGTCTATGCATTTTTCCATCCTATGTCCATCCATTAACCTCATGTCCTCTCGGTCAACTAATCCATCCATCAACCATTCATCCATCTTTATGTTGATTGCCTATCTATTTAGATTTTCTATTTATAAACCACAACAGTGCATATTAATGAACAGATAAATAATATTTGTAATTATGCCAGATTGTAGTCCCAGGCTAATCCCCGTCTTTCTGTCTCTTAGCAGGTTAATGTTTACAACGAAACATATATAATTATGCATTAAACGTATGACGAGAATCTGCTTAGAAGTGCCCATACAAAACATCAACGTAAAAAATAAAACCAAACTGAAAGTGCAGGAAAACATTGATCATTCCATCCATCCATCAACTTTCTGGGTTTTGCAGGTTCGAAATTTTAAGACCTGACCACTAAAATCTGGAGATGTCTGGAATTTTCATGTGAAGAATCTGAAGGAACAATGTAAAACTTGGAACCTTCCCAAGTGCCTTTGCTGATACTCCTCACTGCATAAATTCAGATAAAACATTGGAGGAGATAAATCCTAACCGCCTGTCATTACCCAGTTTCTCGCATAGATTACTCACCATGCGTGTAATGGTACTCCTGGCTAGTGTTTACAGTATGATCCTGTGGTAGCTGACTGGCATTTTCTGCTCTAGAAACCTTTTTCTGACCCAGCAGTCGTACGATTCACCATCACCTTTGCACTGGATGGCTCACAGCCATTACCAAAAATCGTCTGCAGTCTGAGTTCAGTGGAGTGGAGATAAATGAGGTTTGCTAAAGAGGGAAGACCTGGTTTGATGCTTTTTACTTTGAATCAATTTTTGAGATCATTAAGGCAATCTAAGATCCATTTCATCTCATGGTATTGGGTTCTGATAACCTAATCACCAGCTACTTCCAAAAAAACCTTCATAACCACTTAGCAATCAATTTTCTGTCAGCAGACCATAAACTAAACATTCTGGTTTCTATTTAATATTTCTTCCCTCATTTCTCTGGCATGTGTTTTCGTGCAGTCCATTTGGCCAGCTCTGAACTGGTTTGGTTTAACTCGGCTGATTTAATTTGGCTCACAGTGGGACAACCATCTGGCAATTAGGCGGCTGCGTTTCAACCAGATGACTTACAATTCTGCACCAGACTGAAAAATAAAATACAAAGAAGCACAAAAATAGAGGCTGTCCTATTTCCTTTTAGCTTCCTGCCTTGTCTCCACTTGGAAGAGTAGTTGACCTCCAGGATCTCACAGGATTCATTTAGTTTTTGAAGAACAAGTCTTAGCATCTTTGCTTAAAATAATTAAGTAAATAAATCCAACTAACGTCTCCTTAACATTAGCAAATATAGTTTTATTGTAGTAGACAAACGGATAGCAATAACATACAGAGTGCATTTATTTGGTTGTTTTCAATCTAACACACCTTAGATGATGAACATAGCTTTACAGAGACATTTGCTTCATATAGTCTTGTGTAACTGTAGCTACACCACTCTTGCCTCCAGCGGTCAGGCTTTATTGATCGTTGCAGACCTTGCTAACCTTCTGACCAGTCAGCGTGTCCATCGACTCCATAACTCTTCTCCCTCCGGACTGCCCGTTATTGATGTGTGAGTTGTGAGGTGAACCATACCACTTCAAGTCTCTAAAGTCACCTCAGTTTATCCCATCAATAACAGGTCGAACTGCTGATTTCATGCAGTCTTGACAGCATGTAAAATGCCACAAAAACAGCTATCTGAATGGGTGCTTACATTTAAACTAACAGGAGACATTGGGATTATTTGGAATCCAAAACTGCATATTTATGCAGAATCTTCTGAAATCCAATGTTCTTCACGAGGAGTGATACATTATTTTCCTCTAGTCTTAGGTTTTGGCCCAGAAGTAACGGGTCTAAAGGGGAAACAGACATCCCTCTCACACAGTGACACTTTCCAGCTCAGTCTGGAGGATCAGGATTTCCCAGACCAAAGAGGATCTAATAGTCCATCCAGTGAATTCTGGGTCTGCCTCAGGGTCTCCTCCAGATGAGATGCTCCTGGAAAACCTCAGACGCCTAAAACCATCTCAGCTGACACCTTTAATGTGGAGTTGAGGTGGTACTACTTTACGTCTTTTGATCTCCAACAAAGCCCCACCGTCTTTGTAACAACCCCTTCTCATATTTCTATAACATTACATAACTGTAGTTATAGAGGTGCGCCAAGCAAAGACCTCTCTGACACGTGCACATCTCTTTCTTCACAACGGACCCCGAGCCATCTATCCATCTGCTGCTGCATCCTTCCGTCACTCGTGAACAAAACATATTTAAGCTCTGCTTGAGGTATAGACTGACCTCCGACCTGGAGTCGAATGTTCTTCTACCTTTTTCGGTTCAGAACAATGGCTTCAAACTTAGGAGCAGTTGATCAGTTTTATACTCGCCGGCAAACTGCTTCGGAGCCCGCTGGGTTTTACTTGCCTCTCATTCTTTTACAGGCATCTAGCTAAATGCCTTTTAATGTCGAAATGTTGATAAAAATATTTTCTAAACACCACAATCAGCGTATTTATGACAATTGTAATCATGATAAACAACTATTATGTTACAAATAAGTACTTGGATGTTGGATCTTTTGTACTGCAAAATAAATGTAGCTCAATTAACATCTTCGATCTTTTGCAGTTACAAAATACCTGATAAGCTGTCAACTGTATAGACAGTTGTGCTGATTTCAGACCATAATCAGATGTTTATATTTATGAGGCATGTTGGAGTGAAGCTGTTCAGTCTCTGGCTCTTCCAGATTGAGTCACAGTCTGAGAGAAAGCCATATTGATTCTTTGTGCTGCTGGCAGGATTGATCTCCACTTGGTCGCATATTGTCCGAACGAGAGCAGACAGCTCACCGCAGCTGATGCTACTGGTTGTCGATAAGCTGTACGAGCTCCCTTACACTTCATCTGTCTTCTTTACTTTCACTCCCCCTACACTTCCCATCCTTTATCTCTTGTCTTTCTTCTCTTAAACGTGACCTGTCTTTTTATCTTACCTCGAAGTATCACACATATCAGCTTTAACTCATATTTTCGACCTTTATTCTTGTACTGAGGTCTTTGCAGATGTTGCATCAGTGTTTTAATGCAAGGTGTTTTCTCTAAAGATGAATTATTTTGATGCCGTTGTGTTTGTGGGTCTGTGTGTGTGCAAGAGCGTATTCCAATCATCTCAGGATTTTTGGTCAAATTGAAAAATCTTCTTCATGCTGCCATTCGGTATCCCTGGACCCCGACCCAATCAGGTGTGGCGGCCGAACCCTTCAAGCCTGCTGCTTTTGTGAATAAATGTGAGTATGTACTGGCATATTTGTGCTGGTGCTGGAAAATCCAGAGGGCTAATGTTGGGGTGGATTATCCCCCCTCCTCTTCATCTTTGAAGTGCTGCAAATAGAACGAATTGCACCGTGCTGTCTCTAATGCACTGGTGAGCTCTCTCCGTTTCTGTATTCCCCAATATCACCACATTACTCATCCAACCAGTATGCAACAAGTCAAAGCAATGTGCGGCACAGTGATTGGATGTAGAAGGCTGCTTTTATTATTATCTTGTTGATTCAAAGGTATAAATATGGATAACTTGGAGGATATTGTTGCTTTACACTTTAGGTTTTTTGAAACCTTAAATAGGCTGCATTAAAAAAAAACTGTAAGATTGATAGTTTTTTTTATATTCTTTCTTTATATTTTCCTCCCTGGAGCTTTCCAGGAATTGTCAATTCTTTCATTATATCAGGCGTATGGGTCCTTCCAGAACCAGAAAACAATGTTGTCATCACAACTTTTGAAAGGTCAACCCTTTACTTCATATTTTTCTGTCATTTATTTAAAAAAACAATTAATGAACCATTAAATTTGATTCGTCCAGCTCAACGATTAAAGTTAGACCTTTTTAATGAAATGTTTTATTTGTTGTCTGCTATGCTTAGTGCAACCCTGTCATGAACACTTGGGAGCCTGAAAAACTACGTTAACAAAAAAATGTTTAATATCTTTTACCATTAAGACAAGAAAGTTCACACTGGTTCAGAATTTAATCGATATAAAGATTCCACTTATTTAAAGAAATTTGAAAATCTAGCTTGCCTAACTTCTCAATAGTCACACTAGGGCTGCACGATAATTGTGGTGAATGTCCTAATAATGATATGACTTGTATTGGGTAAACAGTATAAATGTATTTCTGCTAAGGGTGCACCGATTGCAGTGTTCTGGCCAATCACCGATTGGGGATCTTTAAAAAGCCTGACCTTCCGATTCTGATTTTGGCCGATACCAATTTTTTTTTATAACTGACACTGTCAGGTGTTATAAGGTCACAATACACCTTCAACGTTCCAGTCTTATTTTATTGAAAAACATTGAACGATACCCGTGAAACAATACAAAAGTGTTTTAGCTGCACATGAGGTAGTGCTCTCAAATGTAAATGAGACGTTTAGAGCATTGCAGTTCCTTTTGTCTTTCATTTTTCACATTTTAAAAACAAACAAACTTGCACAATCGGTTGGACAAGCAGATAAGAGCGGTGGATACCCAAAATTAACTTAAGGAAATCGGGGCCGATCGACCAGCCGATCGATCGATGCACCCTTAATTTCTGCTTTGGGTTTGTCTGCGCAATGAATCATGAAAATATTGTCACTGCAATATCACTGTGTGCAATATTCATATAGAAAAGGACTGTTTGGAGTGCAATAACTGTTTGCTAATATATTACAGGTGCTATGAGCTTGCATCTTACATGTTAATGTAATATTTAGCCAGTGGTACAGTCTCACTGCAGCAGATGCTCAAACCAGACACAAATGCCTAAAATGCTAAAGGTCATAGAGTGATGGAAGCACAGATAAGATGGCGAGTAAAGAAGAAAATGGGCATATATCACAACTGATATCATCATCACAATATTTACCAATATTATCACCATTACAATTTTTTATGATCGTGGAGCCCTAGATTAAACCAATCAATTATGATAAATATTAATATTTTTGTGTATTAGACTTGCTCTAAAAATGTGTCTTCACAACGATGGCCATAAAACAATATACGTTGTATAACATACAGAACATAAACCCTTCTGTAACTGTTCTAGTACTATGAAACAAACCTGGTCTGTATAAGTATTTTAGATAAATTTGCAGCAAGACAATTAAACCAAACTGTCCAACCGTCATACTTCTCCTCTAACATAATGGTGGTTATGCTTGTCAGAACTATGAAACCTACAGCAGTTATAAGTGCAAATCAGAGAGCCAAACGTGTCAAATAAGAAAGGCCAACTTGAGAATATTAAACATAAACCTCTGATTTTTTTTGTTGGACTGGAAAGCAGCCACGAAGAACAAAAATGTGTTTATATTCCCCAGAGGTATGTAATAATCTGCCAAGAATTTTATTGATTTAGGTTTAATTTCCCAGTGAATACAAGAATAATGAAAATCTAACTTATGCAACCATAAAAGTCAGGGAAGGCAGGTTTCTGCAGTAAATACTCATATGTTGCATAATTTAACTACATTTTTGTTACATTTTCAGCATGATGTTAGGGTTTAATTAAGGCTCATGACTATTGTTTTGACTTCTAATGATCATATATCGCCTGACTAAATCTAAAGGCAAAAGAATATACAAGTTTACATTATATCCACTGGAATTAAAAAAAATTATCTTTATCTCAAAAATACATTAATTGCTGTCGGTTTTTTCCCAGACAACTAACATTTTGCACTTGAATATTCAGATATCCTGACTTGAATTTAGATTATAAGGAGTGTTTAAGCTGTAGCGGTGCAAAGAGCAGAGCCAGTAGCTCCGTGTTACAGTAACACATTTTCATATTGGAAAAACATAATTCAAAGGGACTATAAAGCAGCTTTTGAATCTGGATTTAATTTGTAAAGGGTATATAAAACAATACAAGCCCATCTGGGCCTGTGTGAAAAGGTAATTACAACTCTTTGGTAAATCACGAGTTAATCACAGATTTTGGAAAGCCACACCGAGGTCTTAATACTGTTAGAGCTGTAGAACCAAGCACTTGCTTAAAGTGGTTTTAAAGATGTTTTCAAAAACGAAAGAGAAAAACTTTTACTGACATCTATTAGTCTGGAAAGGATTACATAGCCTTTTTTAAGGTTTTGGTACTCCAGTAAACCACAGTGAGAGAAAACATGGAACCGTCCTGAACCATCCCAGGAGAGGCCTGAATACCAAAATTATTTCAAGGTCAAATAGACGACTCCAACAGGAGGTCACAAACAAGCCCAGAACAACATCCAAAGCACTGCAGCCATCATGCAGGCATCATTAAGGTCAGAGTCCATGATTCAACAACAAAAAGGAGGGACTGGAAGAAATGGCCTCTATAGGAAACTAGACATAACTGATGGAACCGTGAATTCTTCTCCATAGCAGAAAAAAGTCAGACCATCAGGTCATCTTAGGCTCAAGCAGCAGGACAGAGATCCAAATCACATCAGGAAGTCTGAATAACAAAACAGTCAGTCATTTTCTACCACTTCTTCCATAGTGGGTCGCGGGGAAGCTGGTGCCTATCTCCAGCAGTCTATGGGTGGGAGGCGGGGTACACCCTGGACAGGTCGCCAGTCCATCGCAGGGCAACACAGAGACACACGGGACAAACAACCACGCACACACTCAGTCACACCTAAGGGCAATGCAGAGAGACCAATTAACCTAACAGTCATGTTTTTGGATTGTGGAAGGAAGCCGGAGTACCCGGAGAGAACCCACGCATGCACGGGGAGAACATGCAAACTCCATGCAGAAAGACCCCCGGCCGGGTTCGACTCCAAAAACAAAGCAATTCGAATCAAAGTTTTGGATAAGCTTAGTCAAATTCTGCACTTAAATCCGGTTTAGATACGGTGACTTAATTAAAACAATTGTTCAAAGAAAAATCCTCCACTGCGATGTAAAATAAACAACTCCTTGCCAGTTATGGCAAATGCTTCCTGTAAGTCATGGGGGGGAGATTACTTTTTCAATTCTTTTTCTCGTAATAAAATGAAATCATCATTTGAAAAATTTTTGTTTACTCTACTTATCTGATAATAAGTTTGGTTTAATGATCTGAAACATTTTATTGTGATCACTGAGGAAAAGCTGAAGAAATATTTAAATCTTACAGCACTGTAGGAGAGGACAGGTTAAAGAGGAGAAATGCAGGGTGAGGAATTTTAGGCTTAAAAAGGCCAGCTCGACCTGGTTCATTAGGAAAGCAGGTGTGAAAGTATCTTGTCATGCCTCATTTCCACCTATATTTTTTCATATTTGAAGCTACTTGAATCAAACCATTGCAGTCACCCTTTTCCCACCCGTCAGTACCCGGGAGCTGCAGCCAAGGCTGGCAGAGCGTTTGATGGCACGGCGCCATTCTGTGTCCTGCCCTCTGCTCTCTCACTGCAAATACTTGGCAAGCCTCTCAGAGCATGAACAGAAAAGTACACTTATGAAACGGTCTTCTCAAGGAACGGAGGGAAAGGGGGTGTTTTTGATTATAAGCAGCTAACACTTGTTTTATATAACTCCCTTATCCCTCTTTTGACCTCCTTGACGTCTAAGAAACGGCAATAGACATAGAAGAGAAATCATGTTCAATTATATGGAGGGGTAATTATGGAATACAGTTAGGGGTAGAAGGAGAAATATGTGGATGGAGGCCAGTGGTAAGCTTTAGGATGCCTGTTTGGAAGCAGCAGGTAAACTTTGTTGGTACACCGTGTTCAGAGGCCACAGGGAAGAAAGTTGGTTCAGCCTTGGCAGCAGGTTACAATTTCACAGCTTGTTTGCTTTCCACAAACCTCCCCTGGTGCTTCTGTTTGAAAAGAACAGAAAGGAAGTCCGGACGCCAAGTAAAGAGAGTCTGGAAAACTGGTGTATATACAAGCTGGAGGTCATGTGTACTTTTTACGGCTATGCAAAGCAGCCACTATGGAGGGCCAAAAGGGACAAAATTAAATAAATAAATATATCATGAAGTAAATAAATGTGAATGTCCCATGAAAAACCCCAATTAAATGTCCCATTAAATAATTAAATTTACCATTTATTTATTTAATACATCATTAAGTATACCATTAATTTATGAAATGCACAATTAAATAATTAAATGTCCCAATAAATTATTAAATATACACTTTAAATGATTAAATAATAATTAAATGTCTTTTTTTTTTAGTAAATGCATTTAAAAATGCATAAAATTATTTCACTCTAAATGTATTTATTTATTTCATGACTCCCCGGCGTTACTGCCATCATTGTCATCAAAAAATAAATACAATGAAATAAAGAAATTTTAAAAAACTGTCTGGTGCCATCAAACTCAGTGGGCGGGACTGACATTAATTCTGTGATCCTGTGGCAGCTTCCTCCATGCAGGACCTCAATGGTCTCTCTTGTGAACTGGTTAGAGAAATTTTACACCAAGCTAGTGATGTAGAAGCTGGAGTTGCTCACCCTGAGTTTGTGGTTAAAAAAAAAGAAACTGGAACAATTTCTTAAAGTTATTGGAGTTATTTTGCCACAGTTTCCAGTGAAGACATTGACCTCAGAGTCGTAGCAAACTTGAAAGAAGCTGTCTGAACTTGCTGTGTGAAGCAGCCAATCAGACGTCAGGGTCTGATGAGGAGTTGCCCTAACCCCGCCTATGAGTTTGAAGGGTCAAGTTGACAGTTTAAATGATTTAATGATGACTCTGCTGCACTGGACTCATGAAATAAATTAACATAGAGTCAAATAATTATATTTATTTTTTAATGAAGTAATTTTTTTTAAACTACATTTAATTATTTAATTTAACAATTTAAAAGACGGTGGCTTTAGTCATCTATGCAGACCGGCCAAGTCCCAGCCTGTTGACCTTTGCTGCATGTCTTCCCTCCTCTCCCTACATCCCATTTCCTGTCAGCTCACTTTCATAAAAATAAAAAAAATAACGGCCACTCGAGCTGCAAAAAATATATTTTGAAAAAATTTAGAAGGTATATTTAATTATTTAATGGGCCGTTTAATTATTTAATTGTGCATTTTAATTATTTAAGGATGTATTAAATAAATAAATGGTACATTTATTTATTTCATGGGACATTAGCATTTATTCAATTCATGATACATTTATTTAATTATGTCCCTCCATAGCCATCTACCACTGGAAGTCTATTTACATTTCTTTTATTGACTTGGACACGACTATAACAGTCTCTAGAAATGCCTAACAAATTAAAGCAAAGTTGCTCTTTTTTTAGCATTTTGAGTCATGTAACGTGCTGCGTTTTGAAATGTTGGCAGCCTGTGTGGATCTCATCCTCAGTATGATGATGCCATCCTCTGAATTGTTGCTAACAACCTACAGGTGCAAATATAGTATCCTTGAGAATTTTGTAAGTTTCTGAGTTAATGTTAGAGGGTTTTCATTCTCTAAGGAATACACACAGACACCTGTTTTAGAAATGCTAAGACTGTTTGAAATGTCAACTCCAAATCATTTTGTGTCCGTTTTGAAAAGGTAATAAAAAGCTGTTGTACAGTGACTGCACTTTCACACACACAGTGTGACGTCACCTCTTCTCACGATACAAGCAATTAAGAACCGCTCATGGAAGAAAGTCTCACAAGAAAAGCTTTGCTTTTTTTTCCCGAACCAAGGTTCGGAAATCAGCCACAACTCTTTGATCAGTGCATCTCTAATCTGTTGTAGATCTTACTTCTAAAATCTCTGTACCCTGTTTGAGTTCAGAGTTTCACATGAGAACGCTGTGTAGGGAACAAAAGAAGCAGTAGATGACCTGACTGTTTAGGTCAGGTCCAGGTTGAGCTCAGTTCACACACATTTAAAGTAGAATACCTTGAATTAGGAACTGGTACTAACTAAGGGGCAAAATGGGAACAAAAGTTGCAGTACTTATCTCAAGAGTTTCAGCTGATCCCACTCATATTCTTAGAAGATATTCCAGAGATTGATCATTTTTCCTTGCACCTTTTCCTCAAAGTGACTCCTCTTTGTAGTTGCCAGCCTGCTCTAAGAATCATCAGGATGTGTCATTCGGATCACCTTTTGTGGTTCATTTTCATTTCATTACACTCATCTGACTTATGCAGATGCAAACCCGTCAGCCCGGGTGTTGTACGCTCGCCAGCCTCTCTTCTGGCATTGAACCACCTCTGCTGTTATGCAACGTTAGGCCGGGTCAGAAAGAGGACAGAGGTTTGAATAGAGAGTCAAACACTCTGATTCTCTGCCTGATCTGTCATACGATCCCTCTTTCGCCTCTCCACACACACATTCTGCACTCCACTGTACGGATACTTCACTTAAATACCCATGTCAGCTTTATAAGCGCAGCATAGACAGTGCAAACCAGCTAATCTCCAACAACTGTGGAGGTATGAGGTGCCTCCATGCACACTTTACCCACATAGCTGAAGAGGGCGGTTCTTGCTCCAGGCCAGAAGGTCCGAGTCATGCAGCAGACAGGCGCACCCTGTTGGATCAGCATCAACCTGGCTCCTCACACACAGCTTTGCTTCCAAACCTAATGCTGGCTCAAAATCCCGTCCTCTTAAGGCTGCTGGCTGTTTCCAAGATGCTTCAAGTTACTTGGAGAGGTCCAAGACATTTTTTCTTCTGTGAACAGTCAATAGTTACTAATAAATCTTAACATTCTACAGGGAGTTTAATTGTTTTACCAGCCATCCAGGTCTCTGTCGTACATTCGTGACTGACCGGGAAGTCGGTTTTGATTTATTCCAGATGTGAAGGCTAGTGTAATGTGACGACCTAAGGGAAGCAGTCTGTGCTGTGTATAATAAGCTGTTTTCTAGATAAACTTGCACTGGTAAAGTGTGAGTTTACAACCTTTCTGCTGTAGCACTTGAGCAAATACTCACTCTTGCAGATGGATTCTCCAGAGATACTTCCCATATGTATAAAACCTTCAGAATTATTACATTACAGGATATATAGGCTTAAAAAATGTTTTAGGCATAACATTGACCGATCCGTCTCTGCAAATAAAATTCTGACATCCTGTAACTTTCACATATACTGATGCTCAACCATTTTAAATCAACATATTCTCCAGATAAATGTATTTTAACCACAAATGCAGATATTTCTAGCATTTCTTACATTTTGTCAAGCTACAAACACAAACCTCAGTGTATTTTATAGGGACTTTCTGTGCTTGACCAACACAAAGTAGCGCATAACTGGAAAATATGTGCTTTTTAAAATATTTTACAAATGAATAAGGAAAAGGTTTGACGTGCCTTTGTATTCACCTCCTTTGTCTCTTATACACCAAAATAAAATGCAGTGCAACCAATAGAGGCGACTGGTGCTCAGTGGGAAGAGTAGTCGTCCTGCAATCCGAAAGCTGTGGGTTTGATTCCAGCTTCCTCCTGTCACATGTTGATGTGCACCTGGGCAAAGTACTTAACCCCAAGTTGTCTGCCGATCAGCGTATAAAGGTGTGTCAAAATACATTGACGTGTGCTTTTAATGTGACAAAATGTGAAAAGGTTCAGGAGGTATGAAACACTTATGCAAAGCACTGTATATTTAATGGAATTTACGTAAAAACAGGACAAAGCTGTTTGAAGTGTTCAGTTTCAGCAAAAGTCATGCTCTTGATCTCCAGCGCTCACCTGCAGGCCTCCGACTGGTTCTTTGTAAAAGTCAATCTGCAGTTTGAATTATTAAACTTTACCAAAGCTCAAAAATTTATTGGAAATGTGAGAATGCTCCTTTTCTCCTCGCTTTGATCTGCTTACACGTCTGTGTGAGCTAAAGGCAAGAACAGGTTTTGCACCTTCACGTTGCCTCTAGCTCTATTTACTCTGCTGGAAACCGCCTGTTGAGATCCACTGCAGTTTGAGATGCTGTGTGCCAAGCTCCAATGTGGAACTCAGCCCCGAGGCGACAAAGGCACAGCGCGCTGATCCTTTGGCTCAGGCCTTTGATATTGCTGTGCCACAAGGTCACAGAGCTGCCTTCCAGGTTACAAGGGGAGATCAGAAATGCTTAATTTTGCCAACTACACACACTTTGGGAATACAGGGGGAGGACTAGATCTAGAACGTCTAGAACGTATGTAAGGAACAGTAAAGAGTTTTGACTTGGTTGGTTTTTCTGAATTTCATGGAATTCAGATAGAAAATTACAAAATATGCAAGGAAAATTTTAGAATAATTACTGTATGACCTAATTTGCAGCTTATTTACTTACCCGGATGTCTGTCAACACATTGTTTTCAGGTGTTTTGGCTCTTTACTGCACATAAAATAATTCACTGCTAAGATTTGGAAAAATGAGGCAGTGGATTGAAATGCACAGTGCTGTGAAGAGTCAAAAAATATCTGCCCCATGCAGATTTTTTCCCACCTAAACATTTCCGGAAATTAAAACTAAAATGACCGGATTAAATCCAAAATGCTGTTTTCAAATTAGGACAGAAAAAAGTTATCTAAACCTGGCCAATGGAAGAATTGATTTCCGCCTAAACCTAATAACTGCCACTGCCAACCTTGGCAGTAAACATCATGTTTATGATAACGGGCAATAAATGTTTAAGATCGCTGTGAAGGAATTTGGCTCACATGTCTTTAGAGAGTTGTACGGATTCAGCCACACTGGAGATTTTTTGAGCATGAACGGCCTGTTTAAGGTCATGCCACAGCATCTTTTTTGTCTTGTTTGTTTTGAGCTAGTTAGAGGTGGGCTTCCTGGTGCACTTGGATAATTGTCCTGCTGCATAACCCAAATGTGCTTGAGCTAAAGATCACAGGCTGAGGTTTAAAAATACCCTGTCAGGATTTTCTGCTAGAGAACATAAGTCATGATATGATCAATTACTGCAAGTTCTGAAGCAGCCAAGCAGTCTCAGACTATCACACTACCCACCACCATGTTTGACTGTCGGTTGTTTGTTCTTGCTCTGAAGTGCGGTGTTATTTGTGACTGGCCGTGGCAAAACCAGGAACAAGTCTACCTGCTGTCGTTTTGAGTTATTTACAGATCCTGAAAGAGTGGATTCTAAGCTTTCCAATGATGTCAAACTTGTGGAAATCGAAAAAGAATTGATTTGAAAAAAAGATGTGACCATCTGAATGTCTGCACTCGCCAGACTACTTTTCTGAGAAATCCGCCCTGAAAGATTGCTTGTTTTCTCTCCCTGAAAGCAGGGCAGTGACAAAAGCTGCTAATTTGAATAACTCTTTGAATAGCCCACCTCCCCCCACTGTTTGTCAACAGAAGCTCCAACTGACTGCAACAGACTTCTGTCACTGAACTCATAGTTGTATTTTTCTACGTAAAGATAATTTACAACACTGCATTACAATTTATTATTTATATTATTTATGTCTGCATATCGCATCATGACTGCAACCTAATGTCTGCATCCTGGTGATTTGGTGGTTTGGTTTCCTCTTGTTTTTAGATAAGTTTCACTTAAAGTTCCAGTCTATTAAATGTTCTGCCTCAGGCAGAGTTTGAAATCCTATCTCACAGCAATTATCAAAATATCAGGGTAATATGGATGTGTTCTTCTTAATATGTAATATGAAATGTCCGAAGATTATTGTAGCATGCAGAAATATTGTTTATCAGGGCGCGGCGCTGATGGTGTAGGGGTTAAGCGTGCAACCATATGCAGAGGCTACAGTCCTCGAAGCGGCAAATGTCGCCGGGTCCGGGACTCGAACCCGGCGACATTTGCCGAATGTCTCCCCCTCTGTCTACCCCTCTTTCCCCTCTGCCTACTGTCAAAGAATAAATAAATAAAGGCCACTAGTGCTGAAAAAATATCTTAAACAATATTTCTTTTTTTTTTTTTTATCAGTCTTCATTTTATGTGTGAAAGTATGAATAGAGCTATGGGCTAATAGCTTACACCTTTTGAATACGTGTTAATCTAGAAGAGCCTGGTGCTGCGGCTACTTAATCTTTACCCATCAAATTTTATGTTTGCAAACCTCTTGACTTTAATGGACCCAGGAAGAGAAATGGGCAATAACTTGACTTTGATCATGTCACAAATGTGATTTTTATTTACAACTCTATACACATTACAAATTGCCGAAACGCCAATGTCACAGTGTCACACCATCATTCTCTTCTGTGTGCTATTCTGTGTTGTGCTTTGTGGTGCAGGGCATGTAATGTTCTTCGCTTCATCGGAATAGAAAGGCCTGATCTTTGAATAAAGATAAGTCTGTCTGTCCGTGGCCAGTCCAGGTGCAGGCAGGGCAGGAACACAGACGACAGGGGGTAGAACTCCCGGGTCAAACAGGAGCTGAAAGCTAACAGCCTCTGCATCGTTGTGAGTCGTAGCTAGGACCAAACCAGGTCTTTTGGCATCAAAGCTGTTAATAAAAGCACACAAAAGACAATTAAAATATTGCATGTCTCTTTGTTATTGACAAATACAGATTGTGGAAGTCTGCATAATAGATACCTGAAGTGCTGGTAACTCTTCATCTGTGGGAGCTTTCGGAAGTAGGGACTCAGGTGTGCCTGCCAGTCAAACGTGTTGACTAACACCGTGCCATCTTCCAGTCCGACCAGCTGTGGTATGTTGAGGCGACTTTCAGGAGATCTTTTTTCCACTACCTGTACGCAGAAGGACCATAATAGAAATAAGCATATTAGTTTTCATGCATATGACTGACTTACTTTTGCGATATCTGCCAATGTGCTGACCCTGATCCTCTTGTATGCTTGTTTGATAAGCCCAAAGCCACAGTCCGGGGCTAATTTGGTGTGGCCAGCAATCAGGAAGTGGATGTTTAGTGTGGAGTGAAGCTTGTGTGCAACCCGCCAGGCGCCATACCACAGGATAAAATAGTTTTTTTTTTTGCCCAGTGCAGTTGTCACAATGAAGATCCACATCAGTTTCTCCAACTCCGAAATGAGTGAAGTGGTGCATATAGCTGATGACTTCATTGCTCCCCTTCCCTGATCACATGCCTTCATCAATCAGGAAATTCACATGTTTCTGCAGGCCTTCACAAGAGACACCAAAAAGTCCACATTTCCATGGTGTCAGGAAGTACATTGGCCCAGGCTGCAGTGGGTTCGAGGGGAAGTGCATCTGATGAAGACAGAGGACAAAAAAAACAGGGATTAGATTAAAAAAAGCTGTGTATCGTTAAAGCAGTCTTATGTTTATACTTTATAAGAAAAAAAAGTGCAATGTGGTACAAATACCTGCTGTGCAAAGTCAAAGCTGTAGTGCATCCTGATCTTCGTATTTGAAGGTGCGGAGGGGCCGATGGACAATTGATAGTCGTCGCAGGTCTTTTTGCAGGCAGCAGTCATCTCGTTGTAGACGGCCCTCTCTTTTTGAACAAGCTGAAGATGATCCTGTTGCTTCTTGATTGCTGCAGTCTTCCTCTCCTCTGGAAGGTTTGCTGTTCTTATAAGAAGGTCATTATTCTGTTGGCACTGCCAGCAGAGGTCGGTGCGGGGCCTACAGCTTCTTATGTGTGGGAGTAGCTGGGTCCAAAGCGCCTTGAAGCTTGATTTGCAAACTGCCCGCTCACCTGAAAGAAAAATATCACAGGGTTATTAATTTTTGATGAAGTTTTACATCACTGGTCATTAGAAGAATTTTACTGCTCTATAAAAATATATTTTTATACAGACCAAGCTCATAAGCAGACTTCATATAGAGACGCCACACTAAGGCCTTTGACACATGTGTTGGCAGTAGCTTCACATGCCAATCCCTGTGGCCAGGATGTCGACCAGGCAGCATGATGGCGTGATCCTCTGCGTAGTTCTTTATGAACTCCAAAACTCTGTGAAGTTGCTCACTGCTGATAAAATTGGGATGCTGTGGCCGCTGGCTCTTTTTCCTCAAGCGGGGTCTTGCACCGTTCTCATCAGAGTGTCTGATGATGTCAGTCAACGTGGCTTTACAGATTCTGAGCAGGGGAAACAAAGGAAATATTCAGCTTATGGTTTACATCGACGAGTGCTGACAAAATTGGTATGACAATACACTACGTTTTTTCTGTATATAGGTGTGTTTATAGAAATAAACATCTAACACAAAACATACAAATAGGTTTTTTTTTTTTTCAACCTCAACCTTAGATTAAAAATACAACCCCCCCACTCAAGTCGATTTCACATTGTGAATGGGATACAGTAGATGCTAATCTCGTGTAGCTACGCTAGACAAAAAACTGTTGTTGTGACCACCGATCACCCAGCGCAGGGGAAAGAAAAAAACACAACCTCAAGCTTAGATTAAAAATACAAACACAAACCCCACTCAAGTCGATTTTAATATTTGACTGGTCAGGTTTATGTGATTTGTCCGCTTCAGTACATGATTTATTTACAATATGATACATCATAATAGTTTTTTAAAAAGTTATCAAACTCACCCCATGGAAAACTGAAAGGTATTCCGGCAGACTTCGATGCCTCCGATGGAATAAGTTGTCCTGGCGTGTTTTGTTTTCCTTGGTTTCTTCCTGTTGGATGTGGTCAATGCTAAAGTTTCTAGCGTACGCCGGTTTGCTTCAAGATGTCCGATTATTCTCATGTCCTGCCACTCCCTTTCTGCTGCTAAAGAATCCATCCGTATGTTGTACATGATCTCTGGAGAAAGTTTGCGGCTACAGGACTGTCTCCCAAGTGAAGAGTTCTCCTTTCTTCTTCCGTAGCATTTACAGTCAAAGTTACGTATCTTCTCCATTTCACTGTCTCTGTTTTTCTCAAATGTTATTCCTTAAATGTTGTGATAGCAATAGCTTCTGATATCTTACTTCTAGCTCCTCAGCCGCCAGTCCAAAGCTTTCTTCGTCATCTTCGTCTTGGGTTGAAGACAGCCGCAAATTAGGAATGTTCTCCAAAGTAATGCAGTAGCTATCATCTTCCGCTTCATTTCCTTCTGATTCAGAATCTGAAGAGAGTCCTGTGGCGGCGGCGGTACTGCTGAACATGTACTCCCACAGCAAAGCGCTGTAACAGCTGCGATTCAGGTCGTTTGCAACACGTTGAGCTTGGTCCATCGTGAAGAAACACATTATTTTTCATAGGAGCTGTTAAGTAGCCACGAGGTTTCTTGAAGCATGCTGGGTATTGGTTGACAAGCAGAACAAAAGCCAGCGCTGAGCCAAACCAAGCCGCTAAAGAAATGAGCTGAGGCTTTTCCCCTCCCCAAAATGTAAATACGAGCTGGCTGAGTTTTAGGCTGAAAACAAGCCAAGTTTAAACATAAAATTTACCATTTTAAAACCTCCGAAACTGTCATTTAGAGAACTGAGTGGATACTTCATAATTTCAACTTGCATATTTTGCAATAAACAGAAATCACTATTTTCTCAGAAATTGACGGTTTTTCCTAATTTTCTCCGTTTGTGCTCTGCCGACTTGTTCCCGGTTTTCCCGTGGCGCATCACATTTGTGCAGACATAAGGGCATGGACTTTTTCCAAATGTTCCACTTTAGTTTCTTCAGTCCATATAATGTTTCCTTTTTTCCTCGGGGGGTCATCAAGATGGTTCCTTTTGGTCAGCATTGGTTTTAACCTTAGGGCTCTCCCATGGATGCCATTTTTGTGCAGTCTCTTTATCATTGTTGAATCATAACCACTGACCTTGACTGAGGCAAAAATCCATGTGGCCTATAAATAATTTTGGTCACAAGAGGGTTAAAACCACACGATGTTAGTCTTAGCACATTTGCTAACCACATCTTCATCTGTGTAAATTAAAGGCATGACCAGTAGTGCAGTAGAGCAGCTGCAGCTTCCCTGCTTTGCTGTCTACCTATAGACAAAATCTGAGAATCCAAAAAGGCCTAAAAAGTGAGGTGACCAAAACAGACCACGTGTGCAAACAGCTGAACTTCATCTGTGCTGCTTACACAGCCTCAGCAGTCACTCAGCGCTTGCCTTGAAGGAAAATGCTATCATATAAAAATGCCCAAAATTTGCCCCTAAGAAACACAGTATTAACCTTTTGTTTAACCCTAAATAACGCTCCATTAAATGGTATATGGATGAGCTGCACTCACTTCAAGTTCAGGTTCAGGAGGGAAACCAGCAACATCTCTCTCCCTGGCGACACCCTCCAGATCATTCTGGGGGATCCCAAGGCATTCCTGGTTTTATTAGACAACACAGGTTTCATAGAGGAATAACGTATATTAAGTCATAAATTAATTCAAAGGGAGTTCCAGCACCCTGGGCAAAACCACTTTGTCAGGATTGTATTAAATTTTCTTCAAGCCATTTTTTTACTAGTGAACACACATCTGCCTTGCTTTAATGTTATGATCTTTTGTCTTTCCCATTTTGAAGAGAGAAACAGACTTTTTGTAGTATTTATTTTTATAATTACTAAATAAAAGTAGTGATTAACAAGTACCAAAGTGTCAATTACAAAAAAATGCTTCATTTAGTAATTTTATTAAATGTTCTGGGTGCCAGTTAGAGATTAACAATGGTATTGGCTGATGTCAGTCATTTTGTAGCATATTGGTGACATTGGTAAAACAGAGCTGATATTAATAACCAATGTTTATTTCCAGTGATAGTGATGCGGCACAGGATTGTGGGTTGTTTTACTGAAGCGAAAAAGCATTGTCAGCGGTCTAGTCCTTAGCAATATTAATATCAGATATTGGCCAAGATTTTGATATCGGTGCATCCCTAGTGTCAATTGGGCCAAGTATTTCTTAACATGGGATTTTTTTCCCTCCACTAAATAAATGTTGGATATTTCTGAATATTTCAGTGTGAAATTTTTCCACTGTCAGAAAAGATATGTTTATTTCAAGGCTTTCTGGACATCTTTAAGTTTGAAAATGATTATGCAGGGTACTGTCTCTCTGTCTGTAAGTTTTAAACACTTCTTCAAGATGTGTTATGGCAGAGTTCTGCACTGTTTGGAAGAATCGTGGAGACTTTTCTCTAGGGGAAACATACCCTTTCCAGGCAGATTCTGTCTCTTTTTCTACTTTCTACTCTATTTTGTGAGTCACAGTGATATTTTACCTGATAGTTCCTACCTGGCTGCTGCAGACCACTTGTCTGTCTTCAGGCAGTGTGAAAAGGCTGACCAGGTGACATTTCATCCAGACAAAGAGCGGTCAAAGACCATGCTTCAGGTGTAACACTTTTGTTTTGAAGCTTTTAATGTCCACTAAATCTCATTCTCGTGTTACTCATTGGTCTAGTTGACCAACTTCTTTTTCAAATCCGATTTTGTCAAACAAGAAGATTATTTTATGTTACACTATTTCTTTCTTCTTCAACACAATTTTCTCTCCATCACCTCCTCCCCTTTCTGGATATCCTCACAATACCGTTGCTCTTCTGATATGAGCTCTTCTGGATGAAATAAATATGAGGCAAGAGAATCATAAATATTTATAGCCACTCCGGCTGTATAATTCTGCATGGTAGTGTGTTGTTGCACTTTGTGTGCGTGCATACATAGATGTGAGAGGGGTGTGTGGGGTACATATTTTCAGACCTTGGCCAGTGCAGGTGCCAAGGCTGCTGCAGAGATAAATAATTCACTGGAAGTTAAATCTTGACTTTGCATCACTTTAAAAAGACAATAGGAGCAACATGGCAACAGAGCACACACACAACATATGTTCTCCTCAGACCTGCAGGATAAAGTGCACACTTACACCTACATGTTTGACACAGATGGCCTTTCTTTCAATAATCATGCATGAAAACTTTGTGTTAACATGAATATGCTTGAAATTAAATGCACACATACATAAGAGCCACACAGGGCTAATAAGAATACCTATACACTAAAGTTGCAACATTTACATGCATTAAGTTAAACTCGATGCCTAGTGCACCATCTTTATTGCTTAATGTGTGGATCAATACTTGTGTTTCCACTTATACATATTAACCATTTATTGACCAGTTCCTGGCATCACACTCACACACTCCTGCAGGCTAACTAGCAAAGTTACACACAGACAGGGGTCCATCAATAAGTAATGGGGGACATATAAGGCCCCCCTTCCTAGTTGACCCAGGCCTTTAATATTTTACAGAAGGGTCTCAGAAGCAGTACCAGCTGACACAGCTCAACCATAAAATCTCTCTTCACTGGACCGGACGTCAAGCACTGCCCCCTAAGGTCCTGTTTATAATATTCTGTGACTCTGGGAGTGCCGTTGACTTAAAGAGTGATTTTTTTCTATGTAGGACTGGAAGCTTTTCTGCGGGGTTGGTCTAAACATCAAGTCTTCATAAAGAGATGTAGGGGGGGGAAGTCTTTATTGTACTGCTTGCACTACTTGCTTTTCATCACAGGTTTTTTCTCTTTTTTTCTGATTAAGTCAGTACATCAGGATTAAATAAGCATAACAGCCGCTTGAAGCTGCACCTAAAGGCTTAAGAGCTAACAAATTTTAATATCAGACACAGATAGTCTGACTGAATACAATAAACAGTTTTCAAATGATCATTTCATCTATTAAGGATGAAAAGCTATCCCGATAAACCTGTGAGTATGAAAAGCCTGTTTAACGTTGAGGCATCTCAATTTACTCCAGACTTTGATGGGGGGGGGGATTAATGGTTACACCAATTACAGCATACTATCAATGTCCTATCAATGTCCTGAATAAAACAAAGCAGCCCCACACCATAACACTACCACCACCATGTTGGATATTCCTATGAACTAAACAACGGCAAGCAGCATTTAGTTTCTACGCTGCTCAACTCTGCAATTAACTCCCTGAAAATCCGAGCTGTGCAGACTCTATTGGATCCTTTAAGTCAGGACGAAAACCTTACTGTTTACTGCAGTTTCCGATAATTGTAAATTTGCTTTATCAGCTTAAATATAATCGCGTCTCTGCTACGTATATATTTTCTTTAAATGAGCAATTTTATCTTTTTTTAAGCGGTGCTTGAATTTTACCAATATTATTGTAATGTATTTCATGTTTTTTATTGCAACTATCCTTATCCCTGTTCTTTTACTGTCCTGGGAAGCACTTTGATTACCCTGCGTATGAATGGTGCAATCCAAATAAACTTGCCTTCCCATGTCATTTTTGTCTTGTTAGTCCACAGAATATTTTACCAAAAGTGTTGGCGATCATCGATATGTTCTTGGCAAATGTCTGGATTTTTTGTGAGTCCTCCTGTATGGGTCGTAGATGCATTCTTGGAGTAATTTTGTTAGGCTGGCATCTCCACAAGGTTCACCACTGCTCCATGTTTTCTTCATTTCTGGATAATGGTGTCACTGTGATTCTCTGGAGTCCAGAAACCATAGAAATGGATTTATAACCATTTCCAGGCTGATTTAGGTGACTTTCTCATTTATTCTTAAATTTCATGCTTGATGTGTTTCTTTTTAAGATCTTAAGCCTACTTCCTGCTGTCAGACAGGTTGTCTTTCATGGAATTCTTGGTTCTACAGGTCAGGCAGTAACCAGGCATTTGGAGTAAGATTGTACAAAAAAATGAAAGAGAAAATATTTTTCATATAGGGCCACATTGGTGTGCACACAGTGTACAACAACAGGTGGGGGAGGGGTGGTGCGGTGCTACTTTATGCTCTATACAGCTGGAGAAAGCATCAATCTCTCCAAAACTGTCTCTGGCCCATGCCCATGAGAATGCATGTGAATGAATCACTATGGAAGTAAGTAGAGAATAAGTAAAAACGATGACTGCAGTCACTTAGAATTGGATCTGCACCAGAGCCAGCCAGTCTCTTTGAGTATTTTTACATTTACACAACCTGCTCAGGAGGAATCCACCAGCTTTTGTCACCAAAAGTTCCCTGCCAGAAATATTGATTTATCAATGTGTTGCTGTTATTTTGCACCCAGGTTGTGTTTTATTGTTTGTGAAATTACTCTCCTGCCAAAAGTGTAAGCAATTTTTCCTTTCACTCTACGCATTTGGATTCAGACTCTATTTCCACTTTTACTTTTTATTTTACTTTCAATTATAGCATTTAATCATTGTCCAAATCGATACCAGATGACCACTTTAGATCCCATAAACAAAGGCAGAGTCTCGTCCACATCAAAGCAAGATGCTTTAAAAGCTAAAAAAAAGAAACAAACTAACTGATAAATTACGGATTATTTAAGTGCATCTGTCTCCAGCTGAAATATTACTGTTGCCAGGAAGCCTGGGTGATGCAGTCGTGGCTGTTTGAGGCACATTTTAGCCATTTACTGAGCAGCTTTATGACTAGACAGTTCTTGGAAGCTGATGTTTATATGCTGGAATATGAGGTGCTTAAAAGTTGCTCAAGTAAACATTTATTAGACCCTTCCAGCTCTTTGTTGTTGTGTTTTGGTGTGTTTGCATATTTTCTTTGGAAGTTTTGTACACACTTATGTGTGGTTTTATGGCCATCTTTTAATCTGTGATTGACTATTTCATACCTGTTTTACTGTGTTTACCAGCCTAACTTGGTGTTTTCTGTAAATCCAAAACACAAAAATTGAAGCTGATTGGAAAGGTTGCAAAGATTACAGTCAGCTGAGCTTTCACCGTCGCTGCCAGTAATCCATTACTTCCCAAATAGTGTTTCACTCCAAAGAGCTGATCCCAATTTTGTTCCTTCATGCTGTAATATCTCACCCAGCCTCTCAAGCCATTAGGAATAAAGCCTCCCTGCTCAGCATGCTAAGCATCTGCAAACACATTCCTCAGACCTCCGTTTACCCCTCACTGGTCATGTAATAAAACACAGCTAATTAGGCTTCACACCTTGCTGTGTGAAGCCCTTTTCCTGCTGCCGAGCGTGATTCGAGTCTGAATGACTTCTTCTGCAACATTTCTTCCTGAGAAAAGCTGGATGGAGAGAAGTCTCTACCAAACATTATGAATTATTCAATTTATCAAACACTATACCTTCACATTCAACTAGCTAACGCAAGCCGTAAATCTGCCTAACACATGAGAGCAGCAAAATGCTTGTAGGCAGTGAGACGTGGTAAATACGACTTGCTGAAGTTCAAAACGGAGCATCAGAAGGGGGGACGGACTTAAGTGACTTTGAACGTGGTATGGTTGTAGGTGCCACAGGGGTTGGTGTGAGTATTTCAGAAACTGCTGATCTACTGGGATATTTGTAAGACCGGCTCGCAGGTTTCCTGAGAATGATCCAAAACAGTTAAAATAACCAGTGAGAAAGACAAACACCTTGTTTACGTCAGAATAGAATGGGCAGACTGGTTCAAAATGAGACAAAGGCAGCTGTAGCTCAAATAACCACTTGGTAAAACCAGGGAGGGAAGAATACAATTTCGGAACACGCAAGTTGAACCTTAAAGCAGATGGCCTACAGAAGCAGATGACCACACCAGGTGCCACTTTTGTCAGCTGAAAATGAAACTGAGGCTAAAATTTGCACAGATTACCCAGAATTGGACAATTCCAGATTGGAAAAACATAGCCTGGTCCGATCAGTCTCAATTTTAGCTGCAATATTTAGAATTTGGCGTAATGGATCCACCCAGCCTTATAGCAACACTTCAGGCTGGTGGTGGTAGTATAATTGGGAATATTTTCTTTGCCCAATCTAGTACCAACCCAGCCTCATTAAGCAAAGATCTTCAAAGCAATTTCTATGAATGTAATAAAATCAATGTTGCCAAAACCTTAAGACAGGATTTTACACATGAGTGAACAAAGGAGATTTCTTTATTGTTAATCAACAGAGCAATCTGACACCATTTATAACGGCAGAACGGCAGAAATGCTGGTACAACCTTTTAACACCTGGGTGACACACATCTATTTTTGGTTTCAATTTCAACCATGTCTATAAACTTGACCTTGCACCTTGAAATAGGGAAATGGTACAATAGCAACAACAGGTGGGAAATGGTATTATTGGGAAGAACTTCTGCACATGATGGACAGTTTAAAAATACTCACAATCATTTGGTTTTCTCTGACATTAAATTGTACTAAATATTTACGTTTTGAGGTCAGGATTACTGAAATTATTTCTATTTGCTAAATGCCAGAAAAATAAGAGAGATTTATTTTTAACTTTTTTAAAATTCAGAAGTTTACATTAATTTTGTAATGTTTAGTAGAATTTAGGGCTACAACTAACAATGATTTTGCTAATCGATTGATCTGTCGACAATTTTTTTCGATTAATCGATTAATAATCGGATGGCAAAATAGCAAGATATTTTTTACAGAATTTGAACTTGGTGAAGCTACAAATAGCTAAAGGTATACCACTTGAGGAGTTCTGAATAGACTATTTAGACAAATTTTCATCTTAAATGCAAAATGTACATTTTTTGTACAATTCTTGCCTAATTAATAATAATAATCATCTTTATTGGTCATTGCACATGTACATTACAACGAAATTTGTCCTCTGCATTTAACCCATCCCTTATAGAGAGCAATTACTGCTCTGAGTGGGTTGTTCTTTCAGCAAATTTAGATTCTGTACACTCCAGTTAATGATTATTCAATTACTAAATAAGTTGCCGATTATTTTAATAATTGATCAATCACTATTAATCCGATTGTTTCAACCCTAGTAGAATTGTCTTTTAAGCTGTACGATTTGAGCCAAACATTTTAGATTTCCTTCCACAAGCTTCTATTCAATTCAATTCAGTTTTATTTATATAGCGCCAATTCACCACACATGTTGTCTCAAGGCACTTCACAAAGGTCAGGTACATACATTCCAATTAATCCTAACCATTGAACAGTGCAGTCAGAGTTAGTTATTTATTCAAATTGGATAAAAAGTTTCTCTGTCTTAGGAAACCCAGCAGATTGCATCCAGTCAGTGACTTGCAGCATTCACTCCTCCCGGATGAGCATGTAGAGACAGTGGACAGTCACTGGCGTTGACTTTGCAGCAATCCCTCATAATGAGCATGAATGTAGCAAAAACTCCCTTTTAACAGGAAGAAACCTCCAGCAGAACCAGGCTCAGTGTGAGCGGCCATCTGCCACGACTGACTGGGGGTTAGAGAGAACAGAGCAGAGACACAAAGAGAACAAAGAAGGACTGATCCAGGAGTACTTTCTATGGGAAGGAAAAGTAAATGTTAATGGATGTAGCTCCTTTAGTCGTTTCAACTAGAAAGAAAGAACAGATCAACTCTGAGCCAGTTTTCAAGGTTAGAGTCTGAAAGAGACCACATAGAGTTAGTCACAGTAGAAGCTCAGTCAGTAGCTATGTCTAGGAGAGAGAAAGGGTTAAACACTGAAAGACAGGGCCATGTGGATCATCGGTAGAGGGTGAGCATTAAGTTGTTGCCAGCAGAAGCTTGGAGGAATCCCCTCTCCATAAAGGTGTCACAGGTAGACACAGATTCAGGGCAGGTGTAGCTTCTAGGAAGAGAAAAGAGAGAGAACAAAGTTAAAAGCTGAAATAACAGCAAATAATGCAAAATTGGAGAGTAGTGTGAGAATGTAGCGAAGAGGTTGAAAGTGGTCATTATGTCCTCCAGCAGCCTAAGCCTATAGCAGCATAACTACACAGATAGTTTCAGTTTAGATTATTTAGTTAAACGGCGCTTATTTACAACAATGTCAAACCACAAGGATTGGGATACCTCTCTCTGTCAGACTGATTATAACCATTGGAAAAGAGAGGGGGTCATACAGGTAGCAGAAATGGAGGGTGTGTTTGCACCTCAACCATAACTGAGTCGGTTTAGGCTAAACCTGACTCCCCCTTACTCCATCCAACAGGGAGGGAGGAAGGCTCCCTCCCTGATAAACTAAGCCACTCTAACTATAAGCTTTATCAAAAAGGAAGTGTTCCCTCTGATTACCAGCCCCATTTTAGATATGATTAATCTATCTTTAGTAAATGGATATGTACCACAGGCTTTTAATCAGAATCAGAATCAGCTTTATTGCCAAGTTTGTACATACAAACAAGGAATTTGACTCCGGTACTCCGGCTCTTTGGTTTTTGTTTTTGCACTACAGAATATACATATCTACAATGTACAAATATACACATATATAAATAAATAAAAAGGTGCATTTGACAACCTTCAAGTTGTATTTCGAGGAATGTGAAAATTTAAATAATTAGTAGGAGTTGACTCATTTATAGTAACATAATCCTCTTCCTGCAGCCAGGTTTCTGTGAGACAAAATAAATCAATCTGATTGTCACAAATCAGGTCACTAACTAACAATGTCTTTGAAGAGAGAGATCTTATGTTCAGTAGGCCACATTTAATTGTTTTCTTTTTCTTTTTAGTCTGAGTTGTTTATTTTTATGAGATTTTCCTGATTTCTTCCTTTTAGTTTATTTTTTAATCTATTCAATTTTGGCCGTGGGCGAGACACTGTCTTAATAGGGTAATGGGTGGGTAGCAGTACAGAAGCTGCAGAGAGGAGTGTTAAACTACGACCCTGCTTCCTGGTCCTGGTCTTCTAACACTAGTCTGCAGGCAGCTTTGGCCCATTCTTCCTGACAGAACTGGTGTAACTGATTTGGGTTTGTAGGCTGCCTTGTTCAAACACATTTCCAGCTTTGTCCACCAGCATCTATCCATGATTTTTTGCCTATTTTCTGGGGTTTATTCACACATTTCCCACCAAAACACATTTATCTATGAGACACAGAACTCATCTCCCTCCTGAACTTGACATTCCCAGGGTGTTTCTACTGATGTATAATTGTTTGAACAGATGAACATGGCTCCTTCAGGCATCTGGATATTGGACCTGGGGCTGAACCAGATATGTGGAGGTCCACAATTCTCTTCCTTATAGCTTGGATGATTTTTTATTTTTTTTAGATTTTCCCCATGATGTCACACAAAGAAAGCAGCGTGTTTGAGGTGTTGCCTTAAAGCATGTCCACAGGTGTGGCTCCATTTGAATCCATTGTTGTGAGTCTCCTGCACTTACTATAAAGTCTCCTTATAGAAATTCAGACAATGGCATGTATTAATTTTGTGCAAAGTGCACCTGATTGCAGGAAAAGGATTCTGTTTGAGTCTTGCACAACAAATGATTCTTTAAAGAAGCGTGTCTGGAAACTTCCAAATACTCATACAAGTCTCTTCTTTAATCCTGTAAGGGTTTATGCATACTGCATGCAAGACAGCCAATCCACGGTGTCTGGATTCATTGTGAAGTGAGATTTTTGGTGACAATTTAATCCCTCCAAAAATCCTGTTTTGTTTGCAGACATGAAAGACTTTGCCCAATAAAACCTCAGGCCAATGAGGATGAGTTCTTTGGAGTAATGTTTTCATCACTGGGATTTGATGTTTGAATATTTACTATTAGACATTGTGTGGTATGTACACACGCTTTCTTTGCATTTTAATTAATCTGTTTGTGAATGCCCTCTATTTCTCTCTTTATCTTGAGAGAGACTGAGCATGAAGACTCTATAAATAGAGGGGAAAGAGAGAAGACAGGCGAGAGAAGTAAAAAGGAGCTGTTTGTTGGCCGGTGAAGGATGGAAAAAAACAGTGCGGGCAGTTGAAACTATAGTGTTAGTAGTAAAAAAGGAGAGAGACACAGGAAGGAAATTAATTCAGAAAGTGGCAAGAGGATTAGTTCACATAGAAGAAGAAAATTGCATAAAAGCATGTGTGATTGTGAAGGAATGAAAGGGGTGAGATGAGCAGTAGTTGTGTCACAAGGTTTATGCAGAGTTTATTGTTTTGGCAGCACTCCAGACTTCCACTCTGGATTTCTTCAGCAGGCATCTTTGTTTATATACAGTATGTGCACACTTTATATGCTTGTGGTTTATTTTGGTGATGAAGTAATTAAATAAAAAGAAATGAGGTTAATGAATCAAGTTTTCTTACCTTTACTGTCCTGTAGGAGTTCAACAAGTCTCTATACTCGACCCACTTTTTTACTTCACTGATTAACTAGATGTTTTTCCTGCTGCTGACGTCCACTTTGTTGTGAAACAATGATAGGTTAGGTTTGGCTTTTGGCAACTATTAATAACTGTAATTATTAATTAATAGTGCAATTATTAACAAAGGTTGAATATTTCATTTTAGCCAAGCAACTTTTGGTCTGTGAATACCAGCACAATGCGATCAAAGGGCTATAGAGAACCTCAACCACATCCACTGTTCTTCTTTACTTGTCCAGCAGGGCAAAGCATGATCAGAACAAATGTTTTGCCTCAAAAAGGATAATACTGTGCTTAATGTGTTGTGGTATATACTGGTAAGTGTAGTTTGGTCATTGTAGTAGCATTTTGCAATCCTATTTGATTTAGTTAGGATGGCGGGATGCAATGTGTGTAGCAGCCATGGCGCCATGAAGTAGCTTTCTTGTAGCTCTGCCAGCTCAGCCTGGGAGAAATAGGGTATAATGTGCAATAGATATGAGGCCAGTGTGGTCCAGTCTTGTTTAAAATCTCTGTACTAAGCCGCACCAATGCCCCTCAGCATAGGCATGTCATTACCACACTTGCCTGTGATCCATCCAGGACAATAATGCAGTGCCACAATGATAATAAATCAGAAGATATCTCTTTGTAAGATTTGTAAATGCTCCAAAGGTTGTCATTCTTTATTGTGTATAATGGGGAGCCCACCTCAATTTTTTTTAACCCTGCAGATCTTGCTGAGACCCTAAAAGGACCAAACACATGTCATAGCGGGGTCTTTATTGGGGGTAAAGAGGGTGCAAGTCCTCCCATCCATCCCTTGTTTTCTGCTTATCCCAGTTTGGGTTCTATGGGTAAACAGTTCGTGGGTCAGACGTCCCTCTGACCCACTGTACCATCTTGCTCAATTTGGGGAATCTATAATAGTTTCTAAGTCGGAAGGCAAATGTAGTCCTTCTAGTTGATGGCAGTTATTAGTTTTAGGGGGCAATTACTTTTTTCCCTAACAAATTAAATTATTGTTTAAACTTCTTTTGGGAATCATGCCACTTTTCTTGATATAATATTAAATATATATTTGATCTGAAACATACAGAACTTAAAATGTATCAAGAAAAATGTTTTTGCATTGGAGCAAAACAAATGTTTTAAGCCCTAACAATGAGGAAACATTAGAGCAAAAGGCACTTGGAGACAAAGGCTGAAGCTGAACATCTGCACTCTGATTGGTGAATGATGTTGCCATGGATCCCCCAGGCGGGCGGGGCTAGGGTGACAGCAGCGGGAGCTAATAAATCATGTAGTTTGTGTGTGTTTGTGTGCGTAAGTGATAGACTTTGGAGTGTGGGCTTGGTTATGCCGTGGATCTGCGTGTGTCTGGCAGCTGCGTGTTCTGCACATCAGGGAGGGCTTCACAAAGCCTCAGTCTACTGAATCCAAAGCAGCAGCCTCCACTGTCTGTCTGCTGGTCTGACCCACTTTTCCCCCGTTTGCTTCCTGCTCCCTAGTTACCTCTCTATCGTCTCTGTCTTTCCTTCTGTCCAGTCGTCTTTCCTTAATCTTTCAGTCCCTAATGCCCTCCTTTATTTTTTACATGCCCTTAATCCTTTTTCATCCTTATGGCTCTTAAATTAGGGCAAACTGTTTGTTTGATATGCATTACGTCTTATTTTTTTGCCATTTCTAGCTGCTGTAATTCTATTTAACTTACTGATATTCTTCTCTCAATTTTTGTATTCCTGTTTTAGCTTCAAGTCTGATAGAAATCCCCTACTGTTGCAGATTCAAGGAAACCAAGATTATATTAGCTTTATTTTCAGTCAGTAAACTAGGAAAAGCTTTAATGTACTGGTACAAGTACTATTTGCTCCACTTGATCTACTCTCTCTCTATGAATTTAAAGAGAAACAGAGTAAATTTGCGATACACTGACATGATTTCTTTCCCTAAAGATGCAAAACAGACATTGCAGAAAGAAGTATATACAAAAAGTATATTTGTCACTTATTTTATCTCTTCCTCCCAAGAAGTTTTGGTAGTATTTCAAGAGTGTATTATTTAAACCACTGTCTATAAAATTGTTTTCAGGGGGAGGGTGGATATTTTTGTTAAAGAAGCTTTCTGGTTTCATTTTGGAGTCTGTCTGTAGTCGGTTTCTTTGACCCAAAACTCGATTTGTATGTTTGTTTGATTTTTTTTTTAAATCTGTATTTGCACTACCACAATACACCCAACCAGCTTATAAAATTAGTAGTTTTGCATTGTATTTCATTATGCATCAGCATAAATCTTTTATCATTATCATTATACTGATGCATAATCACATCCTGTCAATCTTGGAACTCCCTAAAAAATGGTATCTAGAGAGGCTTTGATTTCACTGTAGCATTGACTAGGAGTGCAAGGATACATTCAGATGAGAGCTTCATTCTTCCAAAGAAACTATAAATAGTGTAGAATAATTGAGTCCAGGTTTGGCTTCTGTAAGTACTGCAGTTTTCAGGCTGGACCTTATGTGATGTGGCCCAAATGATAATAGTAGTGACCGATTTCTGTCTCTCTCTTAAAACAGTAAAGGTTTCAAACATTACAACCTACAATATGTTTTAAAGCATCTCTGCTCAGCATAGAATCCTCTGTTAAAGATTTGATCAGTCATTTAAAATTTTTGTTACAGATTATCAAACGCTTGAATATTTTTTTAAAGGCACAAATTAAAACCGTGAGCCAACTTAACCATCATATTTGCAGACAAATAAATGCTTAATTGTTCTTTATTGTTCCTGTAATGGATTAAAAGGTTTTTTTTAATTGTACATTGTGTTTTTTTAAGAATTTGTTGACACAGAACAGGCACAGACTGGTACCTTAATTAAACATACAGCATATCCTGATGCAGGTTCAACTTCCTCCACATGGTTGAAGGTTATGTCCAAAGCTCTGAAGCACTGGTTGTTGACCTTAAAAGTAAGCCAACAGGATTCCCAGATTGGATTAAAGCAGAAATGGCTTTATCTCTTTGATAAGTCAGTAGATTTTTGAACAATAACTGAAAAGTCGATGGCATTCTCTGGCAAAAATAAAAGAACCAAACACAGAAAAGGTTTTATTAGATATTCTCCATGTAACTAACCTGGCATGATTCCTTCCACCCAACATCTTTATGTTGAAAAACAAATCAAATGCATTTTACAAGGAGACGTAAAGACTAGGAACATGAGCATGAACCCATTAGGGAATGTCAGAATTAAACAACGCACCCAGTGTGCTTCAAGTACTCAACATAATATACGGAGGCCTCAGTCCTCAATGCAGCCGTCCCGGATTCGGGTCCTGACCCCAGAGACTTATGCTGCATGTCTTCCACCTCTCTCCACCCCACTTCCTGTCTGCTGACTTTGGAAAAATGACACAAGTAAAGGCCACTAGTGCAGCAAAAAAAAGAAGATAGAAAAAGGGATGCACGATAAATCACCATTAGAATCAGTATCAGCCAATGTTGGTCATTTATTAACATATCGGATAAGTAATACTGGGCCGATATTAGGAGGGGGTTGGTCATGTGGTTTTTGTTTGATCATGTGATAGTGATGCAGCACAGCTTTTCAGTAGTGTGTATCCCTAATTAAAAGTGACACTCAGATTGGTACACATACAAACACAAACCTAAACTTGGAAACGGTTCTCATGGACCTCAGAGCAGCTGGAAGCTTGTCTAAGACAGCAGGATCAAAGTTACTGAAGTAATTCTGAAAGGGCTCAAATCTCATTGTGGGTACAGCCGAAAGACCTGCGCACGCCGACCTGAGGAGGATGGCAGGTTATAAAGGCAAATCAGGGATGTGTTGGAAATTCATTAATATGTAAAAAATGCTTGTGTAGGCTTAATAAAACTGAGAAATCCTTTGATTGGTACACTCCTTGAAATATACTATTTCTGCATCTAAACTTGCTGAGGTGAAGAACACAGATTGTTTTTCTGAGTATTGCTTCATGGAGTGAAGGCTCTGAGATAAGAAAAAACAGGCTGAGGATCCCTGCTGTGAACACTGTAATTGCTATGTACTCAGAACGTTTCAATATATAAAACATAGCCGTATACTATTTCAGAGAGAATACAATTTACTCAGCTGTATCCTTCAAGAAGCTATCTTAAAGTACAATGGTTTTTATTGAGTTTCTTTTTTTTCTACAACCATAAATCTATAGCACTGCATTACTGGAAGGTTAACCTCTAGGGACGCATGCAACCATGACAAGGACAGTAATTACTTTTTTCCTCCTTTATCATTACTTGCTTGGGCTACATTGAATGTTAAATCTCAAAAATACAGCATGAGGCCCTGAAATTGGGCAATGGGGTAAAGATAGTTTACTGGATCTTTGATATGTTATCCAGTCCCTTATCAGTGGGCAGTTAGACAGTTGGATAGGGGATAGGGGCTTCTCAATAAATTAGAATATTATTGGAAAGTTCTTTAATTTCAGTAATTTAATTAAATTCACCAAGTGAAACACATTATATAGATTAATTACAATCAGACTGACATTTTAAGCCTTTATTTCTGTTAATTCTGATGATTTTTTTTGCTCACATCTAATCAAAAGATGGCATTTAGGATTAGAGTATTACATCAGACCAATTGAAAAACATTTTAATACAGACATGTGGACTTAATTAGTAGAGATGCTTACATTGCATGTATGAATAAAAGGGAGAGTTAAGGTGCTACAACAAGCAAAGACACTGATCAACGCTTTAATTTTAAAATAAATTCATTGCTAGGAAGGATATTCTTCATGGTTTTGGAGTTTAAACCTAATGCAGAGCTCAACTAGGAGTGAGTTTCTTTTTAAAAGCAAAGTGACCAACTAATCCTTGTGGAAGGTTTAAAGCTAAAGCAGACTATAAAATGGGTTTGCTTTATTACAACAGAGGAAACGTAAGCACTGTCTAAGCACTAACTTTTTAAGTACAAATCCGTTCAGTGTTAATTGCATTTTAAAGGAAATCTTCAACAGTTCTAGATAGGATTAGGCACTGGGTCATCTTGACTCCACAAAACTCTTCCACTGTCTTCTATTGTTTATCATTCAGCTTGCTTTTCATCTGAAGCTTAGGCACATAAATTAAAGACACGTGGATCAAACCACACACTTTCCAGTTAGCGAACAACAACCAGCTGCCCCTCAGACATGACTTGTCCTCCAAATTATTTTGCAGCCACGTGTCTCCTAGGCTTCGCCAGATTTACATCTCAGACAGGTTTAACTTTCGCTCTAAAGTTTCTAATGTTTTGACAGACGATATTAGATATGGGGAGCTATCCACCTGTCTCTGGAGGATCATAAAAACAATTTATGGAAATGTTTCACAGGCTTTTGCTTTCACAGTGCTGGTCACTGGGGGGTCATATGTTTCACCATGGATACAATATATACTGTTCTATCCAACTATTTAACTCTTTCTCTTGGGAATGTTTCTCTTGGCAAACTCCTTAAAGCCAAGCAATCAAACTCAAATACAACCAGCCTACTGGTTAAGTTGGCTTGATAAAGAAAATCTGTTTTGATTGTTTGCATGATTCACAGAACAAGGAATCTATAACTGTAGTTCTAGGTGTCATTTCTGCACGTCATTTTAATTTAAAATTTAGAACTGAAAGAGCAACAGTTAAGTTTAGGTTTAAAGTAATATTTTACCAACATCTTCCTTCTGAATGAAGTAATGTAATATATAATAATGTAATATAATCTTGACTTGCATCTGATAAAGAATCTCTGGACGGAGCTAAAGATTAGGGTGATGGCAAGGAGCCCTTTCAACCTCAAAGGCTTGGAGCTCATCGTCAAACAGAAATAGACAAAATACCAAAAATGCCAATAAATATTTTTCCATTAATTATTCAGAAGAATATAAATAATTTTCAACGTGGCATTTTTTTACATTTAATGTACATAAACAATAATAAACACATTTTTCAAAGCTGATCAGACTTTTACATTACTTTATCTTTTGACAGATGCTTCTCTCACTTCTCATCAGAAAAAGACCGTGGTTTAAAATTTTAAACGTAAATCTGCCATGGGTATGAATAATCTTGAGCTTAACTGTACCTACCTTGAATTTCTCCCCCATCAAATTTAAATGTAACCATTAAAGAAAAGAATAAATGACTGGTGAAGTTATTTCAGCCATTAAACTACAAATAAGTGAAATATAATTTGAGATGGTTTTGTTTTTCTCAATTAGTTGTTTTTTGGATTTCAGAGGTCTTTTTGTTGACCAAAGTCACATTACTGCATTACACTGTGACCCAGTAAATTAGGAAACAATAATGCTCCATTCAGTTTGTACTCAATCTGAATTAAGATTAAGTGAAACACCCCCATAATGCAGGATTTAGTGACAAACACCAATCTCAAATTCCAATATGGCGGCCGCATATTGGAATTTGCGTGTCATGGTTGACACGCCTCTTCAACATTGCGTGGTGGTCGGGGACAGTGCCTCTGGACTGGCAGACTGGGGTGGTGGTCCCCCTTCATAAGAAGGGTGACCGGAGGGTGTGTTCCAACTACAGGGGATCACACTCCTCAGCCTCCCTGGTAAGGCCTACGCCAGGGTATTGGAGAGGAGAGTCCGGCCGATAGTCGAACCTCGGCTTCAGGAGGAGCAGTGTGGTTTTCGTCCCGGCCGTGGAACACTGGACCAGCTCTATACCCTCTACAGGGTACTCGAGGGTTCATGGGAGTTTGCCCAACCGGTCCACATGTATTTGTGGACCTGGAGAAGGCATTCGACTGTATCCCTCTTGATGCCTTGTGGGGGGTGCTCCAGGAGTATGGAATCGGGGGCCCTTTTTTTTAGGGCCATCCGGCCCCTTCGGGGGAGCAGGATTTTGGGGCCCAAAATGCCGGCACTAAGTCGGACCTGTTCCCGGGCGTTTTGGGGACCGGGGAAGGGCTCCCCTTGTCACCGGTTCCTGTTCATAACTTTTATGGACAGGATTTCTAGACGCACCAAAGGGGCCGAGGGGGTTTGGGTTTTGGGGCCCAGGGGGGTTTTTCGTCTCTGTTTTTTGCAGATGACGGGGTCTTTGGGGCCCCCCTCTAGCCAAGACCTACAGCATGCGGGGGGCGGTTCGCAGCCGAGTGTGAAGCGGCGGGATGGGGTCAGCCCCCTCCAAGTCAGAGGCCATGGTACTCGACTAAAAAGGGGGGCTTGTCCTTTTCAGGTTTGGGGGGAGTTCCTGCCTCAAGTGGAGGAGTTCAAATATCTCGGGGTCTTGTTCACGAGTGAGGGGAAAATGGGCGGGAGATCGACAGACGGGCGGTGCGGCTGCCGCAGTATTGGGGAGTGTGCCCGGCCGTTGTGGTGAAAAGGAGCTGAGCCAAAAAAGCGAAGCTCTCGATTTACCGGTCGGTCTACGTTCCTACCCTCACCTATGGCCATGAACTTTGGGTCATGACCGAAAGAACGAGATCCCGGATACAAGCGGCTGAAATGAGCTTCCTCCGTAGGGTGGCCGGGCACTCCCTTAGAGATAGGGTGAGGAGCTCGGCCATCCGGGAGGGGCTCGGAGTAGAGCCGCTGCTCCTCAACATCAAGAGGAGCCAGTTGAGGTGGCTTGGGCATCTATATCGGATGCCTCCTGGACGCCTTCCTCGGGAGGTGTTCTAGGCACATCCCACCGGGAGGAGGCCCAGGGGACGTCCCAGGACACGCTGGAGGGACTATGTCTCTCGGCTGGCCTGGGAACGCCTTGGGCTCCCCCCGGAGGAGCTGGAGGAGGTGTCTGGGGAGAGGGACGTCTAGGTGTCTCTGCTTAGTCTGCTGCCCCCGCGACCTGGTCCCGGATAAGCGGAAGACGACGAACCAACGAACAGCTGCAGATCTAATACAGCAATAACTGTAGTAATAAGCTGTGTATTTTTACTTCTGTTTGTCTCTCGTTACAGAGTCCCACATATAGTACTCATTAGAAAACATGTTGTTACTGTGTTTTAATGCATAAAAGGCTTAGAGATACATAATTAGCCTTTGTTTCTTCTAGTACAAGGCATAATACACATAATACATAATTATTATCATACAAGTATATTTATATAGCCTCAGCCAAGCATCAATGCAAATCTCCAGTTTTAATCTATAACAAGCTGTGAGCATTTAATCGCAGGTTCTCTACTAATCAATTTCGTTGTCTTGTTAGTGATTAGCCCAGGCTCTCCATATTGGTTTTGGGGTGATATTGGGCCAATTAAAGATCAATAATCAGATTTTTCACTGCCTAGTCTCTCACAGTGGTGTCTTTGTGTTTTCAGGGTGACCGAGCAGTCGATAGTGCTCGTTAGTAAGTAGTGTAGGTTTTTAGTCAATACGATAGAAAAAGAGAAGGTCAAATCAATATACAGCTTAGCTGGAAGTTAGGTGGAAAAACAAGAGAAAGTCTTTGTTAGCTTTTCTTTTTTCTCTTCCATTTAAAATAATGTTTACTTTTTCTTCTCAAGACATAATCTAAGCTTCTTAACAGCTGGTCTGTGCATTTGAAAGGCATAAAAAGAAGAAATAATGATTAGGAACATGTTGGTGTGATTCCATACTTTTCTAGACTAATTTTTTCCATTTTCTCAGTTCTTTTTTAACCTGCTTGTAAAGTATGAATACAAATCAAATGTATGAATTTGGGGCAAACATTACTATAGTGGTCAGGCTTCTAGTATAGAACCTGCAAAAAACCAAAGACTCCTAGAAAGAAAAAGATTTATTGAGAGGACAAACTACACTGCTCAAAAAATAAAGGGAACACTCAAAAATCACATCCTAGATCTGAATGAATGAAATATTCTCATTGAATACTTTGTTCTGTACAAAGTTGAATGTGCTGACAACAAAATCACACAAAAATCATCAATGGAAATCAAATTTATGAACCAATGGAGGCCTGGATTTGGAGTCACACACAAAATGAAAGTGTAAAAACACACTACAGGCTGATCCAACTTTGATGTAATGTCCTTAAAACAAGTCAAAATGAGGCTCAGTATTGTGTGGCCTCCACGTGCCTGTATGACCTCCCTACAACGCCTGGGCATGCTCCTGATGAGACGGCGGATGGTGTCCTGAGGGATCTCCTCCCAGACCTGGACTAAAGCATCCGCCAACTCCTAGACAGTCTGTGGTACAACGTGACGTTGGTGGATGGAGCGAGACATGATGTCCCAGATGTGCTCAATCGGATTCAGGTCTGGGGAACGGGCGGGCCAGTCCATAGCTTCAATGTCTTCATCTTGCAGGAACTGCTGACACACTCCAGCCACATGAGGTCTAGCATTGTCCTGCATTAGGAGGAACCCAGGGCCAACCGCACCAGCATATGGTCTCACAAGGGGTCTGAGGATCTCATCTCGGTACCTAATGGCAGTCAGGCTACCTCTGGCGAGCACATGGAGGGCCGTGCAGCCCTCCAAAGAAATGCCACCCCACACCATTACTGACCCACTGCCAAACTGGTCATGCTGAAGGATGTTGCAGGCAGCAGACCGCTCTCCACGGTGTCTCCAGACTCTGTCACGTGTGCTCAGTGTGAACCTGCTTTCATCTGTGAAGAGCACAGGGCGCCAGTGGCGAATTTGCCAATCCTGGTGTTCTCTGGCAAATGCCAAGCGTCCTGTACAGTGTTGGGCTGTGAGCACAACCCCCATTTGTGGACGTCGGGCCCTCATACCATCCTCATGGAGTCGGTTTCTAACCGTTTGTGCAGACACATGCACATTTGTGGCCTGCTGGAGGTCATTTTGCAGGGCTCTGGCAGTGCTCCTCCTGTTCCTCCTTGCACAAAGGCGGAGGTAGCGGTCCTGCTGCTGGGTTGTTGCCCTCCTACGGCCTCCTCCACGTCTCCTGGTGTACTGGCCTGTCTCCTGGTAGCGCCTCCAGGCTCTGGACACTACGCTGACAGACACAGCAAACCTTCTTGCCACAGCTCGCATTGATGTGCCATCCTGGATGAGCTGCACTACCTGAGCCACTTGTGTGGGTTGTAGAGTCCGTCTCATTCTACCACGAGTTTGAAAGCACCACCAACATTCAAAAGTGACCAAAACATCAGCCAGAAAGCATAGGTACTGAGAAGTGGTCTGTGGTCCCCACCTGCAGAACCACTCCTTTATTGAGTGTGTCTTGCTAATCACCAAAGATTTCCCCCTGTTGTCTATTCCATTTGCACAACAGCATGTGAAATTGATTGTCAATCAGAGTTGCTTCCTATGTGGACAGTTTGATTTCACAGAAGTTTGATTTACTTAGTTAGGTATATTGTGTTGTTTAACTGTTCCCTTTATTTTTTGAGTAGGGTAATAAATGGATGAAAGATTATTTCATCCATCCATCCATCCGTTGATTGACGGGACTGACCAATAAATGAATGGATGGGTGGGTGATTGACAACATGATGGAGGGAGGATTTGACGGATGGACTGATGGTGGATTATCAACATGGATGGATGGATTTAGACAACAGGACAGGCACAAAAAATGGAGATACAGATATTTTGCCATTTGATGACACTTACCCAGACTGGGTAAAAACTTAAATTCCACACTTTTAAAGACTGAAAGTGAACCCTGATGTATTGTTCTATGCTCCACCAGCAAATGGGTAATTGTTTTTTGTTTTTTTTTAACATTGGCTCAATTAGAGTCTTAAATCCCCTCTTGGTCCCCTTGCCAAAAAGCCAATCATCTCTTGGTTTTAAATGGTATATATCCTCTATTTGTAGCATCTGCTTCATGCTTGGTGTTATTATGATTAGCCTGACTTGTCTGTAGTATTACTGCCTGCATGCAATCTGATAAGAAACTGAACTCCATTAAAATAAACCTCTCCTTTCCTGCTCCTTCCTTAATTCCGGCTGTGTAATCTCCTCCCTCCCTTGCCTGGTCACATTTAGAGTGCGAGGTAGTTGTTTTTGAAAACGGTGCACACACTGTGTCCTAATCAAAGCCAGGCTCTGCACGTTGTGTCCCAGTTGGGGAGCTATTTTTATCTGCAGTTCTCTTACACTGGGATGGAATGGGTCAGATAGGCCAGACCGACGAATCCATCCAGGCCAGCAGATAAACAGTGACCCTGCGGTGCGCCTCCACTGTTTAAGTAAACAAATAAACCAATGAACCCGATCAAAGAGCACTGTTTATCAGCAATGCAAACTCATACAGGCCTTGTTCCATTTCCACCTTCTTATCTTTAACTCTGAACAGAAACACATTTGGCTATAAGGGTAATTTTTGCAGCCGTAATATTTTGTTGCTCTTATCTGTATTTCTCTGCTTGTTCTTCCTCAGTACTATGCATTTCCCTTCTGTCACATCTAAAAACACACTACCCTGTCCCTGTTAGCCACACTGCTCAGCCTTACTCTCTTCTTATGAAGAAACACAAAATGTGTTTGGAGACAAATAATCACAGCTTCGCCGGTGTGAAAAAACTGCTTGGCACAAATCCAGTTCCTGGCTTGTTAGTTTGAGACTAAAGTATTCTGGCTTGGACCCAATTAATTTGTCCTCTTCCCTTATTTTCTGTACAGTTACCGACACAGTGCTCCAAGCCTGAAGCTTTGTATCTTCCTGGAAATCATCACAATGTTTTTTTTTTTTTTATAAATTCAAACATAACCCAGCTGATAAATTATTTCTTAAACACCTGGTGTTTGTAAGAACTCATTCTGTAGCTGTTTGCAGTCAAACCAGCAATGAGTGTAAACGAGAAAATTAAACAGCTCTAGACCTGCAGAATGACTAATGATCACTTCAAAGGAGTAATTATTAGTTGCTAACAATAACTTGCTTGCACTGATAATTTCCTAAAAAGATAAAACGAAGATTTAGCCAAACAGCACTGTTTGTAGGTTCCCAACTGTCCAGTCTTTGTAATGTCGCTGTTGTGACATATTGTCTCCAGTCGTTGGTGTGTATTTATAATGCTTTTGGTGCCCTTCAGCTGACTGATGCATTTGTACAGTGAGATTATTTAGCTTCTTCATAACCTCTCTGCAAACTGTAGCTTTGACTAAATGATGCAGATGTGCAAATATAAGGAAAGTCATATTCCGACAGCTGATCTTTATTTCAGATTAATCAGATTCTCCAAAATTAAAACGGTGTGAACTCTTGAAGACTGAATCCCGAAACTAAATAAAAAGGTGCTGAAACAAAAATATTGTAAAGCTTGTGTACAAGTATGCATCAGTTATTGCAGCTTTTAATTTATTTCATTTACTTTATCCCCTAAAAAGTTTTTTTTCTTGTTACATTACAAAAACCTGACAATTCAAGTGCCTTTTACAATGTCCAATGAATACAAGCATTTTTAGTCTTTATAGCTTCTTTCTGAAAAAACAATGGAGACAACAGAGTCAAACTGTAATCCGGTGATATGAATAAGCTTGATTTATGAGGTAAAATTCATAAATTTCCTGATCCACACAGTACAGTGCAATAGCCTTAAGTCATCCAGGATTATTTTTATTTTGTTTAAAATGAGCCACAGTTTCTTTTAAACTTTTTAAAGAGAACTTGATCAATATTTCTCCAGGCTTTCTGGAGGTCTTCTAAAATTTTATTTCAACAAAAAAATCATATTGATCCAGTTGAACTTTGTTGAAACACTGAAAACTACCAAGAACAAGACATTTGTGCAAATATAAAAATAGTATTTTAATGCCAAAGAGGCGATTGCCGAAGAGCTTTGGTGGGAAAAGAAACCTGGTATACAATGGTTCAGTGGTTTTCAGAATTGGGATTGGGACCCCGCTGAGGGCTACAAATCTAAAATTATGGGAGTTTGAGCACCCTTTTTTATTAACCAAACAAATTAACTTATAGATAAAAGCAATAAATTGTGTGTGAATTATGTCTATGCTGTCATCTTACCCCTGTTTAATTGACTGTGTGGTATATTTAAGCACTAGGTGGGAACACGGGTCTCTTTCATTTTTATTTTGTGAGTTAGAAGCTAAAAATGTTGGCAACCACTGCAGTAGATGATACAACGAAGGAGGATGCATCTCTTAGGCTCAGCATCTTAAACACATAATTTTAAGGGGCTGTTGCCATTCTTTTGTCTTCTACTCGTCCACTTTCTAGGTTTGATTAAGCACACATTACACGATGACCTACATTGACTGGGTAGAAAATGACTGAAAAAAGCTGGCAAGTTTAAAGAAAAGACGTTTGGGTCACCCTGGAGAGTTGTTGATTAGGACAACTTTAAAAGAAAAAGGAAATTCTTGCTCCTTGAAGGGAAAGGGTACAGAACAAACAAGGGGTGGTTTAAAAAACTTTTCCACAGCACTATCCAAGTATGGCCAATACTGTAAATACCTAAACCTTATTTAATTTTTTTAACAAGATTCACACTTTTCACCCACTGGTCTGGTCCTAATTTCCTCTATATGTATATAATTTTGCTCTATAGTCATTCAATCAAAATAATTAGTCTAGTAGTTGGAGCTGCAAACAAACTCCAGAAAAGATCCAAATGATTTTTCTATTCTTTTAATTTTATTTAACATTTCTGCATTTATATCTGGCTCTGTTTTCTTCATTTCTGACTAATTTCAGCCATTTCACATTCTGTCTCTGTCTCTTGGTGCCTGCCAGGACCAAACAGTAACACATGCATTTACAACCACAGCTTCTCTTTGAACATCCATATGTGCTTAACATAAACATGCAGGCTCAATTATTCAGATTACTGTTCGGATCTCCCTCCAGATACATATGCTGTCATATAGCGTTCAAAGAGCCATATGACTGATTTGGCAGGAGCTCGTGTTGAAACAGAGGACGACTCGGATATCTAATTCACTGACAAGAAAAAACAGGACGCTTCACATCAGTTTGTAGCCAGTCTAATAACAGGAAGAAAACTGTGCTTATCTCACATTTGGAAAACTGGTTTAGTTATATTTTTAACCAAAATGTTCTTGGATTGAGGAAAATCGGAGAAGTTAATCCTAGTGGAATGCTTTTTAACTTTTATGCCAGCTGACAAGTTTAACAGTCCAACAATTAGGGAAAGTTAATGTCTGCAATAGATGCTGATTTAAAATTAAATGTTCTGCACACAAACTTGACAGCGGTGTCCATTTTCTGCCATGTGGGCAAAAAATGTCAAGTTTAAACTGTTTCTTTTAAACAATTTAATGTGACGCTTTTATTTTTACCCTCTTAACCATCAACATTCAACATTTAAATGAAACAAAGTAAAAAAGAGCCTCTCTTTTACTCTGTTAAAAGAAAGACATACATTTTCCTACATTTTTAGGTGGATTGTTTTCCGTTTTCTTGGCTTAGAAACAATATTTACTCTCTTCTCAGCAACAAGAACAGGATATGGGTCACTCTTATCAGAAATGCCTGCTGTAAGGTTAATGAATGGGTGCGCCCAAGTCTACATTTGGGTAAAGTCACTGGATGTTTTGATATAAAATGAAAAAAATATATATAGTTGTAAAAGACTTGCACATTTTCCATTTTTAGACGTTACTTTGCTTTAAAGGCCTTGCATCAGTGAAGATTTCGTCCTATATCAAAACGAGCACACATTGAACCCCCCATCTACATTGGGCAGTCATTAAAAAAAGTTTTTTTTCCAATTAAATAAACAGGACATGCCAGTTAGAAATCCGCCCAGTGTTACATATGAGTTATTGCTTTTCTTGCAGTGAGAATTTGTCATGTTGAGTGGTTGTCATGCTTAGAAAATATAAAGTTCACATATAAAGTCTAAACTGGAAATATTTGAGGAGCTTTAGCTACAACAGTGAAGTGTTTACTTTCATTAGATCAAAGCTGCAGCTTTAACCAGATTCTACCAATTTATTATTTTTACAATATTATCTCTATGTAAAAGCTGCATGTGAGTCCAGTTTGTAATCGCTCTCTTCAATATGTAATAACCACACTAGAGAAACAGAAAACTTTATATGAACTACACAAAAAGGGTGACTCTTCCAATTATATTATTCTGTATTTCAGGTGCGTAACTTGTGCTACATGGTGACACGGAGGGAAAAAATGAAGCACACTCTCTGCGATCTCCAGGAGAAGATCTTCCACCTGCAGATCCAGCTGCTAGAAGAAGAAACGGCCGGAGGTAAGGGTTGAAATAATGCCAGCACATGTGTTAAGAGCAGTCATCTAAAACTTCTAACCCTCTCGGCAGTAATGCAGCCAAAATCACCGACACATGTAGGACAGTTTTGAAAAAGGCCTCTCATAATGTCTGCACAGACACCAATTGGGACAAACACTGACCACATTAAATGGAGCTGGATTTTCCATCCACTTTACACAGACCACTGGCCTTGATGTGTTGGAGAACAAAACGGGTCAAAATGTGCTGGGAGAGTTAGCGCTGCTTTGTATGTCACATATCTACTGAAAATGAATATTGTGGTTTCTGTAGGATCGCCAGTTTGAAATTACTTTTTTAGAGAACCATTTGTCTTCCCCTCTTGCAGTAAACTCAAACTGTGTCCTGTGTAATTAATCCTTTACATGGTAATATTAAAAATATATTGCTTAGAAGTGTCGCAACGTTGTGGTTCAGGTAAGAAACGCTTAATTATGAGCAAAAAAAGGTCTTAGAGAAATTACGACTTTAAAGAACGGATTTTAATCTTGCGTCCTCCAGTCTTCGAGTCTATAGTTTGTAAAATTGTGTCCAAGAATTTTGGAGCAGCCTGGCACAGTGTAAACAGAGACCAGACATCATTGATTTTTACAGTCTTTTAGTTTACATGTAAATAAAACTACATGTAAATGAAACTAAATATGGGACAGAAACGCTTAAGTAAAAAATGTGCTAAAACAGAAAAAGGGCAAGACAATGAATCAGAAAAGAAAGATTGTTAAATGCATTTTAAATAACATTTTAACCTGGAAAGACTCACAAATGAGAGAACCACAGAAATGGCAATTAGAGGAGTTTATTAGATGATGTCTGATTTCTTTTGGCGCTCGGACCCCGGTGGAAGACATGGATGCTGATAATGACATGAGCTTGAATAAACATCTTAGGGTTAGAATTAGAGAAGTCTTCCCCCCGGGATCCTGATACTGTTGGTGGAGTGGAGGCCTGAGGAGATAAGGGAGTCGGAAGGAGCTTGAAGCCTGATGGTGGAGATGGGGTGGAGGAGGGTCAAAGCTCAGCTGAAGAGCAGGAGATTCTGCTATCAAAATAAGGTGAGATCTTTCCATGTAATCCATCCAACATTCGTTAACTGCTCACAGTTAAATCCATAAAAATTTAAAAATATCCTTTTGTGTAATCCATGCAACAATTATTAAAATACACAGTTGAAGCAATAAAGAGTGAAACAAGCAAATTCTCACATTCTGGGACTGAGAGACTGGAGAGGCCTGTGTGGAGTCACATATCAACTTTCTTATGTTTTGCAGAAATATAAACTACAAGTGTAACCAAAGAAGTGTTATGATGATTTTCTATTTTCTACAAGTATTAAATAAAATGAGTAATCTTTGATTTTCAAATTAAAACACACATGATTGAAATATGACTGAGAACTGATAATTAAAATAAAAAAAAATTAAGGTTTAGAAATTCTCAATCAGCTATATATGAAAGAGATAATGTTGATCAGTTGTGGTGTATGAATAAAAAGGATGAACTAATGGTTTTAAACTGTAAATGAAGCAAATGCTATTACTAAAAGTTTGAGCAGCACCGATGTAAGAATTAAAGCCTCTGTTTAAGAGGAAGTGTAATGTTGAATGAGACAGGAATAGAGCAGATGTTCAGGAATTGGGGAAGTGAGAGCTGTAGCTTACAGCACAAGGCTGATGACTGAGGCGGGGGCGCAGGTCAAAGAAGAGGCCAGCAGACGGCTCCGGACTGAGCTGATGATGGCATGTCTGAGATGGACACGACTCGGGAAATTCCAGAGAAAAGATCACCTTAAGTCACGGGTGACCAATGGGACACCCATGGCAACAACCACTGGCCAATGAGCACTAAGAGTTTGGTGGAAATGCTCTATAAAATGGGCGAGAATAGAGGAACTAGTTGGTTGTTTCCTCGAAGAAGACCAGCGAACAAGATCAGACGGAGAAAGACGCTACAGATGAATCAGAGGACCAGAGACACAGCCCAGCTGAACGACTGCATTAAAAGAGGATCAACCCGTGTGCCTTGGAAGGACTGTGCTTGGAAATTAAGAATCTGATTTCATCTACGGTCTTTTTATCCAGACAACAGAAGTGAACTTGATCGGTGAACAACTGATTGCTCTAAGTTTCAGGCTTCTGGAAGTCCTGAATCAACCTCATATTATATCTCCGGGGTTTCCTTCAACTCTTCAGCCTCTGGAAGCTACTGTCTTCTGAGACAAATGACAACAAAGTTCCTGTTTGACCATCGACACCTGGAGCATTAGTGCCTGTCCACTTAGAGGAAGAAAACTGACGATTGTCATCTTTCCTTCAAGAAATCGCTCGTTGTTACCAGAAGAAACATCTCCATCAGGTGCATGGATGAGCCTCTGTCTTTAAAGCCTCTCCAACCTCATTTGTTTCAGCATCAGGGAAAGACAGGTTGAGTTGATTGATTCATTTTTATTATTGACATTATTATGTTTTGTCGAATTTAAGCTGTTACTAACCCCTGCAAAAGCGTTACTAATTAAAGAAAGCATGTAAAATTTTAGATAAATCGTGGACATTCAATTATTTGAGTCACCTTGTTTTTGTTTTTTCGTTGGTGGTAAAAAGTCTTGTTGCCTGGTTCTAAGAGAGTTTAGGAGGTTTTGATAGGTTGCCTTAAGCCAAACTTGTTAAAACAGGGCCCTTGGGGCTCATGCCGAGTCACTAAAATTAACCTAACCCATATACCAAGAGCCAGTTGTAATATTAGGGAATGAGCATTTGAGCCGTTAACAGAAGTGACTGTCGAGGAGTGGCGGACTGCTGTGGGCTACTCAGTCGTCCAGACCACCAGTTGAAGAAGGGCGAGACTTTTGGATGCAGGCTGTTAGAGGTTAGGCGAGTCATTTCCCGACACCAGCTCAAACTGAACTTACAGTAAACCTGCCTAGTAAGATCTTTCAGGTTTAGGGAAGTCCGGACCCGTTGGATGGAGAGCTGGATTGAGCCAGTCCCTTTACAAATAGGGAAGTAGGAGGGAGGGGTTAGCTCATCGGACAACGAAACGTGGCCCCCGAACAGGGACCCTGACAGAGATAAAGGGGCCCCAGAAGAAGGATGCTCAGCAGAGAGACGTGTCTGCCTGAGCACCCCGGACCAACAGCCTGAAAGGGAGTAAGGTCGTCTGTGACTGATAAGGCCGTCAGTCATAACCCTCGCAGTAACTGCATAGCATGCAGGTGAGGATAGGGCTTTATGAAGGTCTTTTAAAGCAAAGCCTGGAGGGATGATTGGCTGAAGAGGAATGTGGATCTTGAGCTCATTGGTTAGAGCGGAGAACGTGGTGGAGTAATTAGAGCCAGAAGTGGAGGTGAGTCTTCCAAGTTGAATTTTCGTCAAAAACTCCATTTCAGCCTTCAGAGCCGCATTAGATTAGAAGGATGTGGATTACAAGAGAATTGCCTAAATTAGGTAATAGTAATACTTTCGGTGTAATTACTGTAAAGTTCATAATTATTTATTTATTTATTTTATTTTTATAGGAAAATTTATATTTGGGTGGATCGATGTTTAAACATCAGCAGCCTGCAGATACAGTTTGGGTAAAAAGTAATTACACCCTCTTTAAGTTCTGGACTTTCATGTATATGTGAATATTCCATATATGTTATATAGTGAAATCATCTGATCTAGGTTCCAATATCATTTAAATTTACCGTCAAGTGCACAAAAACATCATACATTGAATACAACTGAAGCCAAAAAGGAAAAGCTGTGTGTGAAAAAGAAAGTCCGCCCTGGTTGAGTCTTTAGGATTTAAGGAGTAAAGTAGCAAGCAAGCTGGCGCTGATCTAATGTGCTTCATTTAACTGATCAGCAGCGGGTGTGACTACTATAAAAGCAGGAGTTTTAGGCAATTTGCAGCTGTGCAGCATGGAGGTGTGGGTTCACACAATCCGAGCAATGACCTTAGAAGTGTTGGCTATTATAATGTCAATCAGTTGGAAAGATTATTTATTTAGTACAAAAGATTTAAATAAGTGACCAATCTTTCCAGGAGTGGATGTTGCAGGAAGGTCAAACTGTACAATGTTCAGAGAAAAAGCTAAAAACAAAGACCTCCACCTCAAATTCTACAGGCCTTTGTTTGCGTATTAAATGGTTAAGTGACGATTCAATTGGTAAAAAGCTAAAATAGCGTGGCTTCTTCAAAAAGGCTTTCTAGTAGAAGCCAGATACCAGATTTTCATGACCTGTCCTTATATGGAAAGCCCTAGAATTGAAAGAGGGTGTATATACTTTTCACCACCTCAGTCGTTCCAACGATCTGGAACCCAAGTCCCAAGTGAAAGCAGAATGAAATTGAGGCTGATGAAAAGCCTCGATGAAGTCACTGTAAGACGGACAGGATCCTAAACGACTGAAAACATTTGCACAGATGTCGGCTGAATGAAGCAAGACTGAACGCCTTTTGAACAAGCTCATTAAAAGACAGGATAGAGTTGAAATTACGCACTCATAATTTTATCTTCTTCCACACGAGCTGCCAGGATTGCCAGCTGTTGTTGTTTCTGAAAGATGGTTGTCATGTAGATGATGCGGAGCCTCTTTAACTGAAAGAGTCGTGACCTGCCGCTGACATGGGGATGACTGTGAAACCCTGTTGTCATGGTAATGATGGTGAACTTTTGTCAGCCTGTTCCCGAGGCTGCGTGGTGGAGTGAGTGTGGAGATGAGGGTTAAATTTGCAGTGCTCTTCATTCTCCAGGAAGGCGACATACATCTACATGCTCAATGGAATCAAATACAGACACTTTCACTCTCTGTCAGTTGTTCGTTCCCAAAGGCACACACACTTTTGCAGAACTGCTGACTCAGCAGATTGCTGCAATCAGGTAGCAGGAGCTGTGCTGCTGGCACTCAACAGCCATATCTATTCACACTGCCACAGGAGTCAGATTTGAGCCAATAGTTGGTGTGTGTGCTTGTTTTGATAAAGAGCAGCAGAGAGTGAAGAATGAGGTTGTCTGCTAGAATGATTGGTCGTGTAACTCACCAACTTTCCCCTCCGGTTTTCCTCTCTCAAATTTACTCCATCCTCTAATTATTTTTCTCCTCCATCTGTTGCTGTGATTTTCTCTAATTTGCATTGTCCTCCAACTCTTTCTTTCTGTCTTTGCCATTTTATTTTGGTCGTCTGTTTTGATTTTTTTCACAGAAACTGATTTAAGCACCAATGTGCGACACTAAAATAAGAATAAAACCATAACTAGTATGTTACTTTTGCAAAAAAAATACTGTTTATACTAGTCAGAGCAAGGTAGGAATTTTAAGCAAGCTGGCCAGACCATGTCCACCTTCTTTAAAACAAAATGGCACAACCACGTCATCCAAGAATGATCAGCAAGCAGACAGACTGATGACGGGGCGGCTTAAACCCGCCAGCCTCAACACGACTGCACATACATGATTAAAGGTGCGCTGTGGCAAATATAATGTATGTTCTAGTGGATTCTTGTTTTATTTGTATGATTGCTGTGCTGGCATGTCAGATAACTGAAGCCAAAGCAGCAGAATACATTTGGGTTTGTGGCAAGCCTTGCAGAAATCAATCAAATATAAACATAAAACAGGAATATAAATAGATTCCCACAGGTTTAGGTTCAGAAGACTATAATCATCCCATGATTGTCTGAGCTGAGGAATTTACTAATCACCCTAAAACTCGCTTTTCCAGGGCCAGCCTTGATGTTTAGCCATCTATTGTCTGTCCTGAAATCCCTCCATGACATCATGTGACCTCAAGTAACACCAAATGCTTTTTGAAAAATTCATTTTTGGTTTAATTGCAAAATAATCTTTTTGTTTCCTTTTTTGTTTTGTTTAAAAGCACCTGCAGCCATTTACTCTTTAAATTTGCTAAATTTTTAAAAGTCTTTTTCACTATAAATCTATCAGTGCAGACAGTCAGAGCCCTAAAATAACAAATACTGCTCCCAACATACAACAAGACATCATCATAATCTCAGGATACACAATATTTCTTTCCTGATAACAGAAAACAATACGATAACTGGCCACCACTACTGTGGATCCAACTTTTTTCAGCACCGGACCTATAAATAAGGGTCTCGACATTCCTCATCGCATTAACAGTTTTTAGCGGAGCCTTACAGGTGGCAACGATGCGCTGGTTTGTTAATGTTCCATTCAAAGTTGAGAAAGAAGAAATCCAGTGATTTCACAGCAGGAATTTGAGTTGCCGAGGGGTGCACATTCAGCACAGGCACAAAAGTCTGGACTTCACACGGTCTCAGTGAAAGGACCTGGAGGACAAACAACCAAACCTGCATCACACAAGCTGCCTGTGAGACATGAATCTTACTTTAAACCCCGACTATCTCTGGTTGAAGTAAACTAACATAACAAGCCACTGTGTAGTTTTAAGTTATGACTTTTATGGTGGTAATTCTGAAAATACACTATTTACAATCATTAATAAATTAAGTTTGATTTTTAAAAACCAATGGCCACTGTCCCACCCACTTGGGTTTTTGGGACCCACAGTGAAGCCCCAACCCCAAAACATGGGAAGCACTAAAATTAACAATTTTACATGAAACCTAAGAGTATTACATTTGATTTTCACATCAGTTGGTTAAAGTAACCTTGATAAAAATGCATGTTTGCTTCAATACAATTTCAAAACTAAATGCACTGTAATAATTTAAATATTTTTCTCAGTCTTGTCTAAGTTGGTTTGACTTTCATTCACTGCACCACAGTAGCTACAGCTGTAAAATCAGTTTTCCAGAAACATAAATATTCTGAGTTCATCCACCATTCCTGTAGTTCGGCCCTCTTATCTCCCTGCAGGCTTGTTTCCATGTGGAAAATGCTCACATCTCTCCTCTCACCTTCCTAAATCAGAACCACTAACCTTTGTCCTCCTGCCTGTCTCTCATGGTGCCTCATCCATCATGCACACTCTGCCAGGCTGCCTCTGTGTTTGTCATGTTGGGGTTTGCATGAGTCATGCTCTGTGAATGCTTAGCATGTCACTATCAAGGCAGCAGGCGGGCACTCAAAATCCCTGCATCTCTCTCTTAAAGCAGAGGAGCTACACATGATAAAAAACTAAGAACATTATTTTAAAAATACCGAGTTCAACTATGAGTCAAGCAATGAGCTGAAAACCACAGTTTTTATACTTTCATTTTTCTAAACGTTCAATAGTTTAATATATGTGAATTTAACATTTGGTATGAGTTGGATTTACCTGTGATAGCAGTCAATGGTAGCAACGTTTTGAAAAGCCTAAAGGTCTCTTAAGCACCAGTCATTTGAGACTGGTGCACCCCTAACCCTACCTCTTTAGTGGACTGTTTTTTTTACCACTTGACTCTGATCTTCCAAAAGAAAAAAAGTAATATTTAAACACTTTTTTATTGTCGTTTTTAGTACAAATGTGATAAGAACCAGCCAGAACCAGAGAAAGGCATAAAACATGCTGATAGTTTAATATGACCTTGGCTTTAGTTTTATCTCACAATAAGGTGAAGACATGTCAGATCTCATTTTCCATTACAAAGGCTGTTCTTGATCAAAATGATGAGCTCATATATCCACATTGCTTTGACAAGTGTTTGATTTCTCCACTGGATGTACATTATTGATCTGATTGATCGGGGCTGTTTCTAATAAGGGTTACCTTCTTACTAGAACCTCCAGAAAAGCTTTTGATTGTCCAACAGATAGTATGTTCCAGCAGTGAAAGGGTACCAGAGACTTTCTGGACTTCAAAGCAGCGCAAAGGAAGATTTTTGAAAATGGTTTGACTTTGAGGGTTTTTGAGATACCGTACGACAAGTTTCTTTATTCTCTCGACATTATCAATACAGTTAGAAAACCAAGAAGAAAGCTCTAGGGCGCGTTAAAACTGCAGGTCTGATCCAGGGATCGGTAAAAGTGAGAAAATTCACTCCTTCAGTTGGCCCGGTTTTCTTTCACACAGATTTTTTAGACCGGACCAATCAAAGTCATGCACTTGCAACGGGTTGTTCTGGGGGCAGTGATACGCTGTCCATGAAGAAAAAGGCACGAAGAAGAAAGTCCGTCTCATCTGAGTCTCTGTTGCTACTTTAAGTGTTCAAATGTAGTTTAGGTGACCCTGCATCTCTTCACTACCACATGTAGCCCCACGAGACATTTTCAAACTCTTTCTTCATCGAATTGCCACTCTAACTTTGTTTTTCCTATTTGCATTTGAGATGACCAACCGTTTTAGGCCCGGTGTAACGTTTTAGCTGCCTCATTGTTGGTATAAGATGTATTTTATTGTTTTATCGGCCTGATCCTGACTGCAGTGCGGTGCTAGGCTGAGTGTCAGGGCTAAAGGAAGAGGCAGCAGAGGAAGCCTGTTGTAACACTGGCGCAGCAAAGACCGGTGCTCTGTTACTTCTACACCATGAATCCGGAGGATCTTAATCATGTTGGTCGTGGACCCCTCCTTTGCATGGTATAATCTTACTGCCAGTGTTGCACTGAGCCGACTGGTCATTTCGTTTATTAAAAGTTAAGCCACACTTGTGCTACACGCGATCAATGGTTACTGACTCACTTCCTGCAGATTTTTCTTTGTTGGTGTTCTGCGGTTTCTTCTTCTGGTCAGCAGACCAGCAGGTCCATAATTCCCTTTCTAATATCTTGGCTGATTTCTTTTTATTTTCCTATGATGTCACACAAGGAGTCAGTATGTTTGAGGCATTCCTTAAAGTACATCCACAGGTGTGCCTCCATTTAATTCATACGCTGTGAATTAACCAATCAAAGGCTTGTAAAGGCATCACAATCTAAATCATTCTCTTATTATTCTGGCATTTAGCAAATACAAGCAATTTTGGTGACAGAACAGGAAACGTTTAATGTGACTTAATGTCAGACAGTGAGAATAAAAAAGTTATGCTTCTTTTTATACAGTATAAGCACTTTACAGTTTTAACTATAGGTCTGTAGTAAAATTCTTGGATATTTCCTATACATTAGTACTTATTAGAAAATATAGATAACAAATATGGATGCAATAACAACGTTACAAAATAATTTCAGGTTTTATCCCTGATGGGTTTCTAAACATTGCTCTTAGAGAACGACAGCAGGTTTTGTCTAAATGTGTTCTTGTTAGATTTGTGTAGACACCGCCTCATGGTGTTATTGCTATTCAGAAAGTGCACCACATTTATATTCTAGCTCAGAGCCACCAGTGACAAGCTGACAGCGGTTAGTATTGGCCTCTCTGATCCACTTTCAGCAAGTGAAAGTGTACGAGTTTAAAAAAAATAAAATAACAGCGAAGAGGAGGATGGTAAGGAACAGGAAGGCTGTGAGGAAGAAAGGAGATGTGGTGGAAGAGAAGGAGAGTGTTGAAGTGACGGTGAGGAAAAGGTAATAAAGTTCAGGCGGAAAGGAAAAACAACTTTCAATGCACTAATGAGCTCAGGTAAGAAATGGGACACAATGGCTTCACACCTTGCGGTTCAGTGCACCTCGAAAGAGGGAAAATTAATCACACGCTTCAAAAAGATAAATCTCCTGGTGCTGTTTTTACTTCTAAACAAGGGAGGGAAGGATGATGCTGCAGAGATGAAGCAAAAGAACCAGGCAATGACTAGAGACAAAAGAGAAACAAAAAAATTACTGATCTGTTTGGGGGGGGGGCGCCACACAGGCTAGAGGCGGATGCTGATGCTTGGATTTGTGCAGAGATTACAACCTGCGGGGGGGGGCATTTCCACACACTGAAGCAGCTCCAAGGGTGCCCTTGAAAACCCAAAATTAGTTTCCCTCCTTTTCTAAGCAGTATAAAAGAACAACATCAGATTAGATAGAACAGAGAAAAATGGTCTCTGGGAGATCCGAAGATAAGATCGTGCTCTTTTTAACAAAAAAATATCCTGCAATTTAGAAAAAGCTGTGTCAAAAAAGCAGTGTTCCCTCTGGGAGATCCCTCAGAGATTCCCTGGAGTTAATGAGCTACAGGTTCAACACAAAAAACACACAAAATAAGCTGGAAAACTGGGAGAGGGATTCTGTAGATGTACCTGCAGTCATTCCCAATCATTTTTAATAAAAAAAACAACAACTCCAGTGTGTCCTTGAAGCCACCGAGGGATTTTCAGCTTACAGTATTTAAACAACTTTAATGGTGCAAATATTTCTATAAAAATGTTATATTTATCTTACATTTACAGAAATAAAATAGTCTATTTCTATGAAGTATTTTGATGACTTTAAAAGACGGCAGTTTTTTTCGATGAACATAAAAATAGAAATTTTGCAGTTTGTAACTTTGTTCCTGATTACGTTTCTGACTACAAAGGAGGCCAAACAACCACAAATGTTGCGAATTATCAAAAAGTGTAATAAAATAACATCCGATAAGCCTGAACGTTGAAGACGACCAACAGAACAAAGAACTTCAGCACGCTAACAAATCCTTGAATAACTAGCGCAGCAAAAGAAATTAAACATTTTGGAGGAAGTAATTCATTTTAAAAATGAGGCATTTTGCAGAAGTGCAACTTTTGAGTAAATAATGTCAGATGCAGCAAGTGTTCTTGCAAATGCACATTTTCAACGGCTAAAAAACTGTACTTTCTTTAAAGAAAAACAATATTTTATTGATGTAGGTTTTTTGCATTTCTCCAGCAATATTTGGACAGAAATTTGTTACTTTTGACTCAGACCACTCTGTTGGCAACACACCTGCGCTTGAGTGGACCAAGCCACAATTAGACAGGAAAAAAAAACAAAATCTAAAAAGAGAAACAAGAAAAACTAAATAAATAATCTAATTTACAAACTCATCTTCATAATGAAAGGATCTGCAAAATATACCATATAATAAAAGTTAACTCAAAAGTTACTTTAAAGAAAAACAAACAAAACAATACTCCAAAGAAAACCCTCTAATTGGTACCCAGCAAGGTAATCAGTGACATCATCCCGCCATTCAAGCAGGAAACACTATGACAATGGGGAATAAAAAGGAAAACAAATACCATGAATATACTTAGAAACAAAATAAACAAATTCAACCAATAGTCCAGAATTAATAGCTTTAACCCAAACATAAAAATAGATGGAAACTGCAACATAATGCTAACACAAACAAACCCGGGATAGTAAGTGAAGCAAAGTTGCAAACTAATGTTTAAAGTTAAGCTTTATGACCAGCTACCGAAAGTAAATAAATCAGAAATAAGAATAAGGGAAAAGTGGTAAACACAAACTGAACCACTTTGTAACATTCCCCCCCCTTAAAATTGCTCAGTCATCATAGGCACGGGAAAGGAAATCCGCCACAACATTCTTCTTTCCTGCTTTATACTGAATCTTGAAACAATAAGGCTGCAATGATAGGTACCATCTGGGGATTCTTGCATTGGTCTCTCTCATTCTGTGCATCCACTGTAAAGCTCGATGGTCTGTCTCAAGCACAAATTCGCCACCCAGCAGATAATACTTTAAAGTGTCAAGAGCCCATTTTATTGCCAAAGCTTCTTTCTCTATTGTAGAGTACATAATTTCTCTGGGGAAGAGCTTTCGACTAATATATTGCACTGGTCTTTGGTCGCCTCCATCACCTTGCAGCAACGCAGCTCCTAGCCCCACTCCTGAAGCATCGGTCTGCACAGTAAATGGGCATGAGAAGTCCGGACACTGCAACACATGTTCATTACACAAACAGTCCATTTAATCTTGTTGGGGCAAGATTTACGTGTTAAGTCACTAAGAATGGCTGATCTGGTGGAAAAGTTGGGGATGAGCCAACGGTACCAGCCGGCTAAACCTAGAAAAGATCTTAACTTTTTGTTAGTTGTGGGAGGGGGACAAGCAGCAAGGTTATCAACCTTACTCACCTGAGGGCGGATAACCCCACCCCCGATGACATAACCCAAGTATTCAACCTCAGTCTTTGCAACGTGACACTTTCCAGGGTTGATGACTAATCCAGCTGTTTTGATTCTTTGTAGGACATCTGTCAGATGCTTCACGTGGTCTTTCCATGTCTTACTGAACACCACAATGTCATCGATCTACGCTGCTGCATAGCCATCAGCTCCTTTTAAAACCAAGTCCATCATCCTCTGGAATGTAGCTGGAGCTCCATGAAGTCCAAAAGGCATAGTTCTGAAACGATAAAGTCCACTAGGAACCCTGAAAGTAGTTAAATATCTAGAGGACTCAGTTAGTGGCACTTGCCAATAACCTTTACAGAGGTCGAGTCTTGTAAGGTACTTGGCATTTCCCAAACGCTCAATAAGTTCATCAACTCTTGGCATTGGATAAGCTTTAAAAACAGAGACGGCATTAAGTTTTGAGAAACCAACACAAAATCTCTGTCTTGAATCATTTTTCTTGGGAACAAGCACCACAGGGCTGCACCACTCACCTCTGGAAGGCTCTATGATCCCCATATCCAGCATTTCTCCCACCTCCTGTTTCAATGCAGGCATGAGTTTTGCTGGAACTCTAGAGGTTGTGTCCCTGAAAGGTGGTTGATTGAGACTGCAAAGTCGTATGTCATGCTTAATGAGATGGGTGTAGCCTGGTTTTTTGCTGAAAAGCTCCCTTGGCAACATCGCCAGCAGTTCCTCTTGCCGCTCTGGAGATAGATGGCTTTCATCGGGCAAAAGCTGTTCCTCAAAGTTAGATGGAAGGAATTGCTCTTGAAGCTCTTCTTCGTCAATTACAGCACAAGCCCACAACTGCATTGATGGAACTGGCCGGTCAATCCACTCTTTCAACATGTTAACATGAAAAACTTCCTGTTTTTTTCGGCGCTCTGGCATGTTGAGCTCATAAGTAACGGGACCTACTTTTCTGTTTATGATAAAAGGCCCCTGTCACTTGGCTAAGAGGCTGCTTTCAGTAGTTGGCAAAAGAAGCAACACTTTTTGTCCTTCCTTAAAGGTCCTCCTCCGAGGTGTTTTATCATAGTTCTGCTTTTGACGCTGCTGGGCTTCTACTAGGTGACTATGAGCCAGTTCCTGAAACTGTTCAAGCTTGTCCCTCATTTTCAACACATATGAGAGTGATGTACACTGTTCTTCAGGTCTGGCACCTTCCCAAGCCTATTTGAGGACATCTAGTGGGCCCCTAATAGTATGACTATACAAGAGTTGAAAAGGAGAAAACCCAGTAGATGCTTGAGGTACCTCTCTATAAGCAAAAAGCAGAAACGGTAACCACTGATCCCAGTCTTTCCCTGAGTCTTTTAAAATTTTTCCAACATGGATTTCAGAGTTTTTAAACCTTTCAATAAGTCCATCATTTTTGAGGATGGTAGGGACTTGTTTTGATTCCACAATTCCCAAAAAGTTTATAAATTCCGTCAATAGATTAGAAGTGAATTTTGATCCTTGATCTGTAAGATTTCTCTGGAAAAAACCCACCCTTGAAAACATCTGTATCAGACAATTTTAGCAATTTGGGGGGCTTTAATTCTCCTCAATGGGAAAGCTTCGGGGTACCTTTTTTGCATAGTCGCACACCACTAAAAAATGTATCTATGCCCTGAGCTACTTCTCTCAATGGCCCAAAAATGTCCATGGCGATACGAGAGAAAGGGGGTTTTATTACAGGCATAGGAATAATGGGGCTCTATCACCTTCTTACTCGGAGCTGTCAACTGACACTGTGGACATAATTTTTCGTAATGAACAGTATCTGAAAACTGTTGAGGCCAAAAAAAAAACGATTAGATATTCGGGAAAATTTTTCACATATCCTAAATGACCCGCCCAAAAAAAAACTGAAGGGGCCAACTGTAAAACTATGGCCTTAAACCTTGTGGGGAACTACTAATGGTCACCCTTTGCTCCGACGATACAGGCGTTCATTCTTTACAATTAAAACTTCCCCGAACTCCCTCCAAATTTTGTTTTAAATTCTTGAGAACATTTTAGCAAATAGAGGTGCTAAAGAGGGGTCCTGCCTTTGAAGTTGGACAATTTTTGCTCGGGACCACCAGTAGCTCATAAAATCTCTGGTTCAGAAAGTAACTCAGCAAGTTTTGTCCCCTTATTTTATCTTGTCTCTTTTGCATTCTGCTTTTTTCTTGGGCAATGCTTCCCTTAAACTCTCCTCACCAGGAAATTTAGCGTTAGCAAAAAGTAACTCACTCAAACGTGGCTTACTGAGAGGTTTAGAGCTAGACCTAGTGAGGGCTAACAGACCTTCACCTGAAATATCCAGATCTTTCTCTCTTTTTTTGCCAACAGGTCCCCAAAATTGGCATATCCCGACCCAATACAACCTGGTAGGGAAGTTTTCCATCACTCCTACTGTAAGTAAATCCCCCTGTTCATAAACTTGAAGGACAACATTGGCAATGGGATAATCAACATCATCACCATGAACCACCAGACTTTAACTTGCCACAAATGCGGGGTCTTTGGAAGACAATCTTCCCTAATAAGGGGGCGGCTACTGCCTGAATCTAATAGGGGACACAAGCTTTCCCTCAAAAAAAACACAGAGGGTTGTGTCTCCTGAGCACTGGAGGGACAACAGACTCTCGTTTCTTCCTCTAGCAAAAAAAAAAAACACTCTGGTAAAAAAAACCAAAGTAAGTCTTACTGACTTGCTGACCGGGGCAACTCAGCCTTAAAATAAAACCATTTTGGGGCCACACAAGTGAAAAACCAAAGGCCCCCCTCTGTTTAAATTCCTAACACGGTTATTGCTACTAATGGGGAAAAATTTCGTTGGGATATTTAGGTCTGTGTCCCCATTCCCTCCCCCTGACTTACCCACCGTAAAGGGGCTGAACTGTTTTTCAAAGTCATGTACCCTTTTTGTGGGGAACGGGTGCAAGGAAAAGCCTCTGCCATCTCTGCAGCTTTTTTTGAAGTGGTGGGGTTGCGCTCTTTCCCCCAAGTTCGAAGATCCTGGCTGAGAACTCTCAAGAACTGCTCCATCAAAAACCACCATCTCCTATTTGCTTTTGTCTTTTTTTTTGGAACATCCACGTTTCATACAGGTCTTTAAGGCGAGTTAGCAGCTCTTTGGGTGTCTCGTTGTCCTTCACCGCCCTTCCCGGAACCTCGCTCTATGAGTCTCAGTACTTATTTAAAACTTTTCCAACACAGCATTTTTTCTTGTCATACCCCATTGTGTCATCGGGTTCCATAGCTACATAAGCCCGCTCTTGCTTTACCGCTGAGAAGTGGTGCCAGATGCAAACCCCCCTTCTGTCCTTGGCCACTGACATCCGGTTGCAATTCTTTCGAACGTTGTTAATAATGTTCAATACTCATCCCCCCCACCATAAGGCTGCATCTTTGGACCTTTCCACCTTGATCTCAGATCGGATGGTTGTGTTTCCTCAAAGTGCTGGGAAGGCTTCCTCTCTGTTGTACTGATTGTGGCACCTTTTGGCTTACTACAGCTGCATCTGATGCTCTCTGCGTTTATTTGGACCTCCTGCTGAAGTTGACTGAACTGGGTTGCATTTTCCCCACCGTTCATCTTGGGTTTTTCGTCCCCTTTCCCATTTTTCTTCCTGGTCAGCATGCTGCTGCATCAGGCCTTTCAAAAAAAGCTGAGAGTTCACAAAAAATTGTGCATCAGAGCACTGCTCACCAGAACTTCTGGGGGGTTTTTCATCATCTTGGACCTCGTCTGTGAAAAACACCCCCGGCCCCTGATGCCCCTTTGACTTGGCTGATTTCTGCATTGCTGTCTCCCCAATCGCCCCTAATCATCACTGCCACCATTTGTGAGGTAGTGTTGTTAAGGAGCAGCAAGGTGAACAAGAAACAGCATCAACCCCTTTTAAATTTCTTCTGTTTGATTTTTATTTGTTACTTTTACTCAGACCCCTCTTTTTTTAGCTTCCAAGCACTCACTGGTGTGTATAGCCAGTTGGCAACACACCTGCGCTTGAGTGGACCCAAACCACAATTAAGACAAAAAAAAAACAAAAAAAAAAAAATCTAAACAGAGAACCAAAAAAAACAAAATAATCTAATTTACAAACTCATCTTCATAATGAAAAGGGCTGCAAAATAAACCATAAAAAAAAAGTAACTCAAAAGTTACTTTTTAAAAAAAAAAACAAAGCAATACTCCAAAGAAAACCCTCTAATTGGTAGAACCCAGCAAGGTAATCAGTGACATCATCCAGCCATTCAAGCAGGAAACACTATGACAATGGGGAAAAAAAAAAATAAACAAATACCATGAATATACTTTGAAACAAAAAAAAACAAATTCAACCAATAGTCCCCCAAAATTAATAGCTTTAACCCAAACATATAAATAGATGGAAACTGCAAAAAATGCTAACACAAAAAAAAACCCGGGATAGTAAGTGAAGCAAAGTTGCAAAAATAAGTTTAAATTAAGCTTTATGACCAGCTACAAAAGTAAATAAATCAGAAATAAGAATAAGGGAAAAGTGGTAAACACAAACTGAACCACTTTGTCGCAATGCATTACAAGACGAATCGATGGATCAGGGCTTTGTCTGCAGAAACGAGGGAGCAGCTCGGTTCTGTTGTGGTAAAAAATAAAAATAAAAAATGCTAAGCTCTAGATTTAATGGTCCAATCTACATGATCCAACCTTTAACAATGATCACAACATGTTTGTTTAAAAACAAAAAAACATGATCCTAGATATTAGTGACTGAAATGGAATTGATGGACAGGCTCAGGCTTTGCACAAGAGGAGCTCCATCATCTGGGGAGCTCAGAGTAGAGCTGCATTGAAAGGAGTAAGCTGAGGTGGTTCAATCATCTGATCTGGGTGCCTCCATTGGAGGTTTTTCAGTAGGGATGTTAAACCAATAAATAGATTCAGACATACAAGATGCAAGCGCATCAGTAGAGCAGCTGTGAACAGATGTAGTTTTGATGACTGCATCTAGATGCATCTGTTTTCCCGCGCTTGCATCGATTAAATTCGATCCCTTTTCTCCTTAGCAGAAACATGATTCACCCAATCTTTGATTGTAGGAGGGTTATTCCTTTTGTTTGCATATGCTTTGCTAGAAAGCAGAACACAGTTGCCCCTAGGGAGGTGGCGCATGGATAAGGTTAAGTTAAAGATGGCGGAGGCAGTATAAATACAAGATGAATTATTGCACGCTTGAGACGGGGACATGCTATCAATGTGGAGGTCCACCAGTGCCCCAGGTTTACCTACTTCAGGACTGTGTTTATGCACGAGCTCCAAAGGCGATAAGCAACCTTTTTCATCCTCTCCTTTCCAACAAACCAACTCATTTAAATGCAGTTGTAGATGTCTTAGCCCTGTTTAGAAGATATTCCTCCTTACAGTGTTACTGAAAGCAGGGCGTTCGATGCCTCCTTCATGTCTGAGCAGAACAACAGGACTTCTTCACGGTCGTTACAATTAACTTTTTATCAGTAATATTGGTGTTAGTTTATTAGGCACATCTGCAGGCTCATTATTTCTGTCAGTTCTCCGTCAGGTTTTATAAAAGTGAACTAATAAAAATGTTTTTTGAGAGAGGTAGTTGTTGAATTAGATTATTTTTTCAGGTACACTTAGTTGCATTGTATCATTTCTTGATTCACATCAAATCGCACTTTGTTTACCCTAAAAATCATTGAATCGTACTGCATCCTGATGGAGGGGTGGATTGTATTGTACCAGTTTTCTTCCATCTGTCAGTCTTAAATAAATCGGATCCCTGACAGTGTTTTCAAATGCATATCTTATTGGCCACAACCCAGACATGCACAACCCTATTTTTTAGGCACATCCCACTGGATCAGACCCAGAACACTCTGGAGGAACTATATATTTTATTTCTGGCCCAGGAAGAAATTCAGATTTCCCTAGCATCAGCTGAAGAGGGAAATCAGAATAGATGGATGTTTTTTTTTATTAATTTCTAGAGCATCCTAATTTTGACACTTATTTTGTAAAGCTACTTTACGTATTTCAGTGACTTTTACTTTTAACCCCTTATATATTCTTCCTTTTCTACTTCTATCATATATAAACATAAATATTTAGCAACAAAAGTGAAAACCTCTAATGCAAGTAGATACGAAGCACACACAAATGTCCCATCTTCCATGTAATATATTGTGCTAAACATGAAGTGTTGTTCTTCCACTAAACTTTAGTTTCTTTTCTCACTGTTCTCCCTTTTTACATAGTCTTAGTGTGAAAACTATGTGGTCTCTCAGCTCAGCTCCATTCATGCAAGTCCAGTTGCTCCATGCTAAAGTAAGCAGGAGTTCAGCGTTCTGCTGGATGCAACTTCCACAAACAGAGAACATAACCATTTACTGTATAAACTAAGAAGCAATTAATTAATCAAAACCATAGCCCCTTTTCCTTTGCAGGGACTTTCAGCCATTACCCGGGATTTTTAAAGTCCTTTGCTCATTTTGTCACAATTTTACCAGAGTTATTTAAATTTGCAGGGTCCACACTTTCCTGAATAAATGGTCCTGTTCTTGGGGTAGGACTTTTAGATTGTTTAAGAGTGGGGTTATGTGTTGAGCAACGCCATATTTAAGACCTGCGTGTTGTTGTTGTTTTCTACTTAATACGAGATTTAAGCATACTTTTTGTGATCGAGAATGGCCCAAAGAAAGAGAACATATGATAAGTGGACGGATGATGAGGTCCAGTTTTTTTTCACAGCACTACAAGCAAAAAGGCCAGTTGTGCGTTCTTGTTTTTTCAACAAATAGTGGGATACAGGCTTACGGGTCGCGCTTTGCTTGTTTGGCTTTTGGTTTCTTATTACAGCCACCTGCTGGACTGGAGGTGTAGTGCAGTTTTCTTCACAATTTCCCTATATGTCGTTAAGCTGATTTAAATACATTTTCCGCACCCTTTCAGAGCAATGGAAATGGAAAGCAAATTACCCGGAAATCCTTTCACCTCGGTAAAAACAGAAAATCCCAGGACTTTCAGTGACAAAGGGGCTTATAATACCATACATCATGTCACAGCTGCTTTACTCCTGTTCTTTTCATCTAAAAATCAAGGCTGCTCCCTCTAGTGGTGTTTGTGGCAGGCGCTAAAATATCTCCACAACCACGCAGATGAAAAGGAAATCATAATTTTTTTAAGGATAGATGCTACAGAATTAATATACCCACTGACTGAGCTGTAGATGTTTCTGTTCTCTTGTTTCATCTGCTTTTTCAAAAAAGTCAAAGTAACACTTATTATTCTAGAAGCTATAATTTCAAAGAAAGACAAATAATAACATTTTAAGTGCAACTTTATTAGAGATGCAGCCATTAAACATTATAGTAATCAAGTATACAAAAATCCATTGAGTAATCAGACATCAAGTACTTGGCTGATGCAAGTGATTCAAAATCTTTTTTGCTTGGACAAACAATGTCAGCTGACCTCTCTTTTCCATTCAGAACTGAACATGTTTTCAAGCAGGTGCAGAAAAGATCCCTTTATTCATTTCTTATTTGATTATTTAGAACAGCATATAGAACATGAATTTTCTGTAAAGGGCTGGGATGTCCTAATGTTTGTATCAGCTTGTTAGAGGGTTTGGTTTTTATCATAACAAGTAGATGGTACACGGAGCTGAATGACTGACTAAACTGAAATTAGGTTAGGACTGCCTGGGTGCAACGGTGTCTCCTTTGCTATTTTAAAGACTTTGGACTGTGTTATTTATAAAATATTGCCAAATTAGTTGGAAGGCAGGAGAGCTCATCATCACTGATAACAAATCACACATCACAGTGTGGCCCGGGGGCCATTTGTGGCCCTCGGAATGATTAAGTGTGGCCCTTGACCACAACTCAAGAATTGCATAAACCTGGTTTGCCAACTCAGGTAGTGGGTGCAGATACAGAAGTCAGACTACTTTGCTTGTTTCACTAAAATATTGTGTGTTTAGTTTAGTGGGTAACAATGAAAAACATGGAAATATAAAAAAAAGACAGTAAGCTAAATTCGAGTACTTTCAGTTTGACATTATGGTCCCCATGGCAACATGTTTGGACACCCCTGCCCTACATCATCTGTGATAGAAGATTCATCCTCACCTGATTACTTTAACAAGACCTTGCAGAATCAGTTAAACAGGACTTGGTTTCCACTGCACGTTGCAGGCCTATGGACAGTCTTTGAGCTCCTTGAATAATCACTTCAGGCTTGTGTTGGTAGATTAAAACCATAAGTACTGTATGTTTTCACTGAAAGGTAGTGAAAACCCATACCAACTGTTCTACCTTGTGCACAATTTTCATTTAAAAAATTTCATACATTTCTAGTTTTTTTTCTGCAGTTTGTACAACATTCTCTATATTTGAGGGAAAATATTCCCCTTTAACTTGTTGAATGAAAAGCGGTTCTTAACGGTAGGTTCCCTGAAACACATTGTTGAAACGAACTTCGGATTATTAGTGTTATAGGACGCTCTGATTGCCATTTATGGATATGGACTCGCTTAGATCAGTTGTATTTCAATATCTGGTGCTTTGGACTTGAAAAATAAGGATTAGAGTAATTTACAGAAGATGTAGATTCTTGAAAGTATAGTTTGCCATCTTTATTATTTGGTTTGTAAAAAAAAAAAATCTCAAATTCCTACTTTAGTGCCCTATTTAGCATTTTAACCAGACCCAGTTTAAAATGACTCCAAATAGCAGTGAAATTATTTTTTTTTATTTCTGAGTGTACATTCAGGCAGGAGGTCACAAACCAAAAACTTGTGGGTTAAATGTTAAAATCAAGGTGTGATGTGGCTAATCGGATTTAACGCATGTAATTTAAATATAACCCAACATAAAATCCTCTGCGTATTTTAACAATTTGATTTCGGTTTCTAAGAAAATGGAGAGGAGGGAAAAAATGAATAATCAAACATTTTTCCGTACCTTTCCAGTCTACTCATACTAAAACTTACTACAACCCTGCAGCTCAGACCTCCAGCATTGTTACAAGCTAACACGCTCAAATATATATTCACAGTGGTAGGAGAATTGGTGAACTATGCAGTCAGGACTCTTTGTTTGTGTAAACAGCGGGCGGGAGCATGTTACAACAAGACATTTTAACAATAATGGCCTTCAGTATCAGAGAACAAGGTGGGGAGAGAAATCATTGCTGGGCGCTGTAAGGGAGTCTCACTGGAGTGTGACGGCATGTTTCCGCATTGTTTCCCTACATGCTCCTTGTGGAGTGCATGTGTTTGTGGTTATCTGTTGCATGTAGAGCTCAGCACTAGTCAATTATTCCTCTTTCAGTGGTACCAAAATATATGGTTTCAATAGAGCTATAAAAATCTTTTTTTTTAATGAAAGAAAATGAATTTGCTCCTTTTTGATAACTCACTTTGATTTTTTCATGTGAAGAAATATTTTTTTTTTTTTCAAACAAATGAACACTACAGTTGGCACTGTGCTGCAAAGAACAAACATGAATAACTTTTCACATTGGGGATAAATTGTAACAAGCATTTCTCACCATCTTATGTTTTATAGTCAGAGCAATTATCAGGCAATGTGAAAATGATCATTTGTATCAGCCTTAATTGAAACCGCATTCGGCTGCACACCAGCACAAAGCAAATATAGGATTCAATTCATTTCTTCATGTTGATGATTAAGAAATCTCTATTAAATCTCTTTTATATTCATAATTAAAATGTGCATCAATGTAGTGCGTTTTGCACCACTCTACAGCGATGCATTACTGTCCAACACATAAAGCAAGACAAGTACTAACTATGAAATAAGCAAATAAGACAAAATACTATAGTAGAGAGTTGTCACCGTACCGCATGAGTGTGTGTTAAACTGTCAGCTGAAGTGAATGAGTGAAGACAGCTAACAGCAGGTCATTACTCTGCAGGACTCTGCAGCGTGTCAGGATGCTCATCCACCCAAAGCCCAAAACGCTGTAGTTCCTGTGACGTCACTTCTTCCACATTTAAAACAATATATACTGACAGATGAAAATACAAAGTAATCTCATTTTTGATATAGAGACACCGTGGAGAGCGATCTGCTGCCTGCAACATCCTTCAGCATGACTGGTTTGGCAGTGGGTCAGTAATGGTGTGGGGTGGCATTTCTTTGGAGGGCTGCATGGCCCTCCATGTGTTCGCCAGAGGTAGCCTGACTGCCATTAGGTACCGAGATGAGATCCTCAGACCCCTTGTGAGACCATATGCTGGTGCAGTTGGCCCTGGGTTCCTCCTAATGCAGGACAATGCTAGACCTCATGTGGCTGGAGTGTGTCAGCAGTTCCTGCAAGATGAAGACATTGAAGCTATGGACTGGCCCGCCCGTTCCCCAGACCTGAATCTGATTGAGCACATCTGGGACATCATGTCTCGCTCCATCCACCAACGTCACGTTGCACCACAGACTGTCCAGGAGTTGGCGGATGCTTTATTCCAGGTCTGGGAGGAGATCCCTCAGGAGACCATCCACCGTCTCATCAGGAGCATGCCCAGGCGTTGTAGGGAGGTCATACAGGCACATGGAGGCCACACACAATACTGAGCCTCATTTTGACTTGTTTTAAGGACATTACATCAAAGTTGGATCAGCCTGTAGTGTGTTTTTCCACTTTCATTTTTTGTGACTCCAAATCCAGGCCTCCATTGGTTCATAAATTTGATTCCCATTGATGATTCTTGTGTGATTTTGTTGTCAGCACATTCAACTTTGTACAGAACAAAGTATTCAATGAGAATATTTCATTCATTCAGATCTAGGATGTGTTATTTGAGTGTTCCCTTTATTTTTTTGAGCAGTGTACTTTATTTTAACCTGTAATGATCTGGTTCCCCTGGCTCTGTGTTCAATCAGCTAAATCCCTAACCTGAGCCCGTCTACTGTGTCTCCCTGCAGAGAAAACCCAGAGGAAGAGGAAGCAGAACGGAGTGAAGGATAAAAGGAAAGAGAGAAGGAAGCATCGTACTGGCAAGAAGAAGGAGAGGTGGAAGTCAGAGAACGGCTCCCTGCTTAAAGAGCTAGGTACAGCATGTGCCTGTGTGGGTGTATTTGGTGCGGTGTTTCCTGAACTCTCGGGGCTTTTTACTAAAGCGTAGCTGCTTATTTCTGCTTGATTAAAATATATCGTACATAATTTAACCTTGTGTTACAGAAACTGTCACAGCCATGTTTCCACTGTCCTTGTACATGCTCCGTTAGTGAGAACATTTAATTTAACAACTAAAACTTTCCGCAGCTACTCTAACAGTAATGAGGGCTCAGCAGGCAAACTGAAGATAAAACACAAGAGTTAAGAGTTCGGCTGTTGGCGGAAACATTTTGAGGACAGTGGGGACAAGTACTAGAATTTACTTGATGTGTATCAGTTAAAAAGCTCAATCTGCTGCGTAGTTGAATCAATTATCAGTAACAAAATAAGCTATAATAACCTGTTTGATAGTTTCTGTGACAAGATCTGACAACTGTAACCTCAATATAAACCTATTTGACTTTGACCTCAATTAAAAACTATAATTTTTTTAAAAAAAAAAAAAAAAAAATATATATATATATATATATATATATATATATATATATATATATATATATATATATATAATAAAGAAAGAAATGAAAAAACAAAAATTCTATAAATGTAGAGCTGCACAATATATTAAATTGCAACTAAAACTGTAATACTTAGGTGTGTAATATCACAATACTTGTACCATCATATTTCAAGTGTCATGCATTCAGACTGAAAGATGTTTCAGGTAGCTGAAACGTTAAATGGGGATAGGGAGAATGCAATTCTAAATCTATAAAGCTGCTATTTTAACTAGGATTAATTGGTTTATGGATATTTCGTTGTGTAATCCTCCCTGGCTATTAAATGTTTAAACAGCTTGCCATAGAGCACATTAAATGACTGTGCTGCACAGAGCTAGAAGAAACTCTGACCACTCCAAATATTTCTCTGGCATCTTATTAAATGGATTTTAAATCGTAGGAATGATAGGATGTTTGTTTTTAGTGGCTTTGAAATCTTTTTGAAATCGTGGCACTACATAGAAAATAAAACTACCTTGACCTTCCAGGGGTGGGATGGGTGTGCTTTTTAGTGACATTTATTACTTAATCTAAAAAAACCAGCTAAAAATTGATACCGAGTAATAATTTTTGACTTTGTCCACTACAAAATACAACTGTAGAAAGAAGTTTTTTACTTGGAGTTGTGCCTGATTTAATTTCCTACCGTTGCTTCAAAATGCAGTTACCTTCTGTAATGGATCATTCCTGCTGTGTTTGGTATTAAATTCTTAACTAAAACTGATTCTGTAATCCATGAAATAGAAAGACCCTTTTTTAGGGTTCTGCTCCAAAGCGCTGACTGACTTTCAGCTGTGCAAGCTACATCCAGTGTCCTTGTAAACATAACATTATGCTGATTATAATGAACTCAGACGTGAGATATTTGTCACTGTGCTGCACTCAATAGTTTGGGGACAATTCTGCATGTTTCTGCGTCATAATTGATAACCATCATCTAAACATGTCAAAAACAAGACAATGTATATTGTATTTAAATAATTTGTTACATAATGCTGTACTATGCAAGATTTACAGACCCCACATCATTAACCAGCATAACTGTAAATAATTATGAAGAGGAAGAAAACTGATAAAAACAATTCTTTTTGCAAATGAAATTCTGCACTCTTACATCTATTTGTATCACTCCCAACAACTCTTAACTATATGCAACCTACACGAGAAGCATGCCGTTGCATAGAGGATTTGTTGCTGTAGTTACTATCTGCAGTGGTATTTCTTTGGCATATTAAGGTTTCTGTAATCTATGATCAATAGGATTTGAAAAATAAAAAACCTGAGTTGAGAATTGTAAAACTTTAAACCAGCCCGGTGCAAGTGCGAGGAAAATGGATTAACCAGTGAGTTCTTCACATTTAAATTAGATTTTAATTTCCTGGTACAAGATTAACAGCATGATGAAAATGTTTTAGAGGCATCTCTAACACGTTTCTCTCTTGTGGAAACGTTACACCTTGTTGAAACTAGATGCTAAGCATGAGAGAGAAGCTAAAGGTCATGGCGTAAAAACAACATAAGTACCATGTAGCTGGTTTTACTGAGGTTGCACAGACATTTTCTCCAGGATGTTTCAGATGCATTGATTCATACAATAAGCCTTCTATTGCTGATGACAGTAGAAAATGTCTGGAAGAATAAGACATATAATATTTTTGCATTTGAGCCACACAGAGTGTTGCAGAGCTGCGAGTGTTTTCCATTGGAAGTGAATATGATCAATAAACAGGCAGATGATAAAACAAGACAAGAGAGTGGTTTGGTTGTGCTTCACTTGCTTCCTGCTCTGATATCATCTCCGACTCCATTTTTAGTCTTCCCTCCTTATCTGTTTGTCTTTTCACAGCAGATTTGTCAGTCATATCTGTCCATCTGGCTTTGTGTTATGAAACCCCCTCTTTCTGTTTATTTTACTTTCTCTGTTCCATGTTTTTGTCCATCTGACAACAAAGGGGATAAGGACTGCAACTTGATGTGGCACGCATGTTTCGATACCATCACAAAAAATACGTTTCCATGACAAATAAGTCCTTGTTTGTATTTGGTTTGCTTCTGTTGTTTTTAACTGTATCACTCTAAGTGTCCAACTATGCCGTCCATTATCGACGTTATATTTATAGTATGTTGTTCTCAGTGTGTCGTCTCTGTGTTTGTCTTTGCATGCCGTATGTGTTCATATCTCAATGTCTAAGTGTGTGTGTGTGAATGGGTGTTGTGTGTCAAGCCATCTGTTGTTTTGGGTCTGGTCTTGCCTCTTGGAGATTTGTCTTCCTCTCAGTATTCTGGGATCAGGAAGACGGGGATACACCTTTACTCTCTTTGATATACCGTGTTTACACAGTTTGTTAGCTCCAGGTACATCTCGAATAGTCGGCGGGGTTCAACTAATATTGCAAAACAACGACCAAGTGGCGGACATTTCAAGCAGTCTTTTGCATCTTATATTAGCCAACATATATTTTGTGCGTCCTCTGAATTCATTTTTAAACATCTCACAAATATGTATACATGGGCAGCATTTCTTGATCGGATTCAAATTTTTTCAGATTGATGGAAAAAAGAAAGATCCGAACACACCTTTTATTATTGCCGAAAAATCAAATAATCTGACCATGATGTGCGTTTATATGCACCACGCTTCATTCAGAACAGAAACCTAATTTCCCAAAAACAACTGCAGAAGAAGCTGTACTTCTGTCTGTTGGGTCTACTTGTTCTGAGCGCCCAGAATGGATTTGTGCCAGGTTCTGAGAGCGGTTGAGGCCTTGTTGCTTTCCATAATTAGGCTACAGGCTCAGCGACACATGCCGTTACTGTTCCTGCGTTACAGGATGAGAGAGCGGGGGGAAATCAACATCCCTCCAAGTATAGCGGTGCTCCCCCTTCCAGAAACCAGTGGATTAATGCTCCACGTTGACAAAGGGCACAAATGAGTAGTCCGGTCAGTTTGCCCCAGTCAGAATTACACGATCAGAACAGGTGTTGAGATGGACATGGTTCAGATTGAGAATCTGCATAAACCACCCCCTCATGTGGAACACAATTTATTTCTGATGGAGCCGAATAGACCAGAATCATCCGACTGGAGCATTTACATGACCCATTGTTATTCGCTCCATTTATTTCAAATATTTTAGTCCATGTAAACATGCTTACTGATATCAAAGACAGTTTCAGCAGTAGCTATTTTAGTGCAACCTGGTAGTGCTCACTAAGATGCGTTCACTGACCAAATAAGGAAAAAAGGAGATGATTTTTCAATTTCTGACCCAAGGATTACCAAAAAGGACCAGTAAAGCTGAAAATACTTCACCAGTCGATTTCACGGTTCATCTTTATTCATCATGATGTTCTTTAGGGGTACGAAACAGAGATAGAAATAGGCTTGTTGCAAAAGGAACCAGAGTAGTTTTCTTGGGCCTACATTAGCCCTGACCCTCCACCCCCTTGACAATTTTCAACATCATTTTTATTATCTGTTATTCTTAAGCTCACGCTTTCTCATAACTTTAGTTGTAAATCGTCCCCTTTTTGCCATCTGTGGCGAAAGAGGAAATAAATGTCTTATTCATAGGATACTTTAGGCTTTTACATTTGTTCTGAGGTACACATTAACAGAACCACAAGCCACGTGGAACCCCAACAGATTATTAAGAAGTCATCAGTAATAGCTCCTTTACCTGTAGTAGAAAGATGCCATATCATTATGAGGTTGTAGAAAATGATGTTAGCCTGTTAGGTGGAAGGCTAAAGGCTAGCTAGACATACACTGTTTTAGCAATTTGAAACAACTCAAACTGGAAATGTTCATATCAGTGGTATAGAACACCATGTTGTTACCCATCTACAAGTTCACCGATCATCTACAAGTTCACCGATCATCTACAAGTTCACCGATCATCTACAAGATCACCGATCATCTACAAGATCACCGATCATCTACAAGTTCACAAAAGACAAAAGACAGCTGAAGACCATTTTTGCTCCTATTTGGAGTTACATTGATAAGCCTGTTGGCTGTATCAGTCCACCACATCCGCTGTGACTCCTTGAAAAGAGTAAACTTTTGCATCAGACTGTGAGATGTGCAACGGCATTAACGATGGTATGTTCCTGTGCTGTTAAGGTCTGGTGAAAATTATCCTGGCTGACGGGAAATCAGCTGAGGAGGGACATTGATAACCTAGCTGTTGGCGTTCTCATGCTAATGACATCTTTCTACAACAGTTAACTGAACTATTACTGATAAACATTTCACACAAAAAAGAACCTCATTTCAAAAAATCCAAATCAACTCCTTTAAAGATCAGTAAATGTTAAACTATAACAGTTTAAGAGGCTAAGCGTTGGAAAAAGGTTAACAAATGCGCCTCAAATACGATAGAATGCACAAGTCTGCGTTGGCAAAATACTTGTTACAGTTAAATCTTTCCATGGACCTTGTAGTGATCATTTAAGCAATAATGTGTAGTAATGCACAAGATTTAAGAAAACATTTTAATGAGGCGTCATCTTGATGACATACCTGGATACTAACCACCATGAAATGATACTGACATGTGTATATCTTATTCTGAGTAAAACGTGTTACAGACCAGGCATAAACATAGCAACATGCTACAAGGTGACATGTTTATATTTCTCTGCTCTTGTTTCCTCCATCACGCCCGCCTTCCTCACACCTCTTTTTCTTCTCTTATTTTCTCCTTCATCACCTATCCCCTCCCTCACAGCTCTCTTCATTCCTGCAGAGGCATGCTGCGTCATGGAAACACTGTGTGTGTGTGTGTGTGTGTGTGTGTGTGTGTGATAGCTTGTGTTAAACGCACCCTAACAGCACCTCCTGCTGTCCTGTTTGTCAGACTATTTTAAGCGGTTTAAGATTTTCAGGGAGGCAGAGAACAGGAGAGAGACATTTTTCAGTCGAACGTTTTGGCATTTCTCGTATTTTGGGAGCACTGCAGGTTTCTAGCAAGAATTTGGCTAGAGGGAAAAACAAGACATCATTTCACTGTTGCATTCAACAAATCCTTACGAGTTGAATAATTTTGATTACAGAAGCAAACCAGGGGCAAGTTTAATATAAACTATTATTACAATAATAGACTGAACCATAACAACCACAAACAAACTATATCCAGCCATCACTTCATACAATCTAACGAGAGGAAGCAGATGTGTTGATAAAAACCGGCTTAGTCAGTAATGCTTTGCATAAACTGAAATGTCATCTCATTTTGTTTAGCCAGAATGTTTCTTTACCAGTGTACCGTCACAACTATAAGTGCACCTTTTTGCATTTAAAATATGTTGTTAACGTTAAAGTGGAACTAAACCCCAAATTTGTTTTGCAGATAAACTGTATAAATTGGGCCTTTAGGTGCTATCTTTATGTTTCTGTGCAATTTTCTACAAATTCATGTAAATTTGTTTAATTCTGCAATATTTGTCTTAAAACTGTCTTAGTGCTGCCCTCTTTGGGTTGAACGGTGGCTGCTAACATCAGTTTACCACTCGGAAACTGGACCCATTCTATCCCCCATTACTTCGGACATCGCTGAGGCAGCGCCTTGAGCCAGTGGCTCGATCTGATGAGGCTCAGGCCCGCTGGGCTCCACATAGCCTCCCTCAACCTCAGAAGATCTTTCTGTGGTGAAACTACCAGCGTCGCTCTCCTCACTCTCCTTGTTTCAACATGTCAAGTTAAGCTAGCTGCCATTTTTCACCAAGACATGGCTGAGTGTCAACATCCCGGACCGCGCACTGCTGATACCGGACTTCCAGCTGTTCAGAGCGGATCGCAGCGCGGAGCTATCAGGGAAGAAGCGAGGAGGCGAAATCTGCTTTTATATAAACAAAGCTTGGTGCAGAGACATAAAAGTGCTGGGGAAACATGTAGTCCGGATCTGGAGTCATTTTCCATAATCTGTAAACCGTTTTACTCACCGAGAGAGTTTTCCTCGTTCATAATAATCGGCTCATATTTTCCTCCACATGGCTGCACTTCTGCCGCGGAAAAACATCTTGCTGAGCTGATTACAGACGTGGAGAAAAAACACCCTGACTCTGTCATCATAATACTGGGAGATTTTAACAGCGCAGATCTCTCTAATGAGCTCCCAAAATACAGACAGCATATTAAGTGTCCCACCAGAGACAAAAACACACTGGACCACTGTTACACAGCTTTTAAGGACTCATACCATGCTGTTACCAGGCTGCTCTGGACTTTCGGATCATTGCCTTATCCACCTCATCCCAACTTACAGACAGAAACTAAGAGCTTTTCCAACCCGTGGTTCACACTGTTAAAAAGTGGACTGAGGAATCGAAGCAGATGCTACAGGCCTGCTTTGAATGCACAGACTGGGCTGTTTTTGAAACCTCAGCCATGATTTAAATGAACTAACTGATGTGGTGACATCATACATCAGTTTCTGTGAGGACACGTGTGTGCAGACCAAGACCTTCTGCACCTTTGGGAACAGCAAGCCCTGGTTTATACACACACCTCAGGAATCTGCGCAGGACCAAAAAAGGGAAGAAGCTCACAGCAGTGGAGATTGGGCGCGGTACAGGCAGGCCAGGAACAGACTAACAAAGGAGATCAAAGCAGCCAAGAGAAGCTACAGTGAGAAGCTGAAAAAGAGCCTTTCTACTGGTGACACTTTTTGGCTGTATGGACTGGTCTGAGAAACCTGACTGCCTACAGAAGCCCCCCACCCTTCCTGAACAAAGTCCTCGCCTGGCTAACCGTCTTGAATGGCTTCATACTGCAGACATGACAAGAAGCCATTCACACCTCAAACCAACCCCCTCCACATCCCATTCAGGAACAAATTCGACCAGTAAAGCAACCAACCCCCCCTACCTTTCAGATCCTCTGCCTGCACTAAAGATCTCTGGGGTGTGAAAAAGGCTCTTTCAGCGCATAAAAACAAAAAAAGCTGGGGGACCTGACAATTCCCCCCCATCATGCCTAAAAAACCTGTGCACATCAACTCGATCTTCAACAAGTCCTGGAGAAGTGTGGGTCCCCCCTCCTGCTTCAAACGATCCACCATCATCCAGTGCCCAAGAACCCACCATCCTAGGATTAAAAATGACTACGGCCTGTAGCCCTGACGTCTGTGGTCATGAAATCCTTTGAGCGGCTGGTTTGAAACACCTAAAAAACATCACAGGCCCTCTACTGGACGCCTTGCAGTTTGCTTACTGAAAAAACGTTGGGGCAGATGATGCTGTCGACTTAGGTCTACACTTCATCCTGCAACACCTCGACCGCCCCAGGGACCTACGCCAGGATCCTGTTTGTAGACTTCAGCTCGGCCCCTTCAACACCATCATACCAGACATCCTCCACCAAAGCTCACCCCCACTCAACATTCCAGCCTCCACCTGTCAGTGGATCAACAGCTTCCTGACGGACCAACAGCAGCGGGGGGGACTGGGAGCATCTTCTCCGACCCAGATCAATAAGTACGTTCCCCCCCGGGTGTTTTCTATCCCCATCCTCTTCCCCCTGTACACAAATGACTGCACCCGCGGACTCTCCGTGAAACTCCTTAAGTTTGCAGATGACACCACCGTCATGGACTGATCCAGGACGGTGATGAGTCTGCTTACAGGCAGAGGTGGATCGCCTGATACACTGGTGTAGTCAGAACTGCCCTGGAAAATAAACCCACTCAAAATGTGGAGATGGTGGTGACTTTTTGGGAAAAACCCCTCCATACACCCCCCTCAACAACACCGGTCGGCTGTGGATCACTTCAGGTTTTTAGGAACCACCATCTCTGAGGACCTGAGATGGTCCTCACACATAGACACTGTTCGAAAGAAGGCCCAGCAGAGACTGGTACTTCCTGAGGCAACTCAAGAAGTACAACCTTACACAGGAGCTTCTGGTCATGTTCTACACTGCCAGCATTCAGTCTGTCCTGTCTTCATCCATCTCAGTGTGGTTTGGTTCATCCACAAAAAAGGACAGGTCCCCAACTGCAATGAATAATCAGGACTGCAGAGAGAATCATCAGGGCTGACCTTCCCTCCATCCAGGACTTAACAGGTCAAGGGTCAGGAAAAGCTGCTAAAATCTCTGCAGACCCCCAACCCTGCACATAAACTGTTTAGAGTTCACCTTCAGGCCGACGGCACAGAGCGCTGTTCACTAAAAACCAGCCGCCACAGAGACAGTTTTTTTCCCCAGGCTGTTTTCTCTTTGAACATTCAATAGAGTACAAACAGCAGCAGACAGATGTTGCAAATGCACCTTTTTATTTATTATATATGTGTATATTGTACATTGTAGATATGTCGGGGGTTGGAACAATAAAAACTGAAACGCCGGTTTTAGACCACAAAAATTTATTAGTATGGTGTAGGGCCTCCTTTTTGCAGCCAAAAAGCGTCAATTCGTCTGGGAAATGACATATACAAGTCCTGCACAGTGGTCAGAGGGTTTTAAGCCATTCTTTTTGCAGGATAGTGGCCCAGGTCACTACGTGATACTGGTGGAGGAAAAAGTTTTCCTGACTCGCTCCTCCAAAAAACCCCCAAAATGGCTCAATAATATTTAGATCTGGTTTATGTGCAGGCCATGGGAGATTTCAACTTCACTTTTTGTTCATCAAACCAATCTTCACCCCGCTTGCTGTGTGTATTGGTGCATTGTCATCCTGATACACGCACCGCCTTCAGGATACAATTTTGAACCATTGGATGCACATGGTCCTCAAGAAGGTTCGATAGTCCTTGGCAGTGACGCGGCCATCTAGCACAAGTATTGGGGCCCAAGGGGAATGCCATGATATGGCAGCCCAAACCCTCACTGATCCACCCCCATGCTTTACACTTGGGCATGCAACAGTCTGGGTGGTGCGCTTCTTTGGGGCTTCTCCACACCGTAACTCTCCCGGGATGTGGGGGGAAAAAATAAAGGTGGACTCATCAGAGAACAATACATGTTTCACATTGTCCCAGCCCAAAATTTGCGCTCCTTGCACCATTGAAACCGACGTTTGGCATTGGGAGGAGTGACCAAAGGTTTGGCTATAGCAGCCCAGCCGTGTATTTACCCTGTGGAGCTCCTGACGGACAGTTCTGGGGGAAACAGAGAGAGTTGAGGTGCATATTTAATTCTGCCGTGATTTGGGCAGCCGTGGTTTTATGTTTTTTGGATACAATCCGGGTTAGCACCCCGAACATCCCTTTCAGACAGCTTCCTCTTGCGTCCAAAGTTAATCCTGTTGGATGTGGTTCGTCCTTCTTGGTGGTATGCTGACATTACCCCGGATACCGTGGCTCTTGATACATCACAAAGACTTGCTGTCTTGGTCACAGATGCGCCAGCAAGACGTGCACCAACAATTTGTCCTCTTTTGAACTCTGGTATGTCACCCATAATGTTGTGTGCATTTCAATATTTTGAGCAAAACTGTGCTCTTACCCTGCTAATTGAACCTTCACACTCTCCTCTTACTGGTGCAATGTGCAATCAATGAAGACTGGCTACCAGGCTGGTCCAATTTAGCCATGAAACCTCCCACACTAAAATGACAGGTGTTTCAGTTTCATTGTCCAACCCCTGTATACTCTGTAGTGCAAAAACAAAAACCAAAGAGCAAAGTGTACCGGAGTCAAATTCCTTGTTTGTATGTACAAACTTGGCAATAAAGCTGATTCTGATTCTCCCTCGTCCTCCTGACCACACCCTGCTTGACCCCCTCTGCTCATCCCCAAACTTGGCCACACCCCTCAGTGTCTCTAGGCACCGCCCACCTTGATGGCATTTTTCAAATTTTGTCTGGGGGGGTTTATGCTTTTACATCCAGTTTAGTTACACTTTTAATATACATAAAGTAAAAAATATATCTTGGGTCCATTTTAAACAAAACCTTTTTAAACTCGAAATTAAGCAAATAGATTGTCGTCTCAATTCCATTAATTAATTGTTTCCTGTTAGGATTGTTAAAATAACCAATATTTTAATATAATCGATACCAGAACAATTCATTAACAATTAATTATTTAAAGACACCGAATTGAGGCCAAATTGTCTCACTTCAATAAGCTGCTGCTGGAAGTTTTACATTCTGCTAACATTGCGAGTGCCACCAGGAAAAACCATGCGTTCCTCTTTAACCGACAAGGCAAACAGAGAAGCATCGTTCAGAGGTACTTTCCCTGTGAGACAGACTGATAGGAAAAAAACGAAATGCCAACCGATGCTACATGGTAGCTGCGCCAATGCTACAACACTGATGTTTGAGAGCAGCTTAAAGAGGTCAGTTAAGCTCCTGTATCTGCAGCAGTAAAGTAATAACCTTCCCAAATGACAAAAGCTAACACTATTTGAATATTAGTTTCACGAATCCGGGCGGCCCAATTATGGTGTTCTGTCGGTCTGAGCTCCCCTGTCGAGTGGGACAAATTATATCAAAATGTTTATCAGCTCACGGCTCAGTCTGGTTCTAAATAGGCAACGAAAGAAACCAGCTAGTCCCTCCATTACTCCTCCATTTAGCTGTGAGAGCACTGGAGGCTAATGTGTCTAATAATAACACAGGTAGTGGAGCCAGCCTGGAGTTGACAATTGGAGCACTAAAAAGGAGGAACCTGTAGCAACCTACCCTGCTGCTTGATCACTAATAAAGTATTCTGCAAAATTACCAGAGAGACAGAAAGTACATATGCCCGTGCCATCATGGTCATTCAGTATATTCAGGTAGTCAGCTGACCTCGTTCTTTGAACACGTACTGTTGCTGAACCCAGACCTGACCCAGTGCAGCAACCCCAGATCATAGCACGGCCCCCACAGGCTTGTACAGTAGGCACTAGGCATGATGGGTGCATCACTTCACCTGCCTCTCTTCATACCCTGATGCGCCCATCTCTCTGGAACAGGGTAAATCCGGACTCATCAGACCATATGACCTTCTTCCATTACTCCAGAGTCCAATCTTTATGCACCCTAGCAATCTGAAGCTTTTTTTTCCGGTTAGCCTCACTGATTAGTGGTTTTCTTAAGGCTATACTCATTGCACCAGTTGGGGTTAAATAACTTGTTGCCAGCTGAAACATAATCGCCCATACAGTAATTATCCAATGGGAGGCTCGAACCTACTTGCTTTGTTAAATCCAGTTGGCGACCTTTTTTTTGGCCGGCAGTGCATAATAAAATAAAAATAATTGCACCTCTGAATCAAAGGTAATTAGTTCCATAAAGCATATTTATCACTTATACTAGGTGTAAATCCTGTCTACTATTTTGCTAAACATGGCCTGTCTTTGCTAAAGTGTCACGTATATATTTTTCTAAATGAGGGCTGAATTGCCCCCTACTTATTGGTTTTGCCCTAATTAAGGAAGTTCAAACATTGTCATATTGTAAATAAAAAATGTTTTGCTCCTAACTAGAAAAAGCCCTGCGCCTTTTAAAAAAATTAGCTGTGGCATCTAAAGTGCTATTGAGCATTTTTCTTAGTATCGGTATCGAGTTTGGCATTTTTGTATCATGAACCCTAGTTTCTATTCAATAAAATTCTATCAGTATTTTATAAAACTTTGATTATCCCTGTGAGAGGGGACAGAACTTTGACAAGACTAAATAAAAAATGTGGAAACCCTAAACCCACAAGATTTATATTGTGCATAAGTTTTAAAATGGCAAGCATTCAGTTCATTGGCATCAAGCTCTTTGAAATCTTCTAATTATAAAGACACTTAAGCAAATGCATAAAAGCAGGGAGCACCATCTACAGCCTCACATATAAATACAAGTGTTGAAAACCAGTTTTAAGACAGGATGCTCCACATCCACACAAGATAACATGGAAAGCAGTAGACAGTAACCTGACAGTATTTTCATTTCTGATATAACAAAAGGTCCAAAATGTTTGGATTTGTAACTTTCCTACAGCTGCTGTAAAAGTCTCTGCGTCACAAATCTGTGTACTTTTTGTTTGGAAGAATAGAGCTTCCAGGCATTTTACTGTTTGAATATGTGATCGTTTTCAACACTGGTTGAGTGGACCTTAAAAACCCTATTGGAGGTTTCTCTCCCTCAATCTTTGCAGCTTAGCCTTAAACCTTCAATCTACAGAAAAAATCCCCAAATGTTTTTATAGACTGTCCGTGGCATTGTGACATCATAAATTAATATGGAAAATGTTACTCTGCAACACTAAAGCCAAATCTGCCTGTACTTTGTTGTTATGAGTTTCTGCAGCAACCTCACTGTTGTGCTTTGTTTTTCTCCCCTCTTCTCTCTGTCAAACCCTTTCTGCCCGTATCCTCCATCTACCCCTCTCACAGGCTTGTCAAAGTCATTTCCATTAGAAAACTCTTTGTTCGACAGCTGGCTGGCCAAGTCAGTTCAGATCACTGCTGACGACATGCTAAGCCAGTGGGCTCTGGGCGGCCAGCATAACGACAAAAGCAGCAGTCTGCTATCTGACCAGGTAGGGCTGCAGGAGGCTTGGAAAATGTTGCATCGACTATTTTTGAGCTGACGGCTGCTTTCACTGCAGATATTACAAAGATTAAAACGGGTTACAAGTGGATGCTTTTAATAAATAACAGCAACGGGGAGATCATTCCAAATCGAGAACAGAAAAATAGTTTTAATACATTTATTCGATTGGGGATAATAATCCCATCTAAGAACTAATTGATTCTAGCAAAATCACCCGTGGCACAATTGGTCATACCCCTAACAAGCCTTTTAAAGTGAACGCAACTGAAGTGCATTTTAATTCATACTTTACCTTTTAAGTTGATCAGATGTTTCTGGTACAACTGATTAGTAATCCATGACTTCTTGTTTCCCTAGGATGAAAATATGACATAACATAAAGGTATATTTTATTTCAGCCACTGGCCACTAGCCATAACAACAGTCCACTATCTTCATACAAGCCTACCATCACAAATGTAGACATGTGGAGTCTGCTAAAAATGTACTTGTAATTTAACAGGAACCGTGTGATTTTTTTCCCACATGAGACTAAGACAGAGCTTTTCAGCAGCATACTCACCACCCAAAACTGAAATGATCCAAACTATATATGGTCAAATCAAAACAGAAATGGTTCCCCAGACCTAAATCCTTTTGAAAACCTGTGGGGTGGGCCTAGGAGAAGAACCAGGGCTCTGGACAATCTAGAAAAACTGCACCGAGGAATGCTCAAACGTCCCTCTATCTCCGTTTCAGTGTTGTGAAATGCTATATTGAAAGACAAAGTGCTGTGCTATTTCCAAAAGGGTTTTATATGAAGTATAAACATCAGGGGTGGGGGGTGAGGGCTTGCTATTTTTATGGCTTTTTCTAACTTTTTCACTGTGGGCTTCTGCTACAGTAATAACTTCTCAAAGACAATATAAAGAAGCAAACCTCTATCAACTGCTTCCCGTTTTCCTGTCGTGATTTTTTTTATTTTAACCTAAACAGATTTCAGAAAGGGTTATTCACAAACCCTCTCAGATCTGAAGAAACAGATGGGTCCTTATATATAAATCAATGAAATAAGACAAGACTAGCTTTGAGTTTTAATTTAGAAAACATACAAATAGTTTTAATACATTTTTGCACTTTTCCCTCTGCTCTAATCTGTCTATGTACTCTTTCATCTCAACTATATATTTGTTCTTATCTGACCAGTTTTTTCCTCTCCTCCTCTCATCCAGTTAATGCAAGGCGAGGAAAGCCTCCTGAACCTTATGATGGAGAACTCTTTGCAGTCTGCCTGGAAAACACCTCAGCTGGGCCGCAAAGCCAGGGGGAGCAACAAAGTCCGTTCTCGAGGACCAACTACTGCGAGCACCCAGCCCCTGTTTGGAGCAGCAGCATCTGCCACCAGCAGCCCCTCTACAGCAAAGAGCCTCTGGGAAAAGTCTAGCAATGTAGGTCGGAAAGGGGAAAAGTCAAGAAGCTCCTCTAAGACCGTGCACCACCATGTTCATCACCACCAGACCAGGAGCTCTGACCTGCACAGTGACCCACCACCACAGCCGCCTATCTCCAAGATGGATTCCTGCCACATCTCCGAGGAGCGTGGCCCGTGGGACAGCATCCGCCTGGGAAATGGTGTCGGATCAGGGGGTGGATCTGGTTTCACAGCAAGCTCTTCTCCACCTCCAGCCTCCAGTCCTGGAATCACAGTGCCTGACGCTGGGGCAATGCTGCGAGGTGGGGGTCCACGGTCCCGCCTGGCCCGTCACAGTAAATCAAGAGTGAGAGGAAGCGTTGGAGAACTGGACTCCATGGACCTGCCGCTCACAGGAAATGGCACATCCTTGCTGGATGCTGCTGAGACTGATGGGTACTTCTCTGACGGCGAGAGTGATTTGGATACACGCTCTGGTGGACGTAAACTTCGGCTGTCGCAGTTGCATTCTGCTAACGAGGATCTACTGAGGAGAAGTGTACTGGCGTCCTAAACAACTTAGACCCACACAAATACACAAAGGAAGATTTCAAAGCTGACTGATGGCTGATCGGCCTTGTTAAACCAAATCTGTCATATCTATCAGTGGTGAATTTTTCCAGCTCTTACTCTGCGTTGTTTCGTGGGGTTGGGGGGGATTTGAATGTAGCTGTATGCCTAACGTACAGTAAAGCCTCTCCACTGGACCGCAGTTAACAAATAGGAAACAAACATAACCATTTGTCTTTTGTATATTTCCGAATAATTTTGTTTCTGGGTGTTTAAGCACCCAGTTCTGGCCTCATGTCTGTGGTAGGCATCAGACTTGGGAACAAACAGTTGGGGCATTATTCTTCTTATTACTCAAGCTGGTTTCAGGGTATGCTTTATTCTTGGTCTTTAAGGTCCAAGTTGCATCCAATGAGTCCTTGTTTTCTTGAATATGTTAAGTCAAAGACAATTTCATACCAGAGTTGGCATGAATATGTGCAGAGGGCAGCACAGGACAGCATGTACTCAGCCTTGAAAAGCACAACTAACTAATCATATGAGCTGTCATGGAAGCATTTGAGTGTATAATAGATGCTCATTCAGGGCTGGGGTCAATTTTTTCTGCCGACTCAGATGCAGAATTTACACCGAAGCCTTTCATTTTGTTACAAGTTTTAAGCCCCTGAAAACCAGATATCAAATCAGTCATTTCTATTGAGCAAAGATTGACCCCAACCCTGCTGCTGTCAGACTGTCACAGAGACACAAACACATACATATACACTCAGAAACAACAATGAAACCACTTTGCTTACATGTTTAGCATTGTATAAATATTTGATCTGATCTTTCTCCACTGCAGGCAAATTCTTCCTAAATCAATTTTATCCCCCTAAATCTTTAGAAAAATATCAGTACAGAAACGTTGTGCCTTCCGTCACTTTCTGTGACCTTCACACAAAACAATCAATGAGTAAATCAATCAGTCGTCTCTCAATCGAAATTTGTAACAATCAAAGCAAAACAAAATCACGCTAGAACGGTTGCCTTGTGTAGCCGTTTGGTGTCTTGTCACCTTAACAATTGAATAGTGCCTGAAAAAATGGAAATACATGCAGTGTTTGCCATGTTTTTAACCAACGCATCTGCAACACTTTGCAAAGCAGAGCCACACAGCACCATCAGTGCAAAGAGTTGCCTACTCTTATGAGCCCCCCCCCCCCCCCCCAGAGAGCCATTAAAAACTAGTGCTTGGCCAAGTTGCACAGTGTTCTAGCTTTGTGGACCCCTGCAAGCTATCTGTTGCTCATGCTTGATCTGCTGATAAAAAAACAGCTTTCCAGACTCAAATCTGTACCTAATTAAGTCTCTGTTGTCTTTTTGTAACCAAAGAAGCTAGGTACTGTAATCCAAAAACAACAAACGAAATCTACATTAAATTGTGAATTTATGAATCAGAATTTGTCTTGGGAGGTCAGCATCATTCATTTTTAGTAGAGATGCACTGATCAGATACTTTTGGCCGATGTCTGAGCTCTTATTTTTGCAAAGCCTTTAAAAAGCAGCTGATAGCTTTTAGCAAAATCCAATTTCTTACTATATACATAAAGAACTATAAGAACAGCATTCAGTCTTTAACATATTAGTGTTTAGCATCGTTAGCATCACTAGCTATAAACAGCAGTCTCCATGTGTTTTCCCTAGAGAGCATAAGTCCCTCACCCCAACTGTGAGTCTTCCAAAAGGCTGCCAACATATCTAAATCGAGCATGTTCTGTAACAAAGAACTACAGCCTAAAAGGATAAAACAGGGCAACTTTGTTGTAATATATTCAGACTTCCTGTTATCTGCTGTAGTCTCAGCTGACATGCCTCTGTAGGACAAGTTTTCCTTTATCTGGCTCCATTTTTAAACATCACTGACCCTGAAAATGGTTTAAGTCCTCTTCATTCGGTAATAGCGTGCACACCAAAGATTGTTGAAGGCATGGTGCATCCTCTGACTAAAAAAAGATCAGATTTAGCCTTTCCAGCGATGGCCAATCCATCTTAAATATTTCAGTTTAAGTGATTTCTATATTTAAGTCTTTTTAGATGACTAATATCAGACTAAATTGGTTACTTCAGGTCATTATGTCTGTCTATTTGGTTTGTCAAGTTTGATGCAATAAGGTATTTTTTTTAGCAGCTTGGCTCCCCCCTCAAGCCCAACTTGACCAAGCACTTGTAACCTAACGGCTCTCTTGCATGCATGCCACACCAGAAACTAATGAAAACAATGCAAGAATCAGTGCCCAGCCCAAGTTCCCAAACCGAGCAGTTTCATTTTACAGCAAATTTACAGATCTTTTGTCATTATCCTAGAGAGTTGTATTTTGTACTCAAAAGGCAGTTTGTGGTATTCTCAGGGGTTAAAGAAAAACTTTTAAAAAGAATTAATACAAGATTTAAAAAACATCTATGTAAAATTATATATAATACACATATATATCTATGTAAAGTGAGGTGTGTTTGATAAGAAACCTTGTTAGGCAAGTGTCATTGTTTGATTTCCAACACCACTACTACTGAGCAAGTGTCTTCTCTGAGTGTGACCATCAGCTCTGGATTCAGCAGTTCTAATGGTTTATGTTTGTTACCAGATTCATGTCAGGTCATCATCAGCTGGGTGGTCAAACACTTTTTACGGTCATCCCACCTCTACCAACCCAAACTGTACCGAAACAAAGCAGAACTGAGTTGTAAGAGCTGCTTGATCCAGGCCTGACACACAGCCTTTAAATAGAGATATATGTCCATCCTGCTCTTGTTTTTCTGTATAGACACGTTCTAACTGGTGTTTAAGAATGACCATGCCAAAGAACAGATCTGTGTATTGAGGCAACATATTTACATCTTGTCTACACAAACACACATACATACACTCTGTCTCTGGATTGCAAGATGAAGATGACTTTGATAAGGTGTCAGACAGCTCTGTAAGTGATGTCTGGGTCAGCCAGATTTTATTCCAGCTTGGTTCCATCTAAGCTGTAGTCACATTGTTGTAGTGTTCTGTGACAAGACACTTTACCGGGATTATCCCTCATTTACATTCACAGGAACTGAGACAGCAAACTGCTGGTGACGGTCACTTAACACAGACTCAAATTTAGCTCCTTCAAAAAAAAAAACAAACATGCTGCTGAAAATGAACATCCAACACAGCTCCTGCAACAACACGTGCATGGGATCACACAAGATGGGACAACAGGGTTGTAAAGTAACAGATGAATAGTTTTATATGGATACGTGGTCCTGACTTACTCAGAGAGAAACGCCCTCTAATAACAGTTTTATGACAAGTGATGGCACTGTGTCCTTTTTGTTCTTCAGGGGTAGCCATCGTAGGCGATTTCCATGGTTGTGCCGAATTGTGGAAAAATATCCTTACACAATTTGAAACACAGCCTGGAGGATTTTGGACTTCTACGTTGGCCACTACGAATGATCATTACAACACAGACACACAACAACAACTAGAAAACATGTTCTTTGAAGTGAGGATGTGGTGAAGTATCATTACAACTACCGGATCGTCCTCTGGGTGTTCGTTACCGTTTATGTGTCGCCAAGACAGATAAATGTAATCTTGGTTTCAATATTCAAAGTATCCTGATGTTGTAGACAGTGGTAGTAGAAGAGGCCTGACATGTACGGCCTAAACATGTAGTAGCAAATGCTGAGGCTGCACAGTACAAACAGTGAAGAACTTCACTTTTAAAATCAAATCTAAAACCAATAAACAGGTTTTTCCATCCATTTTTAGTGCTGTGCAGCCTTAGCAAACAACTGGTTTATTATTCCGTATTTACAGTGTGGCTTCAATGCCCTCTCCTTACGCTTCGTAGATACTGTAGACTGGACTCTTTTGCAGTTTTTTTTTGTTTTTATCAGTATCCACTAGGATACAGCTTCAAAGTCCTCTGTGTGGTATGCTGGTGTGTGGGCGCTGGCTCACAGCCCTAATTGTGCCCACGGTTGATCTTTGAGTTTTGCAACTCTGACAGGTCAGATTTCCACATGGTGGGAAATCTAGATTTAAAGCTTTCCAGCTATCTTTGCATCAGCAAAAAGATGGGTAATGTTTCTGCGTAAGGCTGCACAATGTTAGCAAAACGAGCAGTCAGGAGGGGGTTTGAACATGGAAATGAACACTTTAATTTCAGTTAACATTTTCCTTACTCCTCTTTGTTTTCCATAGTCATGTCCCTGGCACTTTCTGCACGTTTTAGTATATTTGCATGCAGGTAATCTACGCAGGGCACTTCAGATACAACAGCCAACCCAGTACTGCACCAGGGGTCTTCTTTACAATTGAAATATTGAACAAACTGATATTGCAATGACCATTTAGAGTGCAGAGTTAAAACCTTCTGTGTACTGAATAATTACTGCATTACACCTTTACACACAATGAGCTGCTGCAAAATTCTCCCTTAGGTGTTGGTATGAATAATGCACCAGGAAAAAAAAGCTGCCAGCCATAAACCACATAATGACAGGTCAGAAAACCCTGCATGGAAGCATTCCTGGGGGGGGGAAGCTGGTTAAAGATGAGCGCCTGTTGTTGCTGATGGGAACTCCGTTTACCATGCTTGTTCTGTTGCAAAACTCAAGAAGAAACATCAGTGAACCAGTAGGGATTGCTTTCTTAAAACCACCTCAGCTTGGAAAGAGTCACATCTGGTTTATTTGTAAGCAAGAATGCATGCTGGATCATCTGGCAACATATATAGGTTTAAATGTGAGAATTAAGCTGAGTTGGTTTTGGGGAACCAAAGAGACATTCAGATGCTGTTAACACAATGTCTCTTTCCCACTATGGCTGCCTAAAAGTATATTAAAACCGACATTGGATCAGTTAACACAGGACTGACTTAATCCGAATATATATTATTACCAAGGGCACGCCCTACCTGCATACCACTGGAGTTCTTACACAATATCCATATTTACAATACTGTATTATACTGTTCAACTACTCCTAATAGCTTCATTTCCATATTCAGTGTTTTTAAAAAGCCTTTGCAAACGTTTTTTTTTTTTTGGTTGGTAATGCTTAGCTGGCCGCTGTGGCTGTATCAAACTAGAAAGCTGACTCATTATCTGCTTCCACTGTTCTTACTGGAGTTCTGCCCTTTCTTTCCTCTCCCTCACAGTCCAAGCTATGGCTTCAAGATTTTAACATACGCAGCGCAGAAATGATGTGCAGATCAGAGGCTTAGTCTTAAAAGCAGAGCTGCTTCTGGAGGAATAAACAAGCCCAGTTATTGTGTTTGATTTGAAATGGTGGAGTCAAAGAGCAGCAGTGGTTTAAGTCGGAGATTTTGACCTATACGAAGATTTTTCAGGTGTCAGGAAGGGAGTTTTTAATTAGAGTCAACTAGTTCGTTTTTATATCATAGCTACAACTATATACTCACTACTTCCATCTTCTTTCACTGCCTTTTCTTGATTTTCTACATTATGTTGTGAATTGAAGACATTTTTTTTTCAAAACAGGAAAAGTGTAAAACTATTCCATAAAATGAAAACTGACAAGATTTTAAATCGTTGCTATTTTTGGTGTTGATTTCCCCCTTTAAAGCAGAAAAGGAAAGTAAATACTACTAAGTTAAGATTGGTGTTTAGAAACAATCTAAACTGGAAAACCATTAAGGCCAAGTCTTGATTGTTCACACGTTAATTTGTTCCATTACTTAGTGCTTTATTTTAAATAAATATTGCCTAATTTGCAATGTGTTGCTAGTGGAGACGCACCAATCAAAAAACGTGTCTCTGGCAGGCCATTGGGTGAATCTATAATTTGAAGTAAATAAGTTTAGGGTCAGCTACCCTCTGGCTTCATCACTGATTAAACAATAACTATATGGAAAACGTTTTAAACTGTGGCTCTCTGGCTTCATCCATCATCTTTAAACACACACTATTCACTTCTAATTCTCTCTTCAGTGCAGCTTTTCTGACTAAAGCTCCCATCTGAACAGAGCACCTTACTCTGCATCCATCATTTTCTTCCCCACCACCAGCAAACCAACATTATCACTCCTGCCTGACTTCCTATTAACTCTCTCAACCCAGCTCTCTGCTTACCCATTGATCCGCCTCCATCAGCCAGCACATGGCTTTCCCACATTGCTTTTGATGCACATTATAATCGAATACAGAAAGAAAAAATCAGAACATCAGTAGCTTTAAGGACAAATGATGACAGACGGGTATGAGGAGGTAAAAAGATTTACACGCAGCTCTGCACAGTCAGGTTAACAAGCAGCTGATCTAAACAACAACAGACCCTCTGCTTGTCTCTGTACCTTCTCTGCTTTCAGTTGATTCCCGTCATTCTTCATTTTAGATCTAAGTGTAAAAATCTAATCAGGCCAGCACCATGGAAATAGGAAAAACATGCATTAACAAGATATTTTGTCATTCCATATGAGTCGTGGATTACAAGAATCTCAAACCCAGAAACATGCAGTCTGAGTACTGGGGCTCCTATTGTAGGCTTTATTGACGGTACAAACTTTAAATGGTACATTTTATCACCACCTAGCATGTTCTAGATCATCCATTTATGCTCTGAATCTAGTCATAAATTACAGATATGGTCATTATTAGTGTTACATAAATCCAGGTTTGGGATCCATTCAACTTTATGTATCTCATCTGATAAAAAATCCCTTCACTGTATCCACCAGATTGGACAGCTCATTTAATATAAATACTTTACCTTACATATAAAACTACTATTGTGCTCCTTAGAGGCACTGAAACAGTCTAAGACTGCAGAACCCGAAACAGAATTTCATCTATGGCCGTTCTAACATACCGACAGGCACCACAGCTCAGTTATTACCCTCTTTATATCATTCCTGATCAAACAGCAATGCATCCTGCATTTAACATTATTATTGTAGTTACAACTAGATCAATTATATCAATAAGTGATCGTTTGGCCATCTAAAAATTAGTTCACATACATTTATTGGTAGTATGTGATAAAGTATATGTTTAAAAATGTAAAAAACTAAAATTGTTGCTATACAAACTATGAAGACATGAAGAGTTCAGAACAGCTTTCAATAGGAATAAAAAAATGCACCCTTTTCTACATCTTGGTCATTTAAAAGAAATTAACTGAATCATTTGGGAGAATACCAATAATTTAGTGGATATAGTTTAATCTTACTTCTGCAGCTTACTTGATTGTATCATATGAAAACGTGAATCATAAAAACCTGCTAAAAATATAAAATATTACCCTAACCCTTGCAGTGTCATTGCTTTTCTTCTGATTTATTTTAATTACTGCCTTAATGTATTCCTTCACATCTCTATAACCTAGAATCTTTACATCTCTTACACCACAGGACAGATGGCCCATTTTAGACTGAAACTTTTAATCTTGCCCGTTTTGCTCCCTGACATTGCCAAAACTTACAAAAACAATGCATGAAATCTGTTTTAATGACAAACAACATTATTTGTTAAACTGACATTTAAAATGAAACTGGCCACGTGGAGCGAAAGTCTTTTTTGTTTGTCTCCTGTAAAATAATACAAGCAGGGGAAGATGATTCGGTTTACGTTACTGTTAAAAACGTAAACATTTGAGTTCAGTGTGACAGACACATTTTTCTGCCAGTATTGGCAGTCTTTGCTTTCCTTCTCCTCTTCCACACCCCTTCTCCTGCACCCTCCACCCCTCCATCCCTTCTCCTGCACCCTCCATCCCTTCCTCAAACACTTCTCAGCATCTCCTCGCAGTGCAGAACAGACACTTTTTGACTCATTAATCACAGAAACGCTCGCTCTTCTCTCCTTGACCTATAAATTAAGTTTTCTCCCTCAGGCTTAAAACTTCATGAAACAACAATTATGCTGAATTTTGCCTTGCAACATTTTTGCACCTTTCAATGACCTTTGAGTTTTGTAATCATGTAATGCGTAGGTATTTTGGAACAACCCCATCTGCTGAAGAAAGGTTTATTCTGCTCACAAATACATTGTCATCCTATTGGTTCCTTGTTACCTGAAAACCAATCATCCAATCAAAGCAGAGCAAGACACAGGATTTTCCTCCTCCTCCTCCTGCGGTCATATTTGTCCTTATAAAGGTGTTCAGGTTTCTGCTGTCATCCATTTTTCCTCCACTCTGCATCGGTTCTTCAATACAATAATATGAATGTTGCAGGAGTTAATCCTTCTGTTTTCTTTGTTTCAAAGAATGTTGTGCCATTTGTGAATAGCAAAGAGAACTATTGAACATATATGAAAAAGAAGAGCTATTTTAAATTATTTTTTTGGCTTTTTTTTGCTATATTTATTTTATTGTATTAGAATCTTATTTGTAGGAGGGAAACAAAAAAAAAAATCAAAAACTGTATTTTTCATTAGTGCGAAAAACCTATTTTCTTCCTTTTTGTACAATTTCAATGTTTTAAGCGAGACTTTAAAAAGCAATATGATGATGTTTCCTGTGACTGTAACTGCATGCTGTTTGTGTTGCCTTAATGATGGCTGCATCCCATTATGTCCAACCCTACCCCTTCTGGTGTCCTCCTCCCCTCAAAAGGCAACCCCACCACCCAATCTCCTGTCCCCACCAAAAGATCACTTTCATCTGATCCAGTCCAGTCCAGTGCAGTCAATAAAGCAGTGCTTTCTGTGTACAAAACTGTCTTCCTCTCTTTTCCTCACACAGACACAAACTATTGACTCACGTTTCTTATAACTAGACATTTATTATATTTGACATTGTTGTTTTAGTTCTGCAAACTTAAAAAATGTGCCGGAAAACAGAATTTTATAGACCATGCCTGCTGTTATGTGCATTGTTTTTTTTAATGTTCCAATAAAATGAGAAGTTTTTTCCTTTGAGATGCTGAATTAAAGAGAGAGCACTACAGCTGTTTAGACACCAGAGGTTAGGTGAGACTAGACTCAGACCAAAGTCTAATTAGTGATAATGAAACCTTTTGCTTCTTTTTTTTATCCTAACAATTCAGAGAAAACAGGCAAGAATTGCATCCATTCTGCAGGTTTTTCTAAATATACTAAAATACTAGACTCTTTAAAAAGGTACAGCACCCTTCATTATTTATTGGCAGCCCGAGTAAACCATAATCTTTAAAATGCAGTTCTTGTTTGCAGTAGCAGAAACTTACACTGAAAAGTTAAATACCTTACATTTAATTTGAGGACATTTATTCCATGGCGAAAAAAACAAATTGAAAAAATAATTAACCTTATTAATCCTATTAAATATTTTTTATGTTTTAATTATACTTTAAATTGATCAGAGTGTCAAGAAACTTTTCATTTTAAATCAATGATTTCCTTTTCCCCCGGTGTATAAAACTGACATAATGCAGAGGCTAATTTCTCTTTGCCACTCTACAAAACGGGAAAGACAAGATTGCATTTCATTTAAGTGTGACAGCTTTGTGTTGACCTTGACAAGTCAAGGAACAGATTAATATCTCAACTATCTCAAAACAATAACATTTATACGATAATCATCTGTCTACGATCAAATATTCTGCTGAGACTACAGAACTCCCCTCTGGCTCATTAAGCAGCAACCTCCCCTGCAGCGTTCTCTCAAGAGATGCCCTGGTACAAAAAGAAAGCTAAGAGACCCAGTCTGCAACCTTCAACTGCCATCATCAGTGACATAGCTTTACAGCTGCAAGACTATGCATAGCTGAAGCATTTTGGGAAAAATATTTAGGCCCTTTAGTAGTTTTGATTGTAACTGGTCGGATTAGTAGAGGCTGTGAATCCTGATGCCTTACAATTATTTAGTATTAGCTGGTAGAAATGCAGAAAGAAATAAAAAATCTAAAATGGCAGAACTGATCTTTTCGTGTCAGATTAAATAACTAAAGCAGAAACAGTAGAAAATGCATTGAAGACATTTTTAAAAGGATATGCTTGAGATTGCAAGTTTTCCAGAGATTGGTTCTTATTTTATTTTTATTGTCCCCTCAGCCTGAGATAATCAGGATGCATGTTACCGTCAACGACTCAGAAACACACAAACCTATAAGGAGGTCCAAGAAAGCCACTACATATTTCAGTTTTACATTCAAATACTTCTGGGAGAACTAGTAAATTCTTGCCTTTTTACGAGAAGAAAGTTATGCTGGATCAGATTGGATCCACAGCAATTTATCACGACTGTACAGAAACCCGGGTCTGCAATGCAAACAAAGCTTAAGGAGGTGGGTCAACATCAGCACCAACTATTGAGATGCAAAAAGAAAACTGTCCCTGAAACAACTCTGAAGGAAATATGGCAGAAGTCTGGAGTTTTATGAAAAAGTGATGGCATAATATACTATACCAACATTATTTATAAAGCACTTTAAAACAACCACAGCTGAAACAAAGTGCTGCACATAACTACAAACTATAAATATACATTAAAAGAAAAGGAATATATAAATATGGCATAAAAACAATAAAAGACTAAACAAATGAAAACAAACAAGGTCAAACTGATTCTTACTAATTTTGAAAGCCAAAGATCAAAAATAGGTTTTCAGACGAGTTTTAAAAGAAGGCAGTGAAGGAGCCTCTCTAATGTTCAGGGGTAGGTTACTCCACAATTGAGGAGCAACAACAGAGAAGGGCTTTCCCTCTCTGAGCTTCCTCCTAGACCTTGGTACCTGCAGGAGCAGCTGTTCAGCCGACCCGAGCAACAGAGAAGGTAAGTGGGGATGAAGAAGCTCAGAGAGGTACGGCGGGGAAAGGTAAACACGAACGTAAGAAGTTCAAAATAAACTCTAAAATGCGAAGGCAACCAGTGGAGTGGGGCCAGAACAGAGGCGATGTGTTCAGTTTTTGGAGTACCCGTTAGGAGACGTGCAGCAGCGTTTTGAACAATCTGCAGACAAGAGAGCAAGGACTTAGTCACTCCAACATAAAGCCCATTACAATCAACTAAGCAGGATGAAATAAAAGCAAAGATTGTTTCAAAATGTTATCTGAACAGAAAAGATTTCACCTTTGACAACCGCCTTAAATGATAGAAGCACGACCCTACAACTACTTTAATTTGACTGTCCAATTCAAAATCACTGTCTTAAAACCCAATTTGGTGACAGTTGCTCTAAAATATGCTGTCAGGGGTCCCAAATCGACAGTGGTTGACTCACAGGGGCCGCTTAGTCCAAACACTATCATGAAAAAATGGTATTTTGATGTTATGAACTAAAATTAATGCTTCAACTGTTTTGCATGCAGATGTCAATTCTGTTGGAACAGCGAATAGCTTATCCATCTATCTACTCTTTCATCTCTTCATTCATCCTTAGCCCTGACCAGAGGTCAGAAAGGAAAAACGCATTAATCCAAACAGGAAGATCCTGGGGGTATGATTCATGATTTTCCTCCACAAAGGCTGAAGCACACTGCCAGATCACAGCTGAAGTGGCTTCAAACCAACAATGTGAAAGTGCATGTCTCTCAGATTCCATTTAAAAAATATCTAATAAAAAACATTAGGTCATCAAAATCATAATCTGCAACACTAACAAAGAGGTTTGCAAACAGGACTGATGAAGAGATGATGTGACAAACTGAACTTCTGAGCTCTTAATGAAAGTTTACTGCTTGATTCTTTACTAAATCTTTATTTCACCAGTAGCAGCAAATCAATATCAGCTGTGGTGAACAGAAGTGCTTTTAATTGAATAACAAAGCCAGCACTATCACATCATTCACCTCTCATTAATCTAATTTGCAGCCAAAGTAGGTGACCATTAAGAACTCCAATGTAAGCAAGATGTCCAGCACCTCAAATAAATAAAATGGAAGGTGAACATTTTTCTCTGCAGTCAGTCTTCTGAATGGGAAGCCAGACTAAAAATAACTATTACACATTATACAGTATTACAGTATCTTAGTTCCAAACAATAAAACTAACAACATAATCATGTTTAAGAAAAACTACAGGATCCAACCCATTTTAGAACCCTAGAGCCCTGACGTCCTGAAGGCATGTGCAGAGCAGCTCTGTGGGATTCTGCAGCACCTCCTCAACCTTAGACTGGCCAAGAAAGTTCCAGTGTTGTGGAAGACCTGTCCTGTTTTGTTCCAGTACCAAAGAAAACCCATCATACATTCTTATCATACACCTGCTTTAAAAAAACCACTGTCATCTGGACCAAGCCAGCAGCACTGTGAGGATCATGTTCTTTGATTTCTCCAGTGCATTTAACACAATTCAACCTGGTTTGCTTTGTCAGAAACTCCAGAGGACTCAGGTGGAGGCCTCAACAATCTCCTGGATCAAAGACTACCTGAGAGACAGACCACTGTTTGTGCGACTGAAGGGTTGTGTGTCTAACCAGGTAGTCAGCAGCACAGGAGCACCACATGGGACTGTACTCGCACCATTCCTCTTCACTCTGTACACCTCAGACTTCCAGTACAAGACAGACTCTTGTCATCTGCAGAAATACTCGGATGATTCTGCAGTCGTGGGGTGGATCAGAGATGGACAAGAAGCTGAGTACAGGTAGCTGGTGGACCACTTTGTAGCATGGTGTGGAAACAATCATCTCATCTTGAACGTGAATAAAACAAAGGAGATGATTGGAGATTTTAAGAGAAACATAATTAGGTCAAACACTATTTCCATCATTGGAGAAAAAGTGGAGGTGGTGGAGGAGTATAAATACCTCGGTGTTCACCTGGACAACAGACGGGAGTGGAGATGCAACTGTGAAGCCGTCTACAAGAATGAACAGAGCAGACTGTACTTCTTGAGGAAGCTTAGGTCCTTCAGTGTTTCCAGCAAGATGCTGCAGATCTTCTATAAGTCTGTTGTGGAGAGTGTGATCTCTTCTGCCATCATCTGCTGGATTAGCAGCATCAGAGCCAGGTACCTAAAAAAACTCAACAAGCTGATAAAGAAGGATGGTTCTGTTCTGGGGACTCCTCTGGAACCTCTGGAGATCATTGTGCAAAGAAGGATTCTTCATAAAATGAAGAACATTATGGAGAACCCTGAGAATCCTCTTTATGAGACTGTTGTACAACAACAGAGTGTCTTCAGTCAGAGGCTTCTTCAGATCTGCTGTAAAACAGACCACTACAGGAGATCCTTCCTGCCCACAGCCATCAGCATCTACAACGACTCTTCGAGAAAACCTGCATAATATGAGCTACAACAACATTTAATTTCCCTTTGGGATAAATAAAGTATTTTAAGTTGAATTGAATTTTCTACGTAATCATTTTGAAGACTCAATTTTCTAGATTTTTTGCAAATGTTTTCATTCAGTTCTGAACATCTGAGAACAAAACATTTAACTTTAGTTTGGTTTTATCCTCAGTAAATTTACTAATTAATGAAACAGCGAAGCTAAAGTTTACTTTGATTTCTCTGCAGCATATTAAGGCTTGATTTCACTCCTTTTTTGACATCTGCGGCATTCTGGATCTACTGCATTTCAAAGTCTAAAATGCTTCTTAAATTTGACTCCGCTAAATCATATTTGTGCTGCATTTACTTTGATTGCTATAAAAACAACCAGTGTCAATTTTGTTTGTCTTTCTACACCAGTCCCAGTTTAGGAAACATCGGATCAGACCCAAAAGAGTCTAGATGTCAAAAGAGGGCTGGCCCTTTTTATTTTTATCTGTGTGTTTTCTATCATTAACTCAAAAACAATCAATTATTTTGACAAACGTTGTAATGTAGTCAATCAAATATAAATGGCAGAATCAAACTAAAATTTTATGAAAAATACTTCATTTAGGGAATTTCAGAGTTCTATTATTTTTAATAATCTAATATGTAATCCAGTCTTCAATTCATCCCTCTTCAAACCAATAAGACCAGTAGGAACTCCGTGAAAACATCCTGCTGATCCATCCTACTTCCATTTAGCATTTTTGGCCAAGCAGCAACCAGCAGAAAGATTTCATTACCAATCAAGTAGATTTTCAAAGATAAAACTTTCAACTAACTGGCCTAAAGCAGAGAAGATATGCCATAAAAAATACATTTATATCCAACTCCAATGAATAAAACTGAGGCTCTGAATGGTACAAGACTAGGAGCAAAGGGGTGAGAAGTTAAGAACTGAAAAGCATAGAACAGAACATTATTGGAACATTATACATACATACTTTTTCCCCTAAAGGTATTCACTAAAGCTACATTCCAAAAGATTTTCACACTGCAGGATATTTAGGTTAAGTAAATATTAAATGACTACTGAAGTCAATCTGCAGCACAATGAAATCCAGCTGCCAACACATTATGCAAACAGTTTATTGCTCTCCATTGATTCTTCAACAAATTGCCAGATTAATTAGCTTTGAGAACGCAAAGCTGTTAAATCGCTGCCTTTTTCTTCTTTTCTTTCATTTCTTTGCCAGAAATCTGTCACATCAGGGAGGAAACCATTTGCTAACTTGTGTTTTCTGACATAGGACAGCACTCACTAATTGGCGGCCCTCGTTGACCAAAGCAAAACTACCAAGCTAAGCAACAGCCTGAAATAAATTGCATTCACCAATGACACATGAGTGGACAGCTGGAGAAGTTCCACTTAGGAATAACTGAAGCTCCATTTTTAGCTTTTTAAAGACAGTTAACTGACATCACAGTTAAGTAAACAACGTTACAGAAAAGAAAATCTATCCATAGTGAGGACAACAAAATGTATGTCAACAAAAAAAACACCAAAAATCAATAGAAATTATCTTTCCCATGATCAAAGTAAAGTTTTAGCATAAAGTTCCAACTGTTGAAATGTAGGAATTTAAATGTACAGCCATAACCCTAATCAGTTTTTTACATAGTGATGTGTGTATCATACATTGTCAGTTTATTTCAGTACAAAAAAATATTGAAAGGAGTGCATCACAATAAAATGGTAGTTTTCCATACGTTGTGTGTCAGTGCCTACAGTCTACAGTCAAAATGGCTGTAATTGTTGCTGCCTGCATGCCAATAATGGCATCTTTTGCACCGGAAAAGCTAAGTGTAGTCCTGGTTTCATGTATGATGCAAACAACAACAGACAATATTAAACCTGCGTGAAAACAACAGTCTGGTCCAGCAGCACATAGTGTATGTTAAGCAGATGTTAAGATCTTCTATGCAGGTAAAGAACTGAGTTACAGCATTTTAAAAGCTGATATTCTGAGGCCTTTTTTGACCGTCCATTTATATTAAAGCCAAATCATTTAAAATGGCTTAGTGTCAAAAATGTCAAAAAAACAGCAAAAGACAATATTAACCTGAAACAAAAAAATCAAAGATTCAGCTTAAATTATTATTTTTTAAGTAAAATTAAAGTAAAATTCTGAAATTAACATTAAAATATTTCCATTTTTAAGGAAAATGAGCTTACAGTATTATGGTTGATTTGAAGACATTTTTATTCTTCTATAAATAACTAAAACAGTTTTGCCAGACAAAAACTTCAACAATAAAGCCGTCATTATGGAGAAAGCTATTCTGAGTAGATTTACTGTGCTGCTTTTCCAAATGATAGGCAGACTAAACTGGTTTGTTTAACATCTTCCATCTCTGCATACTATACAAAAAGCCCAATGAGTTATTAAAAGCTCAAAACAAAAATATGGCAGCAAATGTTAGCTTGTGCGTTGGTCTAGCTCACTTTCTTCACAGTGCGTCAGCATTAACCTACTCATCAACATGTGATAAACTTGCTTCTTGTTATTTTTTTCTACGGTTTGTGTTTAGTGATGGAAAATGACAATGCCAGACGCATTGTTGTTCAAAGAACTATAATATTACAGAAAACGGTACAAATGTAACAAATCCTCACAGATTAAACATTTTTCATTTCAACCAGATATAAAGCTACGTCTTTAAATCTAACCAGACGTTCTAGGAGGCTGCTAGCTAATATCCTTTAGTCCAGACGACAAAGATGTGTCTCTGCTGCTAAATATTTTTCCTGATTCTGTGGTCCATTTCTGAGTGACAAAGCAGTAAAAGAAATACTAGAGACCCTTCAGACGGCACAGCAGCCAATACGGCAGTGGGTTACCATGGAGACTGAACCCATGCTGGTGGAGAGACATTGCAGAGTAACACTAATTTCTAAGGCAAGTCTTTGTTTTGTGAAATCAGGGTTGCTCAGAAATTACCATCAATTGTGGCACTTGTGATTTGGCCAAAAACAAAAATTATTTTGTAGTGTGTGAAGTATGGATTTTACAACATTTCTGTGTTTACATTATGCTACTACAAGAAAATATTTACTTATTTTAAGGATTTTCACAAGGGTGCCACTAACTATGATGGGCAGTTGGGGTTTGTGATTATTAACAGGTCATTGACAGAGTTTCTTTTGTGGTTTTTGGTTTTTGGAGAGCTCTAGTTCAACAAATTTGATCCTTCCTGAAAACATGTTGCGATGCCTATATCTGCAGATCAGCACGCCTTTGAGGTCTCAGATGAAGAGTTGAAATAAAAGACAATCTTACTTTCAAATCCAGGGTTAGTAATATGGCATAAATATGTCAATCTTATACATTTGTTATCTCAGTTTCCCTAAAAAAAAAAAACAGTTCGATACAGAACAAAAATGGCAGAGCATTCAGACCAAAGAATAAGATTTTTGTAGATTCTACCAATTGTGTCAACTTTAACTGACATTAAATATTTTGACACATTTAACGACACAAATACACAGTCTTAGAGTGTTTTGCTTAACATAGATAACGTATTTTAAATTTAAAGGTAGACAACACTGCTACTAAGGTAAGGTGAACTCTCTTGCTACATAAAACCTGGATTATAAAATAAGTGAAAATGAGTAAAATTAAACTCATAGCACAGAATGTGACATGCAGACAATATCACAATCTAAGTCTTTTGGCAGAGTCAACATAAACTAATCCTCTACAAGCTAACGTCATTTCATCTACCAAAATACTTTGCATCAAGTGCAAGATATTCCCTCAAAGATGCTCTGTGACCTTTTAATAGCAAAGAAGAAATGTGGTTTCTGTGGAGAGTTTTAATGAAATTCAGAGCTGCTAAGAAAGACCAAATTTATGTCTTCTTTTTCTTTACAGTTATTCTAGAGTTCCTGTTTTTCCATTCTTGTTTTAAGTTGTTTACTCCTGTCTTGTTTCTTCGACTAGATATCAAACACGTTTCTAAAACTAGACTCATTAATTTATAAATAAACTCACTGGGAATATAAATGTCAGATTAACTGATAGAATAAAAACATTTAGTTGAATCTAAGCGTCTTTATCCACCTCATACAGTTTTCAGTTATCAGACAGTGATCCCAGTGGATTTCTCCACTGTTCTGCCACTTTCAGTCAATCAGGCTTAGATTTTAACACCGCAGGGAGACGGATTCAGTCAAAAGACGAGCAAGGACTGCCTTTGAGTTAATGAATAATTCTTTTAAAAATGACTCGCAACTGCAGCTTCTATGCTTCAAATTTGAGATAAGAAGATTCTAAAAAATTGGTAGATAAAGATGACCAACATATTCAAAAATTCGGGGTGGAAAACACAATCTAAAGAGGTTTAGTGAGAGCATAAACAGAGACTAAAACCCGAATTCATACACCAAACATGTTATCTAAAGCTCCCTTTAAAGATCTCAGACGTTGCTGTGGGATAGAGGTTTAGTCACGGCACACTGAGCAAGTAAAGCCTTTGTAACAGCCTTGAATAACATTCAGCTAGCAAGAAAAAACGATCAAAATGATTTTTAAAAAGGTTGCCAAAGGGAAAAAAAATGAAAATGAGAGCTTTGTGAGGGATGCCAGGTGCATGAAATCTCTCCAGGTGTCTTTGGTTTTTGGTAGATAAATTGATTTCCATTATAATAAATCTGCCTCTCTCTCTGGTTTAAACCCAAGTTGTGTTTTCGTATGAATGAGACAGATTCACACGCTGGATCCGTTTGAACCCTAAGGATGAGCTTGGACTCCAAGGTGAGTTGTAAAACAGCCAAAGAAGTTGGTTGGATTATAATTGTGGAAAAACAGACCAGAGGAAAAACTAATACAAAATAATGAGTAGTGGATCAATTAATCATTGTTTTTGTGCTGAATCTCTGAAATAAATCTTAATGTTTCATTATGCGTTTCATTATGTTCTTCCTAATCGTGTGAAACTGAAATCCTCATCATTTTTTAGGACCTAAAGCTAACTCTGTAGAGAAAGAACATGCTCCTCTCTACTAAATTACATTCAAACCAGTATCAACTGATGTTTGTGCTGCAATCATCCCAGCAAGGATGTTTGAGTTTATTGTGCCCCCCCCCCAAAAATTCAAAGAACTTAAATCAGTAAATATCGTGGTTAACAAAGAAAAAATGTAGCAACCACCAGACATGAAAGAGTTTTTTTCCTGCTCTTAGTTGACATAATTTACAGCAGAGCGAGTCCCTTAAATAAGAGTCCTAACAGAGAGCCAGAAAAAATCAACTGGTAACAGAAAGAAGATGATAATGTATCCAGCTTTCAGTCCCAGGACATTACCCAGACAGCAGTGCTTCTTGAAAGGATTTACTTGTTCACCCCTTGTACAGTTCACCCTTAAACGGTTGTTTTAAACTGCAGTACAGAAATAAACTTTGACTTGACCCAAAAAAGACTAAGAATCAGACGCCTCTGCATTTGTGACTCTTATTCAAGACTTAAGTCGCATTTTGGTTTGTATAACATATACAGTTAAAACCAGACGTTTGCATACACTGTATAATGGAAAACAAATAATCTCTTCTTTCTCACTGACATTAGAGACTTTGTCAGTTATGGGTCAGTTAAAGCTGCAGTTCGTAACGTTTCTTAAACAAGGAGAGAGGAGATTTTGAAATCTAACCACTTTAGCACTTAGCCTGCATTACATACCATTCAGGATGAACCCCCTTTAGTTCCCCTGCCTTCTCTTCCACAGTTAGCTTGATATTCAGACTGACGTTACATGTTATGTAGGTCTGGTGAGCATTCTATCTAGCGCCATGCTGGCTTATGGTCTATCCATCCCTTTTCTTTACCCGCTTCTTCCGTACTGGGTCGCGGGGGAGCTGGTGCCTATCTCCAGCAGTCTATGGGTGAGGGTGGGGTACACCCTGGACAGGCCACTTGTCCATCGCAGTGCAACACAGAAACACACAGGAGAAACAACCATTCACACCTGAGGGCAACAGAGAGACCAGTCATGTTTCTAGACTGTGGGAGGAAGCCAGAGTACCCAGAGTAAACCCACGCATGTACAAGGAGAAAGACCCCCGCCCAGGAGTCGAACCCAGGACCTTCTTGCTGCAAGGCAACAGTGCTACCAACTGCACCACCATGCAGCCCTGGCCTACTGTCTATTCTTTCGGCTTTTTCCTTTTAAGGGTCGCCACAGCAAGTCATCCGTCTCCATCAAACCCTCTCTTCTGTAACATCTTCTCTCATACCCATGAACTGAATGTTGTCTTTCACTCCATCCATAAATCTCCTCTTTGGTCTTCCTCTAGGCCTCCTGCATGGCACTTCCAACCTCAGCATCCTTCTACAGATATACTGACTGTCCCTCCTCTCCATCTCCAAACCATCTTAGTTTGGCCTCTCTGGTTTTATCTCAAACACATCTAACAAAAGCTGTCCCTCTGATGTACTCACTCCTGATCCTACCCTCACTCCCAACGAGAATCTGAACATCTTCATCTCTGCAACCTCCAGCTCTGCCTCTTGTCTCTTCTTTAGTGCCACTGTCTCTAAACCATACAACATTGGGGGTCTCACCACCATCTTGTACACATTTCCTTTCATTCTCGCCGACACTCTTCTCCACCCGTTCCAACCTGCTTGGGCACGTTTCTTCACCTCTCATCCACGCCCACCATTACTCTGGACTGTTGACCCTAAGTACTTCAAATCCTACACCTTCTTTATCTCTGTTCCCTGTAACCTCATGGCTCCCAATGGGTCCCTCTCATTCAAACACATGTATTTTGTCTCGCTCCAGCTAACCTTCATTCCTGTCCCTTCCAGGGCAAACCTCTACCTCTCTCAGTTTTCCTCCACCTGTTCCCGGGCCTCACCACAGACCGAAATGTCATCTGCAAACATCATAGTCCATAAGCTTATTGTAAACGCAGCATATTACAATTATATACAGCATTATTTGTGTTATTTACAAAAATATTCATTATAGCTCGCTAAAATAGAATAAATCATTTCGTTTTTTCCTGTTTAAAATTTGCCAACTCTTCATCAGTTTTGAGCCATTGAGCGAAGCTTCATCTATCTTTTAAATGCATTTCCAATATAAATATATAATATATATAAATTCTACTCAAAAGTTGTAAACGTCTCACAGCAAGTTTTGTGGAAGGACTTTTAAACCGTCTAAACTTTCCTTGAGAAGCAGAAAGCAGTAGAGGAATTGGTAACTGCGGCCCTTGTTTTGGTTGCTCCATTGTGCACCGTCCAGCTGACTGAGGCGCATCACCCGTTTCACGCACAAACTCACTGATTGACACCTCCCTCCAAACGAAAACGCAAGTGTATTGGTCAAAGTTGTAGCCACGCGTCTCTGATTTATTTAGGAAGAGAAGGGACTACAGTAATATAATAATCACAGATTTTCTACATCATAGAACACTGTCAGTCAGATTTAAGCATTTATTTAAGTATTTTAAAAGTTAAAAGTCTCATTCCTCAATTAACCACAGCTCCTGACAGCCAGCAGCACCCGTGCAGCCCCAAACCATGACACAACCACCACCATGCTTGACTGTAGTCAAGACACACTTGTCTTTGTACTTTTCAACTGGTCACCGCCACACACGCTATACACCATCTGAACCAAATAATTTTATCTTGGTCTCATCAGACCACACGACATAGTTCCAGTATCCATGTCTTACTCTGCTGGTTTTCAGCAAACTGTTTGTGGGCTTTCTTGTGCATCACCTGTAGAAGAGGCTTCCTTCTGGGACCACATTCATGCAGACCAATCTGATGCGTGAGCACTGACACCTATTCTCAATGAAATTGTCACCAAAACAATTTGATTTTAACTGTAGAAAACTGTTAAACAGTTCTTATTAAAGTGAAATCAAAGGATCATTATATCCAGTAATGGTTAGTAACAGTACTACAACATAGTATTAAATATAGTGGAGAGGAATAAGCATGTTCCTCCTTTCACTTCGATTAAACCAGCCTCTACGTGAAAAGTTAATATACAGGGTTTTGATGTTTACATGGTTGAAGAGCTGCTAAACAAAAATAAATTATTTCTTGATTTTTGGTTTTCATCTTTGTTAATGTGAGCAGCATACAAAATCTTAAATGCTCTGTCATTATGTTTGAACATGTGTTCCTCACAGGAAAACTGGAGGTTTCCAACACAACGATAAGTGATTTTTAAGTTACCATACTGTCAAAAAAATTGTTATAAAAAGCCAAATAAAAACTAAATCAAAAGGTTGGTGACACAGATGGCGATACAGAGTGCAGGCACGAGTCAGAGTCGTGCATAAGGTGGTGTGGATCCACTGGACTCATATTTATATATACCTGATTTAGATTATTACTAATACTGTTTCTCCTCCAGAGTAGTTCAACTTAAATCATCACAATTTTTGGGTAAGGAATATGTATAAAAGAAATTTTCTACCCCAGAAACATGATGGCAGAAAAACATCAGCTTCCTTCCTCTGCTGCCCTCTGGTGGTAAGAGATGCTTCTACCTGATCTGATCGTTAACCTTCACTCCCTTAAGTGGCATTTGAAAATGCTTGTTCAAACTGCAATATCAGCACATTTAATACAATGTTGTTGTTTTTTTAGTCATAAGGTGTATAACTAACACAGGATAAACAATGTAAGGCATTTAAATAAGCACGGTATCAACATACAACCCCTTTTAATTTCCTACTCAAAGTACTGTCAAATCGAAAGTGAATTAAAGTAGTGATGCTGCTACACAAGTTGATTAATATATACAGAGTAAAACAAAGGGAAACTAATTTGTTACGCTAAACGTTTTCTATCTAAAGCAGCCACATTTGCAGTTTTATTACTTTATCGTCTCTAAAATGTCTGGGACATGTCTGTAGTAGGTGCCGCAACCAACGATTACTTTGCTTATCGATTCATCGGTCAACTATTTTTTTTAGTTAATCGATTAATAATCAGATAGTAGACGGTGCCTAATAGGAGATTTTTTACAGAATTTGAACCAGGTGATGCTAAAGCTATGCCAGATGAGGAGTTCTGGATAGAGCATATTTACAGACCAGGTTTTTCATCTTAAACGCAAAATGTCAATATTTTTGTACAATTGTGGTCTAATTACTGCACTGAATGGGTTTTTCTTTGAGCAAATGGCATATTTTAGAGTCTTTATACTTCAGTTAACGCATATTCGATTACTAAATTAGTTGATGATTATTTCAATAATCGATTAATCAAGATTGTTTCAGCCCTAGTCTGTAGTCTTGATATCATCAGGCCTAAAAAAACAGCTTATAAAGATATTCCTACTTTCAGATTCTCAGGATCTGTTAAACAATAACTGATCACAATGAAATACTTTGCACTAATTTAAGTCAATCATCCTTACTTGCATAATGTGAAGGCAAAAAATGTCCAGACTTATTAATTTCCCTGGTACAAATTCAGCCTGTTAAAAAATAAAATAAAAAACACAAGAGAAACATGTTTTTGGCCCAGATTCAGAGTTTCCACGATTTCCACCACAATTACCCCAGGACCTTTTATTAATTATCCCATAAACAGATGAGCAAAAGTGAAAAAAAATGTACACTATGCAATTACATTTAAATATGAGCTTAAACTCTTATTTAAAAACGATCCCTTCTAAATTAATACGGGCCTATAAACGATGTTAAACCAACCTTGTGTCCTTTTGCACATTTGAAAATGTTAGCTTTAACAAGAAGTTAATGAAACAAAATCAATTACGTGTTGCTTTCAGGGAACGTTTATTGTTCAAGCCTGGCAAACCATTTAATGACCTATATTCAATTAGTTTTTGTTTGTTTTATGTTGTACAAGCTACAGAAAAACATAGTAGGAGCCAGAATTACGAAACTGTGGTTTTAATAAAAACAAATAGATAAATAAACATCCAAATCTGGTAAATTGCAAGCATGCATCAGTACAGAACTTTCCCAGCGGAAAACCGTTGTGGTCTGGTCTGACGATAAACATGTTGAGAAATGAAAAATACATTTAACTTACCCCAGCTTAAAGAATCGACTCCTGTTGTGTACTTTGCGGTTGTATTGTTAGTAAAATCCACAAACGCAAGATAGGCTTACCTGAACACGACAAATGTTTTAAAAAAGAACCGCAAGCTAGTTAATGTAGCTAACAAGCCCGTAAATCAACAGTTGAAAAACAGAACCGTTTGTTCATTTAAATTGTACCTTAAATCGTCCTAAACGTATTCTTAATATAATTCTTAAGATCCTATCTTATGCGTTTTTTTATGGGTTCTCAAGGAAAGTTCAGTATAGCTGTGCAGCATCCTTTTGGTTTTAATTAAAAGTTAACTTCACCTGGCGAATCTAGAGAAAAGCTGCACTACCGCATCTGACCACTAGGCCGACGTAGGTGATTAAGCTCGTAAATTAAAGAGGCGCTGTGACATTTTTTAAATAAAACATGTTAACATCATTCACATTACATTTCATAGACACTGTATATATATATATATATATGTATATATGTTTTTAATATAATATATATATATATAATATATATATATATATATTATATTAATATATATATTATATATATAAATTATATTATATATATATTTCGGGGTTGGACAATAAAACTGAAACACCTGATTTTAGACCACAATAAAAATTTATTAGTATGGTGTAGGGCCTCCTTTTGCGGCCAAAATACAGCGTCAATTCGTCTTTTGGGGGGACATATACAAATCCTGCACAGTGGTCAGAGGGATTTTAAGCCATTCTTCTTGCAGGATAGTGGCCAGGTCACTACGTGATACTGGTGGAGGAAAACGTTTCCTGACTCGCTCCTCCCCAAAAAACCCCAAAATGCTCAATAATTTTAGATCTGGTGACTGTGCAGGCCATGGGAGATGTTCAACTTCACTTTCATTTTCATCAAAACCCAATCTTTTACCCTTGCTGGTGTATTTGGTTCATTTTCATCCTGATACACGGCACCGCCTTCAGGATACAATGTTTGAAACCATTGGATGCACATGGTCCTCAAAAATGGGTTCGGTAGTCCTTGGCAGTGACGCCCATCTAGCAAAAGTATTTGGGCCCAAGGGAATGCCATGATACGGCAGCCCAAACCATCATGATCCCCCCCATGCTTCACTCTGGGCATGCAACAGTCTGGGTGGTACGCTTCTTTGGGGTTCTCCACACCGTAACTCCCGGATGTGGGGAAAACATAAAAAGGGGACTCATCAGAGAGCTATAAATGTTTCACATTGTCCACAGCCCAAAATTTGCGCTCCTTGCACCATTGAAACCGACATTTGGCATTGGCATGAGTGACCAAAGGTTTGGCTATAGCAGCCCGGCCGTGTATATTGACCCTGTGGAGCTCCCGACGGGCGTCGGACAGTTCTGGTGGAAACAGGAGAGTTGAGGTGCACATTTAATTCTGCCGTGATTTGGGCAGCCGTGGTTTTATGTTTTTTGGATACAATCCGGGTTAGCACCCGAACATCCCTTTCAGACAGCTTCCTCTTGCGTCCACAGTTAATCCTGTTGGATGTGGTTCGTCCTTCTTGGTGGTATGCTGACATTACCCTGGATACCGTGGCTCTTGATACATCACAAAGACTTGCTGTCTTGGTCACAGATGCGCCAGCAAGACGTGCACCAACAATTTGTCCTCTTTTGAACTCTGGTATGTCACCCATAATGTTGTGTGCATTTCAATATTTTGAGCAAAACTGTGCTCTTACCCTGCTAATTGAACCTTCACACTCTGCTCTTACTGGTGCAATGTGCAATCAATGAAGACTGGCTACCAGGCTGGTCCAATTTAGCCATGAAAAACCTCCCACACTAAAATGACAGATGTTTCAGTTTCATTGTCCAATGAAATGAATTGAAAAAGAAATTTCAAAGTCAACCCTCTACAATTTCATGCTTCATTAATGCCAGATTGATAACATGTTAATACACCATTGCTATGCAGATTTCTAGATTACTATCAGGTTTTGGGCTCATTGAATTATCAGACCATTTGAATCCCTTAAAGTGAAAATGCTAAAGGACATCACAAATCTACTGACGGCATTCACTTAAAAACCATAAATCAAAAACAAAATCATTTTGTTTTTCTGCATAAACATCGTGTGAATTTTTAAACATGTTCTACAGATTTTCAGGCCACTGAAAATGAAATCAGCCATAACTTAAGGAATTAAAATTCCTGAACACTTTCTATCACTTTTTAAAAAAGATGCTCAGTCTTAATATCCTAAATGACAGCTTTCAGATTTTTATTAGAACCAAGCAAAAATTTTCATCCAGCTGTTTAAACAAAAAAAACTGATTGTTTGAAACTTTGCAAGACAGTTTGTGGTCATTTCAGTACATTTTAAGTTGTAGTTCATCAAGTTCATTCTCAGTGAATTTTGTTTGAAATTTTCATGATCAAAGTAAAATTTTTTTTTTAAAAATAAAAATAAAAAAAAGATAAAAAAAATTGTGAAAGTTTTTTTTAAAAAAAGGATTTTGAGGATCAATCTCATGCATTTAACTGAAATTTAAAATTTGACTTGTATTCTCATTTTAAAAATTCACCTAAGTACCATTGCAATGTCATGTCAAAATAAGCAAACACTTCCACAATTGAGGGATTTTGATAAAAAAGGATCTGACTAGAATTTCTTACTCAAGTTATTTGAAGCCATAAATTTATCAATCAATTAAGGATAAAATCTTGACAAAAATTTTTCATTCACATTTATCCATCTTTGGAGCTTTCAAAAAACAACTTCCAAATTATGTCTACAAGAAACAGCTTTTTTGCAATCTCCAAAGATCTGTCAAAATGAAAAACAAATTTATCCATGATAAAAATTCATGAGAAATTCTTTCCATTTCTGAACCTAGATTTGAATGAAAATTCCAAATTGAAAATTTGCTTACAATTTTTGATTTTGAGCTTCCCATTTTACTTTTTTTTAAACAGAACTCTTCATTTTTTTTCTTCTTAACAAACAAGAACAAAACTTTGAAAATCTTTCAACTTTACTTCAATTGCATATTAAACCAATCCCTCCAAATCCATGTCCCTTTTCACATTAAAGGAAAAAGGCCCAAAGGGTTCTTTCATAAATGACCTGAGGCTGGGGCACTGGGGTTGATAGGGGAGCGGGGCCGGGGTATAACTGGTTTGTTTTGAAAGCCACAGCAAAATTTGATTAAGGATGGACACTACAAACAAAATTTTAAAAAAGGATGGGACACCAAAATGGTGACCCCATGGTCTAGTGATAACCACTGAGGGAGTGCAACCCCATTGCTTTGGGGTGCCAGATATAAAAACTGTATGGGACCTTTTTATAAAGGTTCTTGGGTCATCCTTAACGGGACGGCGGGGCCCCGAGACGGAAGCCTCATTGCTGACCCTCGGGAATCATTCCTCTTCCAAAAATTTAAAGTTTTAAAGGGAGCAAAAAGGTTGGGAAATGTTTGAGAGTTTTTTCCCTTTAAAGGGTCAGTGTTAGATAAAGGTGTGATTCCCCTTTCTGGGGAAAAAGGGAAACCGGGGGGGAGCCCCCGGGGACGTCGGGACCCCCCAACAGGGTGCGGTAGCCCGGACAATCTTCACCTAACTAACAAGCACTATTCTACACAAAAGGGATAAAAATGACTAACTTACAATAATAATAAAAGAAAATATATGCGCATTGAGTGTCTATGAAGATGAAACCAGCAGTTTTATGGACAAAATATGCAATTTGGGTTAAATGGAAAGAGAAGCCCTTGTGTGGCTCCCTCCCCCCCCAGCAGCTGATTGCCCCAAATCTCGAACAGAGGATCATAAAACTCTGAGGCGGGAACGCAGTGGAAAAACTACAGTAAAGGAGTGGTCAGGCCACAAGGCCCAGACAGAAGCTGCTTTGAAAGATGAACTTTTAAAAGTCCAACTTCTAACTCCTGGCTGATTTGGGGTCAGGCGGACAAAAACACGAACACACACCTTGCTGATCGCATCTGTGCTCTGCGATTCAGACGCACAGCAAATTAAACAGAGTGTCCGCGATCAACTCAAAAACAGTAAACTTCTCATCCATCCAAACGGATAAAATATGAGGAACTTTAGCCTTTAGCCACTAGCAGCTGATTGCCCCAAATCTCGAACAAAGGGTCATCAAAATCTCAGGCAGGAACTCAGTGGAAAAAAACTCCAGTAATTCTTTACTATCAGGATGTCCACAAAATGCAGTTAAAATCCTACAGCTGATTCAAAATGCTGCAGCAAGAGTTCTGATGAAAATTAAAAAGAGAGATCATATTTCTCCTATTTTAGCTTCCCTTCATTGGCTCCCTGTTAAATCCAGAATAGAATTTAAAATTCTCCTCCTCACATATAAAAAGGCCCTTAATGATCTAGCTCCATCATACATCAGAGATTAAATTGTTCCATACGTTCCTAACAGAGCACTTCGTTCTCAGACTGCAGGTTTAACCGGTGGGTTCCTAGAGTCTCTAGAAGTAGAATGGGAGGCAGATCCTTTAGTTATCAGGCTCCTCTCCTGTGGAACCCCCCTCCCAAATTTTAGCCCGTGAGGCGGACACCCTTCTACTTTTAAGGCTAGGTTTTTAAAACTTTCCTTTTTGATAAAGCTTATAGTTAGAGTGGCTTAGGCTCCCTCCCTCCCTGTTGGATGGAGTAAGGGGGAGTCAAGATTAGCCTAAACCAGCTCAGTTATGGTTGAGGTGCAAACACACCCTCCATTTCTGCTACTTGGGGGGGGGGGGTCCCCCCCTCTCTTTTCCAAGGGTTAAAAATCAATCTGGAAAGAGAGAGGTATCCTAATCGTTGTGGTTTTTAGTATAACAATGGCCATCAGTGGGCTCTAGACGGACAAACTGTCTACTTTTAAGGCTAGGCTTAAAACTTTCCTTTTTGATAAAGCTTATAGTTAGAGTGGCTTAGGTTATCCTGAACTATCTCTGTAGTTATGCTGCTATAGGCTTAGGCTGCTGGAGGACATAATGACCACTTTCACCCTCTTCGCTACATTCTCACACTACTCTCCAATTTTGCATTATTTGCTGTTATTTCAGCTTTTAACTTTGTTCTCTCTCTTTTTCTCTTCCTAGAAGCTACACCTGGCCTGACTCTGTGTCTACCTGTGACACCTTTCTGGAGGGGGAATCCGCCGAGCTTCTGCTGGCAACAACTTAATGCTCACCCTCTACAGATGATCCACATGGCCCTGTCTTTTAGTGTTTAACCCTTTCTCTCTCCTAGACATAGCTACTGACTGAGCTTTTACTGTAACTAACTCTCTGTGCTCTCTTCAGACTCTAACCTTGAAAACTGGCTCAGAGTTTATCTGTTCTTTCTTTCTAGGTGAAACGACTAAAGGAGCTACATCCATTAACATTTACCTTTTCCTTCCCATAGAAAGTACTCCTGGATCAGTGCTTCTTTGTTCTCTTTGTGTCTCTGCTCTGTTCTCTCTAACCCCCAGTCGGTCGTGGCAGATGGCCGCTCACACTGAGCCTGGTTCTGCTGGAGGTTTCTTCCTGTTAAAAGTGAGATTTTCCTCTCCACTGTCGCTACATGCATGCTCAGTATGAGGGATTTCTGCAAAGTCAAGGCCAGTGACTGTCCACTGTCTCTACATGCTCATCCAGGAGGAGGGAATGCTGCAAGTCACTGACTGGATGCTATCTGCTGGGTTTCCTTTCCTTAGATAGAAAAACTTTTTTCCAATTTGAATAAATAACTAACTGTGACTGCACTGTTCAATGGTTAGGATTAATTGGAATGTATGTACCTGACTTTTGTGAAGTGCCTTGAGTCGACGTGTTGTGAATTGGCGCTACATAAATAAAACTGAATTGAAACTGAATTGAACAAAGAAGCTGCTTGGAATGGTAAACCTCTAAATACACCTATCCCATTTAATATAAAAAGAACAAAATTACTTTGATGTTGATTTCTTCTCTTCACCGGCTTGTAGATGGGTTGTAGGTCTGAAGAAAACAGGGGGGAGGGGAGAAATGTAAGGAACGGGGAAAATATGAGGAACAGTTCCAGTCGACTGAATCAACAAGGAGGAAAACTCATCTCCTTGGCAAAAAACCTCAGTGGGTTTCCACCTGCGCCGGAGTGTCCGCAGAGTCTTCGATCGTTTATGAATGTTCTGACCTTCTTGTATCAGACAGAATTCCAGCTGTCAAGCTCTTCCAGGAATGGCCATGTGGAGAAAAAAAGTAACTCACCTGCGAGTTTCTGTCGCTCCAGATATGCGCCTCCGTTGCGTCGTCCCGTGAGACACGCTGGAAATGGCAACGAAAGTTTGATTTCCGCAGGTTTTATAGCTCTGATGACATCATCTTTGATCATCAGTTCCATCACTGCAACGACGCTGTGCATGTTGAACTGCACAGCCCAGTCAGCCCAAATGGATGACCCCAACACAGTGTTTAACCCTGTTTCTCTTCTAGACAAAGTAATTGAAGGAGCTATGTCTGTGGTCCATCATCCTATAGATTTGAAAACTGGCCCAGACTTCATCTTCTAAGCTGTGTTTCTCTCCTGGATGAAGCCACTAAAAGAGCTACTGCTGCCACTTGCTCTTTACTTTTTCTTTAACATAGAAAGTACTCCAGGATCAGTTTTGTGTTTGTTTGCTCTATTCTCTCAAATCCCCAGTCATTCATGGCAGATGGCTGCTCAGACTAAGGCAGATTCTGGTTCAGTTGAAGGTTTCTCCCTGTTAAGGGGGAGTTTTCCTTGTCACTAATACTACATGCATGCTCAGAATGAGGGCTTCCTGCAAAGTTAATAACTTAATGTAAGCAACTGTTCACTGTTGCTACATGCTCATTCAGGAAGAGTCCAGGAAGAGTCCTTAGACAGAAAACTTTTTTTTTTTTACCAACCTGACTGCAATATTTGATAACTAGGATCAAATCGGAATATACATGCCAAAAGTATTCACTCACCTGCCTTGACTTGCATATGAACTTAAGTGACATCCCATTATTAATCCATTGGGTTCAATATGATGTTGGTCCACTCTTTGCAGCTATAACAGCTTCAACTGTTCTGGGAAGGCTGTCCACTAGGTTTTGGAGCGTGTTAATGGGAATTTATGACCATTCTTTCAGAAGCACATTTGTGAGGTCATACACTGATGTTGGACTGGCTCCCAGTCTCCGCTCTAATTCATCCCAAAGTTAGGCCAGTCAAGCTCATCCACACCAGAATCTTTCATCCATGTCTTAATGGACCTTGCTTTGTGCACTGGTGCACAGTCATGCTGGAAGAGGAAGGGGCCATCTCCAAACTGTTCCCAAAAAGTTGGGGTCATGGCATTGTCCAGAATCTCTTGGTATGCTGAAGCGTTCAGAGTTCCTTTCACTGGAACTAAGGGGCCAAATCTCATAAAACAACCCGACAGCATAATCCCCCCTCCACCAAACTTTACATCTGGCACAACACAGTCAGACAATTACCGTTCTACTGGCAACCGCCAAACTCAGACCCAGATTGCCAGATGGAGAAGCATGATTCTTCACTGCAGTGAACGCGCCTCCACTGCTCTAGAGTCAAGTGGCGGTGTGCTTTACACCACTGCATCAGACACTTTGCATTGCTCTTGGTGATGTATGGCTTGGATGGAGCTACTCAGCCATGGAAACCCATTCCATAAAGCTCTCTACTCACTGTTCTTGACCTCATCTGAAGCCCACATGACGTTTGAAGGTCTGTAGTGATTGACTCGGAAGAAAGTTGGTAACCAGCATCTGCTGCCCCTGCTCTGTCATTTTATGTGTCCTACCACTTCATGGCTAAGTCATTGTTGTTCCCAATCACTTCCACTTTCTGACAGTTGACTGTGGAATATTTAGGAGTGAGGAAATTTAATGACTGGACTTGTTGCACAGGTGGCATCCTATCACAGCACCATGCTGGAACTCACTGAGCTCCTGAAAGCGACCTATTCTTTCACAAATATTGGTAGAAACAGTCTGCATGCCTAGGTCTTTGACTTTATACACCTAGGTTTATGGAAGTGATTGGAATAACTTATTTCAATTATGTGGATGGGGGACTGCATACTTTGGGCAGTACAGTTATAACCTATCACCATTCTGGTTATGTATTCACCTTTCTTTTGGAAGTGCATGTTTACCTTGAACCCATGCATTTAACAGTATGGTGTAAAAATAAAAATGATAATATTGTTGTTATGGCTTTCAAACCATGTTAAGAAGAGGTAAACTACTAAAGTACCTTTTTGCAATAAACCATCTGATGGTCGAAGAGAAAAAACATTCTCTGCTGGCTCTTAGTCTGTGGCTGGGACAGCTTGGTCATCTCCCCAGAAAAGATAAGTTCAGAGCTTCTGACCAGAACATCTTCACCCTGTATGGATAAGAACAGACTCACACTGCTTCTACTTGCTTTTGCTACAATTGCATTTTGCAGAATGAAACAACAGATTTCAGAACAATGTATCACTTCAAACCTCCCAGTCTTCTATAGAACTCTGCCACTGGGCAATTTTGTCAATGTTCTCAAGGCGCCGTTTCCTCTCATTGATCAGCCTGGCGACATTTTTCATGGCATTTAGGGCTGCCTCCACATCCTTGTAGTCCCTGAAGATCCAAGATTAACATTCAAAAATACATGTCAATGTCAATTTTATTTATAAAGCACATTTAACAACAACACTTCATGTTGACCAAAGTGCCTTACATAAAGTTAAATACAAATGATATAACTACAGAAGACAGACATAAAACCAAAAAACTGACATACACAATAAAATAGAATTAAGACTAAAATATAGAAACATCTGAACCTAACTGTTCTGATGGACTCAAACTGAACTTGAGTTTCTTAACTCGATTTTCAGGAGGGATTTAAAAGACTGAACAGACACAGCATTCTGGATCTCAAGGGCAGTTTCTTCCAGAGACTTGGACACAGCAAAACCCCTCTGCGCCTTAATTTGGCCATCTGGCTAGAAGATCTCAGGGCTCTTTTTAGATTATAAAAGTTAAGAAGAACAGTTAAATATTTGGGTGCCAAGCCATTTAAAATTTTAAATGTGAGTAAAAGAATCTTAAAATCAATACAAAAATGCACAGGAATATAATCATTTATTGAAGTCATTGCTCTAAAGCAAACTCTGTATTTATAATGATCACAAGCATGTTTAGAAACACTGATACAGGTTATTAGAAATATATATACCTACCACAAAAAATAAGAAAAGTTATGCTTTTATCTGTTTCAAATCTCTCAAAATCTGATATGAAGGTGTTATGATTTGGGGGTGTTTGGTTTTTGGTTTGGGGGTTTTTCTCAGATTTTTTGTTCTCACGGTTGAGCTTTGGATCCTGCTTCTGTTTCTTCAGGTGGTCTTGCTTTTCCAGCAATGGAGATGCCATTCTACTCCATCATACCGCCTGGTCATTGATAGAGTGGCACCAATTAGGAAGGAATTAACAGGCTTTCCAACAGTAAGGCTTTGGCAGGAGGCATTACAACAAAGGAAACATGAATTAAATATAAACTATTTTACTAGTGCTAGGTTACTATACCCACATTCTAGTTGTAGTGAGAGTGAACTTTTTACACATTTTACACTCTGACCAAGACTTTTAGAGAGCTTTAATTTGACTTTAAATTGAGCTGAAATGATCTTATGTATTTTATGCAGCGAATAATCTTGAGAATTGCTTATGACACTGAAGCTTTTATGATAGAAGGTAATTTAGATGCAAGTGAAATATGATTTATTGTTAGATAAATCATCTTCTTCTGATAGTTTATCACTTAGTAACCTTTAGGAATGATCCATAGTGTAATCATGAGTACTTCTAACTTCATACAGGGATTATATACTTAGAATACATTCTAGTTTGTTGTAAAATAACACAGTTGATAACCTTGACAAAATAGCTGATTCTGTTTCAGATCCCGTGAGACATTCAGAGGCCAGTTTCAGAACAGAAGCCGTCAGACAAGTCTGAGGGAGACCTTCTTAGCTTATCAGCAGCTGCTTGGGATATTCCCCTCAGCAACATCCAAGATGGGTGTGGTGGTGGCCAAGCTGAGAGACCAGAGGTGGCTCACTTGGAGTACATTCCTCTTCAAACTTTCACTAGCCTTAAGACGGGTATTTAGTTCACTGACTGATGAGCATTACCTTTGTGTTTAAATTTGAGAGAGAGAGACAGTAATAGAAGTTTTGTTCAAATTTGATGTTTAATCATCTAATTATACCCTAAACTTTCCTTCATAGTTTGCTTCATAGTGTCTCTTAAGATGGAACTTGGATTTCATGTTTTATGTTGTTTTCTTTACTTCTTTACTTTTCTTTAAGCAGGTCCAATATAATTATTCAGTTTCAATTGAAGTGTCAACATTGTGATTTTGAGATGTATATTCTATTCTATTCTATTCTATTCTATTCTATTCTATTCTATTCTATTCTATTCTATTCTATTCTATTCTATTCTATTCTATTCTATACATTTATATGCTGCATTTAATCTGCCTCAATTGTAACCTAAGTATTAACAATGTACTGTGGAATCAGCTAGTGAATGGAAGCTTTAATGGCTCTAATCTGTAACTGATTGACCGGAAACTAAAAATAGTTTTCCAGTCAGTGAATGCACCACAATAAGCACTACCAGGTAGCACTGTCAACAACACTTTCCAGTGTGGAAGTTGTTACGACAGAAAGAAGACCAAATAAAAGTGAAACTGGTGTAACTGCAGAGCTGTGTAACACTGACTGCTCTCTCTCACAATATAATAGTGAGTTATGTATGTTATGTATCTGTGAAGGAAATATGGTGTAATAGTTTTCGGTTTAGTTTCATATAGGAATACTTTCATCCCAGGACCTGGAGGTTTTTACTGTATTTATAGACCTTGAGCGATGCAGACAGAAGCAGCTCTGTAACTCTGGACTGTCTTTGAGAAAACTGCAGTTTTATTTTGTTGTGCATATTTAATGCTAACCCAATTAAATTTGTTATTTCCCTGGAAAGCAGCAGCATTAATATTTTGTTATTTTGGTTCTCAAAGAGGAATCAGAATGAGATAAAATTGATACTTGTAGGTCAGAGCTGTACAAAATGCAGATCAGATATGCCACGAAATCTCAGATCAGTGCGTCCCTAATAAATATTTTCCCGCAAATAGGAGTGTTCTTCAATACGTAGGTTATCAGGAACCTTCAGACCATTGCTCCATTACCATTGTTCAGTGCTTTAATGTGGTTTAACATGGGAATATCAAGTCTGATCCAAGACAAATTAGCATAATTAGGTGTAGGTGTTTTAGTACAACCTAACCTTAGCTACAGCGTTCTTAGCCTTTTCTAATGGCACACATGATAAAATGTATTTTAATGTGTTATGGTAAATGTTGGCTTTGCTGTTTAAGATTAGTCAACAGCGTAATCAGTGAAAATGACTCCTGATAAGCAGCAGCTAAAGCCAGACTGCAGTCACCTGTGCTGAGGGTTGGTGTATTTGAGGAGCTCAGCCAGCTGTAATGGATACTTGCAGATCTTCTGCACTGGAGTGAGTAGGAAGCCGTCTAAAGAAATATCAATCATCTTCTGAAGCAACCGACAGGCCTCAAAGAAAAACACGTACTTGTTGACTTTCATCAGCTTGGAGATTTGGATGCAGGCATTGGGATGGTTGTTGCAATACTCTGAATAAATCTGGAAATCTGTTTGCTGGATATCAAAGACATGAAGAAAATTATTGGAGGTGAGATAACCTTTAGTATTGTATGAAGGAAAATACACATCTAACTAATGTAGGAAGTTAGAGGAGATCTTAACCTACTTTTAAAGTAAATCAGAACAAATATCTTACTTGTTCCAGGAAACAACAGCCTATCTCACTAAGATGGGGCTCCTCCTTGTTAAACTTTTTCTCCAGGCCCTTCAAGAACTTTCTCTGGAATCTGTAGATGTCTTCAATGTTCCCAAAGATGGTTCGAAGCTGCTCTTCAGTGAACATGTCTGTCCTCTTACGGCACTGCTTAATGTAACCCTGAGAGAAACAAAATGAGGATCAGAGATTGCTGAATGGGATTCAGTTTGTTGGTCAGAAAATGCTAAGTAAAAAACACTACTTGGCAAAAGAAAAAAGAAATAAAACTACACGATTACAAGCTTAGTGTTATTAAAAAGAAAAACCTATTTGTTCTGTTGCTGGAACACATGCTTGACTTGGAGCCCATTGCTGCTAACCAAGCGGTGCTGTACTTCTGAAGGAAGTTAAAACCATGTAAACATTTTAAAAATACTGGGTTTTCATTTACTCGTACTCGTACTCGTACTTGTCGTCTTCCGCTTATCCGAAACTGGGTCGGGGGGGGCAGCAGACTCAGAAGAGACACCCCGACGTCCCTCTCCCCAGACACCTCCTCCAGCTCCTCCGGGGGGAGCCCAAGGTGTTCCCAGGCCAGCCGAGAGACATAGTCCCTCCAGCCTGTCCTGGGCCGTCCCCTGGGCCTCCTCCCGGTGGGACGTGCCTGGAACACCTCCCGAGGAAGGCGTCCAGGAGGCATCCGGTATAGATGCCCGAGCCACCTCAACTGGCTCCTCTCGATGTGGAGGAGCAGCGGCTCTACTCCGAGCCCCTTCCAAATGGCCGAGCTCCTCACCCTATCTCTAAGGGAGTGCCCGGCCACCCTACGGAGGAAGCTCATTTCAGCCGCTTGTATCCGGGATCTCGTTCTTTCGGTCATGACCCAAAGTTCATGGCCATAGGTGAGGGTAGGAACCGCACCGATCCGTCTGTCGATCTCCCGCTCCATTCTTCCCTCACTCGTGAACAAGACCCCGAGATACTTGAACTCCTCCACTTGAGGCAGGAACTCCCCTCCAACCTGAAGAGGACAAGCCACCCTTTTCCGGTTGAGAACCATGGCCTCTGATTTGGAGGAGCTGATCTTCATCCCAGCCGCTTCACACTCGGCTGCGAACCGCCCAATCGCATGCTGTAGGTCTTGGCTAGAGGGGACCAGCAGGACCACGTCATCTGCAAAAAGAAGAGACGAAATCCACTGGTCCCCAAACCAGACCCCCTCCGGCCCTTGGCTACGTCTAGAAATCCTGTCCATAAAAGTTATGAACAGGACCGGTGACAAAGGGCAGCCCTGCCGGAGTCCAACATGCACCGGGAACTTGTCCGACTTAGTGCCGGCAATGCGGACCAAACTCCTGCTCCGCTCGTACAGGGACCGGATGGCCCCTAATAAAGGGCCCCCGATTCCATACTCCTGGAGCACCCCCCACAAGGCATCACGAGGGACACAGTCGAATGCCTTCTCCAGGTCCACAAAACACATGTGAACCGGTTGGGCAAACTCCCATGAGCCCTCGAGTACCCAGTAGAGCAGGGGTCACCAACACGGTGCCCGCGGGCACACGGTCGCCCCCAAGGACCATTTGAGTCGCCCGCAGACCTGTTCTAAAAAATAGCACAACTCACTACTGAGCTGTGTCTAAAATTTCATTTTATTCAGTTATTCTTTTTTGTATTTATATATATTTTAAAATGTCTATCTTCTACGTTCATTGTAAATTTTTTTTTTTTTAAGCTTAGGTGAACTCTGACCTAATCTAGTTCAAAGAGCAGTATTGTGCGAGCCAATCAGTGATCGTGAAAAGTATGCTCGCGGGTGCCGCAAAGGTGATCCCCAAAAATGGCTGAAAAAGAAAGAAAACTTCTCATTTTCACAACGAATGGGAGGAGCAGTTCTTTTTTACAACTGTGAAAGGAACCTGTGTGTGTCTTATTGCGGGGCGACTGTGGCGATAGCGAAGCGGCACAATGTGGAGAGACACTTCACTACCTGTCATAAAAAGCTACAATGCTAACTACCCACCGCGGAAGCGCATTACGAGACAGAAAAAGCCCGTGAGCTAAAGCAGCTTGAGTAAGCAACAGTCTTTTTTTCACAAGACCGGCAAAAAGTCCAAAAAGCAACCTCGTTTAGAGCTACATATTTTCTGATAAAGGAGAAGAAGGCATTTTCAGATGGAGAAGTTGTCAAAGAAGCAATGATTATTATTGCTAACACTGTACTCAAGAATGAGAAAAATGGAACCGATCTGATCTCCACTCTCTCTGACGTACAACTGGGAGCAGCTACGATGGCTAGACGAGTGTCAGTTATGTCTGGTAACTTGGCTGATCAGCTGGACCAGGATCTGGCGAGGTGCAGGTGGTTTAGCATCCAGTGCGACGAGACGGTGGACAGCAGCAGTACAGCGCAGCTATTGATTTTTGTCCGGATGGTCTTCGAAGATTTTGCAACCAGAGAGGAACTCCTGACATTACTCCCCTTAAAGACAACCATGAGGGGAGCTGATATTTATAAAACGGTGAAGGATTTTTTCGTACACAGAAAGGTACCAATGGAAAAGCTGGTAGTGTTGACTACAGACGGGGCACCTGCTATGATCGGCCGACATACAGGTTTCATCGCTCACTGTCAAGGTGACCCAGACTTTCCTAAATTTCTGCATTATCACTGTGTTCATCATCAGCAGGCATTATGTGCAAAAGTGATCGGCTTTGAGCATGTGATGACTCCTGTTGTAAAAATCATAAATAGCATCCGATCCAAACCAAAACAGCACAGAATTTTTAAGGTGCTATTGGAGGAGATGTCAGCTGAATATGGTGACTTGCTGCTACACACCGAAATCAGATGGCTCAGTAGGGGGCGAGTTTTAATTCGTTTTTTGTCACTTTTGGGTGAAATCAAAGGGTTCATGCAGTCCCGAGGTGAAGATGTCTCACTACTACATGACTTTTGTGAAGTGCCTTGAGACGACATGTGTTGTGAATTGGCGCTATATAAATAAACTGAATTGAATTACTAGAGGACACAGAGTGGACACTTGACCTTGCATTTTTGACGGACATTACTGGGAAACTGAATCACTTGAATTGCGAGCTGCAAGGCAAAGACAAGACTGTTGCTGATATGATAAGTGCTTTAAATTCATTTAAAGCCAAGATGAACATTTTCACATGTCATTTACAGAGAAAAAACGTGGAGCATTTTCCCTCTGTGCAGTCAGTGCTGAAAGACAACACTTCTGCATCTGAGACATTTGAAATAGTTGCAGAAAAGTACTGTGAAGTCATAAACAGACTTGGGCAGGAGTTTGAGAATAGGTTTTGTGTCCTTGATCAGCTTGAGACATGTGTGTGCTTTGCTGAGCAACTTAGTGCAATGTTCAGCTTGGATGCTGGACAGGTGGAGATTGAAATCATAACAATGCAAAATGACCTCCACCTCAAAGCCCACAAGGCTGCACCAAACTTTTGGTGCCTTGTTGACACAGAGAAGTATAGTGGTGTATGCACAGCAGCTATGAAGGTTGCCAGCCTGTTTGGCTCAACCTATCTCTGTGAATCAGCATTTTCTGACGTGAACTTCATTAAGAACAAACACAGAACACGCCTCACTGATTCACATCTGAAAGACTCACTCACACTTGCAGTGTCAAGTTACACACCAGATTACAGTGCACTGGTGAACAGCATGCAATGCCAGTCTTCCCACTAACAAGCACCAGATGTCAGTGGCAACATGGCAGTGCCATGGCAAATATAAATTAAAATACTAAGAATTTTGTTCAATTTAAACGTGTTCATGACATGTAAGTTATAATTTTCTTAAAAATGCAGCAGATTCAGTAATTGGCTCAAAATGTGACAAGATTTATTTAAAAATATGTAATTTCATGAAATATGTGATTTTTATAAATATTTGATTGTCCTTTGACGTTACATAATTAAACTTTTGAAACATAATACATGGTTTTGTTAAAAGGATTTGTTATTCGCTTATGAAAATGGGAAATTTTTTCTACGAAATATAGTGAGTGTAAGTGATTATCTGAAAAGGTTATAACATTTTTACTGTGATTATAAAGTTTTGAATATTGATATCTGTTTCCCGCCTTGTTGTCATTGCCGATGATTGTGAGAAATCATTAACGTGATGCGTCTTCATATAGATGATTGTCATGATTCATTAATAATGTATAATTAAGAGGCAAACTGAGCAAATTTGTTTTTTCAGAAGAGTTTATCAAACGGGTAGCCCTTTGTATGACTCTGTACCCATAAAGTAGCTCTCGGTTTCAAAAAGGTTGGTGACCCCTGCTGTAGAGGGTATAGAGCTGGTCCAGTGTTCCACGGCCGGGACGAAAACCCCACTGCTCCTCCTGAAGCCGAGGTTCGACTATCGGCCGGACTCTCCTCTTCAATAGCCTGGCGTAGGCCTTACCAGGGAGGCTGAGGAGTGTGATCCACCTGTAGTTGGAACACACCCTCCGGTCCCCCTTCTTATGAAGGGGGACCACCACCCCGGTCTGCCAGTACAGAGGCACTGTCCCCGACCGCCATGCAATGTTGAAGAGGCGTGTCAACCATGACAGCCCCACAACATCCAGAGATTTGAGGTACTCAGGGCGGATCTCATCCACCCCCGAAGCCTTGCCACCGCGGAGCTTTTTAACTACCTCCACACGGTGAACTCAGCCTGGGTGATGAAAGAGTCCAACCCGAGTCCCCAGCCTCTGTTTTCCACCGGGAATGCGTGATGGCAGGATTGAGGAGATCCTCGAAGTACTCCTTCCACCTCCAGAATAATGTCCCCCAGTCGAGGTCAGCAGCCTCCCACCCCCACACCTATAAACAGTGTTGGCGAAGCACGCATTCCCCTCCTGAAGGCGCCAGACGGTTTGCCAGAATCGTGTCGAGGCTGACGGGTCTAGTACTTCTTCCATGGCCTCACCAGACTCCTCCCAGGCCCGAGGTTTTGCCTCTGCACACAGCCCCGGCGCAGTCATAAAAGCCAGCCACAGCCGATAGGACTCCTTCTTCAGCTTGACAGCATCCCTTACTGCCCCCGGTGTCCACCACCGGGTCTGGGATTGCCGCCGCGACATGACACCGCAGACCTTACGGCCGCAGCTCCGGCAGCAGCATCGACAAGAGATGTGGAGAACATGGTCCACTCGGACTCATGTTCTCAACATCCCGGAATCTGGTCAAAGCTCTCCCAGAGGAGGGAGTTGAATACATCCCTGGCCGAGGGCTCCGCCAGGCGTTTCCAGCAGACCCTCACTATGCGCTTGGGCCTGCCAAGTCTGTCCGGCTTTTTCCTCCTCCAGCGGATCCAACTCACCACCAGGTAGTGATCAGACGACAGCCCAGCCCCTCTCTCACCCGAGTGTCCAAAACATCGCGGCAAAGGTCTGATGATAAGACAACAAAGTCGATCAATTGACCTCCTGCCTAGGGGTCCTTGCACGCTCCACAAGTGCACTGATGGACACCCCTTACACACACCTGAACATGGTGTTCATTATGGACAATCCGTGACTAGCACAGAAGTCCAATAATGAAACACCACTCTGATTCAGATCGGGGAGGCCATTCCTCCCGATCACGCCTCTCCAGGTGTCACTGTCGTTTCCCACGTGGGCGTTGAAGTCCCCCAGCAGAATAATGGAGTCCCTGGGAGGGGCACTATCCAGCACCCCCGACAGGGACACCAAGAGGGCCGGGTACTCCGCACTACCGCTCGGCCCGTAGGCCGAAACGACAGTCAGAGACCTATCCCCGACCCGAAGGCGCAGGGATGCGACCCTCTCATCCACCGGGGTAAACCCGAACACAAGACGTCTGAGTTGGGGGGCAACAAGCAAACCCACCCCAGCCCGCCGCCTCTCCCCGTGGGCCACTCCACAGTAGAAGAGAGTTCAGGCCCTCTCAAGGAGATGGGTTCCAGAGCTCACGCTGTGCGTGGAGGTGAGCCTGACTATTTCTAGTCGATATCTCTCGACCTCCCGCACAAGCTCAGGCTCCTTCCCCCCCAACGAGGTAACATTCCACGTCCCTAGAGCCAGCCTAAGCATCCGGGGATCGGGCCGCTGAGGTCTCCACCTTGGCTTTCATTTATTTTGAGTTTTTTTTTTTTTTTTTTGCATGGTAAAATCATTTCTCATCACTAATAATGTAGAAGCTTTATACTAAAACAAAAAATTCAAACCAAAACTCAGAAAACCAGGTATTTTATACCATTGGACACAGAAAAAAAATGATTTTTTTTTACACAAGATAACTGTTAAAAACCCTTAGAACACATTTATATGACATAATATGATTAATACTCTTTTACTCTTTTTAAAATTATGATTTTGTTTGATCATTAAACTATGGCGAAACAACCAAGTAGAAAAAAAACTCATCCCTGAAATCAATAAGCTTACATGGCTTTGCTGAGCATGTTCAAAACTAGAAAAGCTCTCAAATTTTCATCCAAATCTGTTCATACCTTTTAGATATTTTGCAAACAGACGGACAAACCAACACTGACAACAACAGAACCTCCTTGGCAGAGGTACAGAAACAACAAATGAGTAAGTAAATGAGTGTGAATCCAACAGTAACTGACGTTAGTTTGGTTCCAGACCTCACAGATGTCTTTCAGGTGCTTGATGTAGTCTCGCTCTGTGCTCATGATTTCATTGATGACGTTGGCTCTCATCTGTTCTTTGCAGGGTAACCCGGGTCCTAATAACAAACCCAAATCAGCTCGGTCCCCATCTCCACATTGGGACTCCGCCAGATGGGTTGAAAATTGCTCCATAGGTTCATCCTGATTCACACGCAGCTTCAGAGATCACAGATAAAATCCTCAGTGAGCAAAATATACAACTCACTGTATATACTTGTCTTTGTATCAGGCATGATCAAAAAGCAAGGACTTTATGGAAAATAAATAAAATAAAGACAAAATAAAATGTGAAAACATCCATATGTATTGGTTTGTAGCACAACATCAACAGCAATTCATACTTAAACAATGAAATATGATCCATGTACAGTTAGTGGTTCAGCCAGTAGAGGTTCCCTCACCCGTACAAAGCTGGCAGGAAACCAGCCCTCGCTGTCCATGATGCGGCCCCACCACCACTCCTTGTTTGTGGCATCAATCACTTCAATGACATCACCGGCCTTGAAGCCTAATTCCTGGATGTCCATGGTAACATGGTCCCACAGGGCCTCAGCATACACCACGCTGCCATCACTGATCAGCTGAAGATTCACAACAGAGACACTGTGACTACATTTGAAATAATTTTATGACAGCCAGATAAAATGACTTCATGAGAGCCAACATCAGCGTTGAGTGAGGCTGTCAAACAGAATGACAACCAAAGATTTTCTTATGATTCTCTCACAATCAGACCATATAAATATTGGGGTTGCTATCAGGGCTGCTTTTTGAAGGTTTCTGGGGTACCATATACGGTCATGGCGTTGCTTTCAAACGTTCAGACATCATTATTGGTTTCTACTATCCAGGTGGAAGGTGTGCCAAGTAAAATGTATTTGTGTATTTATCCTATACCAGGACGAAATGATACATTCAGGCTCCAACCGATACTTTGTAAATGCTCACAGAGCTAAATGGACTTCTGTAATATGCTTTTTAATTACCATCTGCTAGGTACTGCCATAATTCAAGCTGAATAAATTACTATTGTTTTTGGCAGAATTTAAGTGGTTCCTTTTCTACCAGGGTTCCATCTTTATAACACGTTTTCGTTAAGATTAATGGTAGGGTTTTGGCTGGCCATTCCCAAAATCTTGATGTTTATCCATTACAAGACTAGTTAGAATGCATGTTTGGGAGCATTTTCCTGGGGGGAAAACCTAATTGTATCTAAGGTTCAACCATGTGGCTGGTTAAACTTGCTAACATTACCAGGGACTGGTTGCCACTGGCAACAAAGAAGCCTCACAGCATGATGCTGCCATGCTTGACAGCGGTTACAGTGTTCTAATGTTTCAAAGTTCCATCTTTGTTCCAAGTATTCTTCTTGTCATTGTGACCAAATAGGTCCATATTTGTCCTGTCCCACACTCAAACCTTCCTCCAGAAGGCATTTGGCTCATTCATGTGGGCAACTGACAAATTTACTAAAAGGTGTCAGTACCCTAGACCTGGTCTTCTTAAAAATACTTTCTAGAAAGTCCAGAGCGTCAGGGGTGAATGAAAGCGTATCTTTCACTTAAGGTAAACTGCTTGTGTGCACAGCCAGTGGAGATGCAGTCCATTTTTTCTGTCTTTGTGAGGACCCATACTGGTAATGTATGCCTATGCCTCGCTCCTCACTTCAAACTTAAACTTGACTATGTCCCTTTTAGCTTTGCTTTACACATGTGGCTATTAACTGAAGGTTTAAACCCCAAACCTTAAAACTAACAGGTTAAACTGAGGGTTGTTTTGCACCCTGATATCATGGGCAGGAGATGCAGGCTCAGCTCAGCGCAGGCGAGCAGGGAAGCCTCAGCTGCATTCTTTTCCCCTTCATTTACAGGTAAGCTAAAATACCAATTAATTAATAATGATGACTGAAGAGCTTGTGAGCTAATGTGCTTGAACATAGTCAGGATTTTATTAAAGCAGAACAATGAGATACTTTAAACCTATTATGACCAAACTTACAGAAAAGCCGCCTGAATATATATATATAGTTTTTCTTGGAGTGTAAAATGGTTTAGAAATGTGCAACTAGTGCGTGCTTCTGCCTTTGTTTTCTATACACCTCCTACTTTAGGAATCTGGCGGTTATTCAGCATTACTGGTTTCTGACGGTGCAATAACAGTTTAAAGGCGATTAAAGAGGAAAGAACAGTCAGTCAAACTTTTACTCGTGTTGCTTTCTAATCAGGAGATGGCGCTCACCCTGAGCCAGGTTCTGATGGATGGGAGTTCTTTTCTCCACCGTCGCTACATGCTCAACCCGGAAGGGTGATTGCACCAAGTTCATTGGCTTGATGCAATCTGCTGGCTTTGCTTAGAAAGAAAACTGAACTTGACTGCAGTGTTTAATAACTAGGATCAAATTTGAATGTATGTAATTCACTTTCAATCCATCTGCATGATTGGATTAATTGGACTAGATATTTCTGTACACACATTTTTTTAAGTGCTTTGAGACTTGTTGTGAATTGGTGTTATATAAATAAAGTGAAATAAATTAAATTAATGGCAAAAGCCACAGCCACTATAGAAGACTTTCTCTGTGAGCAACAGGACGGCAGGAGAGAATAAAACAGATTATTATTAGATTATTAGATTATTAGATAGGTTATTTGTGACATCATGACCTATATACAGATTTTTAAACTTTATTTCAGACAAAATTGTATTAGTTCATGTTGAAGCTGTGAATTTAGTTCAGAATATTTAGCTGGTGAACTATGAACATGAATGAATTCATTTTAACCAAAAATTAACTAAATTTAGAATTAGCTTCTTCTTAAGGATGAACTGACACAACACTGATTAGAGCCTTTATTTACAAGTTTAACCTTGTGTGGATTAGATACAGTTAAACAACAATAGACAGCACAACAACCTTTTTTCTCTCTTCTTTGAAAAAAGAGAATAAATAACAGATTTCAAAGAACCTTCTTGGTCTTTTTTTCTGTTGAAAGTGAAGAGAGATGTGGCCCTCTGTCATTATTAGAACTTCCAACATAAAAACTTACTTGGAGATTAAAAAAATGGGCTGCATTCGATGGACTAAAAAACATTTAACTAATAAAAAAGCAGTTTAGCTAAATGAGAGAAATTTAGCTTCAACATGAACCATAGCAGCGTTGAAACAAAAGTAGGGCTAAGGACGACCAGCTGTTTGGTGTTAATTAAAAGAAATACAGAAATATGTCAACATTGAAAAAACTTGATTCCTAGTTATCTGTGATATAAAAGACACACACATGATGAGCGTGGTCAGTCATATGTTAGCAGCATGAGAAAGTGCTCGCCAAGGTAGCAGAGAGAATGACAAGCTATGGATTTTATTGCACACACCACAGTGCCGGAACAAGCTCGACAAACTCTAGAGCAACAACAAAATTATTAAGGAGCACAACGGCTGGATTGGGTTAAACCAAAAGCTGCGGCGGTGGTTTGAAATCATGGACTCCATTTATGGCATTCGTCCCGCGACTTGTAGACGTGAGCGTTGTCTGCACTCAGCAAGCTCACTGTTTCAAGAGAACGTGATGTGCGACAGTGACTGTTTATTTAACTCTGCACAACACATGACCTTGAAGGCAGGAGGTGGGGCTTCAATTGAAACACAAGAAGTTTCATGCTGAGTAGAGCGAGGCGGAGCAGAGTGGAGCCGAGTGGTGCTGGAACTGTGAATGGAAAGGAGGCATTACTCTACTGTTCCACACCACTCTTCTCATTTACCTCTGTTTCCTTTTCACCAACAACACAGGTTGGGATAAGATTTCCTTGGAAGCTATACATCTCCAGCTGTGACGATGGAAACAAACAAAGGTGACAAAGAGCTTAAATCTTTAAGGTTAGCAGGAGAAACAACTGGATTTTTTCGGAACACAAACAAACCGACTGACCAGATACACACAGGAGAAAGAGAAAAGCAGGGCAACTATTCAAAACATCCCCTGTCCTCTGTACGTGATCTTCCATGCAATATCTGATCTACCAGATCCACCATCTTGTAACCTATTTCTTTGTTTTAGCTTCAGCAGCCATCTTGTTACAGGACCTGGCTGACCACATCCTCTGATGTTTAGTTGTTCTAGTTTCCCACCCACCTTTATAGTCACACATGCACTTGCTTCAGATTGCCTTAAATATCTTCCTCTGGCCTTTCACAAATCACAGGTGGAGCCTGAGATATCCCTCCTAGCTGTGAGCTTCCTCTGCAATCGTGTTTAAGTTTAACAGAAGTGATTTTAATCACTGTTGCTTTATTGTAATAATTCCTATTATAAAAGTAGTGGTTTGTTGTTATGTTTGTCTAATAGCTGCTGGTTCAAAGGCCTGAACTCATAGCTTCTGTCGGCCACACTGTGATTATCATATCTCTAGGCTAATAGACATTTGAGACTGATATAATTATTGTTAGTTATTGGCTCCTGGTTTCCAGGCTGTGCCCCACTAAACTATGCTTTTTATTAATAATGAATAACTCTCTTCAGACATTTTTTTTTATATTTGTTAATAACTAGATTAGTTCCACCCTGTGATGCACTGGTAACCTGTCCAGAGTGTACCCTGCCTCTCACCCAATGGGTGCTAAAGATGAGCACCACAGGATAGTGGTGCTCATGGATGGACTAGCTCCTACGGTGCAAGCATCACAGCTGCTCAGTGAGAGACATTTCTCCAGGATTATGGTTTTCACAAGGCAGAGGTGTTTTCTTAAACAAAACTAATAATAACTAATTCAGAAGTAAAAGTTCCGACCTCTGAAGCTGATGAAAGAGCTACTGCACGGGGAAGAATGAACCTAAATGGTAACTATTACTGAAAACAGTAGGACAGAACAAAACAGCTGATCATTTTGGGAAATGATTCCCAAAACAAAGCAAATTGATTTTGCATGTTTCCAGAAACCCCTGACCTCAACACTGTTGAAAGTTTGTTGGCGATGAAGTAATTTCTGTTCCAGGAAACCCACTAGTTTAAATGAAGTCTGCCAGTTGTCCCAGGAAGTGCTGAACTGCCCACCCAGAATTAGGCCAGAACCATTTTAGTGGTTGCATGGAACTTCTTATGGGACTGGTGTATGTCTATGTATCTGAGCCAGCATAGATAATGTGGACCTGCACTTCCTTCAGGCGCCTCCCTCACGAGGAGAAGCAACAGGAGCTAGCCATTTTCTCCCTGCTAGAAGGGGAATTCACCATAGCGAACCAATGCTCACTGGAAGAAGCTTTGGATATCTTCGATGCTGGGCAGGAATTGGACGATTTCACCTTCGAAACAGTGACTGATAACACCACTGCGCCCCTCCTCCGAAGGGAGGACACAGAGACAGGTGCATCCGAGCCTTATTTGAATTGAACTTTCAGCCCTAACTCGATACTTGGTGTGGGATTGCTTCTGTCTTGGTAAATGAGCACCCATTAAAAAAACTGGTTCTGCTCTGTTTCCCCTGATTGACAGGCCAAGTCATTCAGTTGAAAAGTGGCATTATGAAATAAATAGGCCATGGGGAGAAATCATCCTTTAAAATAAATTATATAAAAGAATTATATAAAAATTTCCTCAACAGTAATTTTAATTATTGGGTAAAAGTTTAATATAAAAATGTTATATTACGAAGCTGATTTTAAAAGGAAAATGAAAAATATTTCATAATAATGAGCTAAGAATTGAATTTGCATTCAATTATTTCACAATTTCATTGTCACATTATATGTTTATCTATTATTTATTGATGTAGATACTTATTTCACAGTGTTTAATTTATTTATTTAATTTTGAGCATTTTAGCGATGCATAAAACAAAAGATGAAGACAGTGTTGGCGATGAAAACCCTGCAGTCGCCAAATTTTTGATTGTCTGAGCACATCTAACAGTTTCACTGCACTATGCTCTCAGGCTTTTTTCTGTAATGCTGACCAACCTTTCTCCCTGCAAATACAACGACAATTCCTGATAAAGCAATGAGCTCCTCAGAGCTTCAGCTCCTTCAGAGAACAAAACAAACCCAGTATGCCTCTCACACCACCTTCTCTGTGCTTTTAAAGGGCAGTATTTTGTTATTTTCCCTGTGATCTAGCTTTCAGCTACACTGATTTTTCATGCCAATGAGAAAAACAGGCAATGTGACCGTTACTAAGCAACACATCCACACCATCTACCCTCTCTGATGCCTTGACTGAAAATGTCCACCTCTTACTACATGAAACCATAATCTCAGTGTTTGACATTATGCTGCCATGCTAAACAGCTACACACAGCTTGTGCAAAGAAAACCCATTTTAGCTGATTGCAAAAATGCTCATTGAGCAGCAAAAATGTGAAACTGGCACACCCACACACACACACACACACACACACACTCTTGTTTTGCTATATGTAGTTAGGACCATGTTATGACTCCCATTGACTTCCATTGATTTTCAGTCATTTTCAACCCTTTCTATGCCCTAACCCTGACAATAACCCTAAACCTAACCATTACCAGTGCATGCCTAACCCTAACCTTAACCTAAACTCAATTCACACCTTAGTCCTAAACCTAACCGTTAGCAAAATAGGTCGTGAGGACCAGCAAAATGTCCTCACTTTGGTACAAACGGTCCTCAATTTGATGGTAAAATCGGGAAAATGGTTCTCACTATGATGCCAAGACAGGAACACACTCACACACACATCAGCTCTCCGATCACCTTCCCCCATTGTCTGATGTGGAGAACTAAAAGGAGCTGAAATGGGTCTTTTCTAGCACATAATTTGTGGGTCAGACCCTGTTTTATGCACAGAGTGAAACAGAGTGAAACATTACTGCAGTACATGTTGTGCAATGTCATAGGTAAAATATAAATTTGTCCTACTTTGGTTGACTACTATAAGACCTATCTTAGTATTTCAGCTATACCTAAACTGTGGGAATTGGCTTAATGATTTAGTATTATTTACAATACTTGGATTAAAAAGAAAGATATTGGACCCCACGCCCCAAAATATAGCTATTTACTGTACATGCAAACATTTGCTCGTCTGCTGGCCATCATAAAGTTTGGCACAGAGTAGTTGGGTCAAATCAGTAACTGCAGTGATGGTCTCAGTTTAACTAAGTTGGCTAAATTCAGTTTTCGTTTTAAAACAATAATAGACAAAATAGATGGGCGAGGTCATTTGAATTAAAGCTGTTAAACACTTCAGTAAAATGCAAATGAAACCAAATAAAACCAAATCTCTATTTATCAATTTCATTTGGTCCCAGTGAGAAAATGAAAGAGCAAAGCATGAAAGAATTATCTCATTAAAGAGGTTAAATTACACAAGTAACATAAATGTCAAAGAAATATTTTAACAGTAAGTAATTCAGTCATTGAGTAAAGCAACAATTTCAGAACATAGATGCACTCTAATGTCTACACTACTTAACAAAATTGCATGTTCACAGTGGTTACCTATAGGAGCACAGGAGCAGCATCAGAGTGTGTTCCTACACATATCAACCCTCTGGTTCATCATATTTGCATGTCAATAAATCATATCCAGGAGGAAGATAAAAGAATGAAAGTTGTGTTTTATTTAAAACTGTTACACTAACAATGACTCTCTCAATGTGTCAATGTCTTTCAGGTCATCTGTTGATTCTGTGATCTACACGTGTTCCCACTAGAAGGGGACTGGGGTACAAGTGTGACATAGTGAACGGATACAAAGCGAAGAGAGCTGCAAAAGCAGCAGGAGTCCATGGTGACAGAGCAGAAGCATCACATGATCTTCCAGAGTCCATCTGATCCGAGGAAATAAGTTGCTCAGATAACATGTTGATAATGATGCACAACAGTATCCACAATGCTTAAATGAATGCTACGAGTTGCAACCAAAACTGCATGATCTGAAAGCACACAAGGCCATGGTCTCAGTGAATCAACTTGTATGATGTGAAAGGATAAAGTAAAGTTTAATTGGGGGGAGGGAGTTCATGATTGTTTTTCAATTGCAGAGATATAATTTAAAAGAAGAAATAGACTACTGGTAAAAATGCTGTATATCTTCTGTGCAATCATGCTTAAAGCAAGACAAAAATAATTTAAAATAACTCCTGCTTAGGTAGAGCATTCCAGTTCTAAACTAAATATCTGCATGACATTGTGGGAATCATAATTACATGCAAAAGTGGATTTTGTTTACATATTTGGTTCAGCACCTGAAACATGTGGAGTTTAAAGGTTTTACATTGCTTTCAGCGCAACTAAAGGACAGAATAAGCTCCTTTCAAATCTGACAGCAAACATTAAAACCAGCTGAGCTGAGATCAAAACCCACTGCATCAACAACATCCTCATCATCATCAAGATCATCATCATCATCATCATCACTGAGGATCTGAGACAGTGTAATGCAGGTAAACAAGCCAACACGCTGAGCTCATCACCAGAACCCATTGTATTTTGGATGACACATATCAAGAACAGATCATGCATTCTTACTCTACATGATCTTCCATTCCTCCAGTTGCACCTGTGCTTTGCTGCTGGCATGATGGACACCCATGGACACCCACATCGATCCAAGCAGCATTCTCATTAACACAGCAGTTCTTCTTGTGTCTCAGTTTTTCTGCTCTCCTCTCCCATCTAGGTGTAATAGTCTGTTGTGTCTCTGTCTGAGCATGTGTTTAGGACAGAGAAATTGGATAAGTGTGTGTGTTCAGTCTACTGGAAGGCCAGCAGGAACATGAGCACTACATTGATAATGATGAGCAGCATCATGATGACAAACACAACCACCTTTTGGGTATCTGGGGGTAGGTTACAGCGCAGAAGGGTGTTAAAGAATCCCATCTTCTGCCTGCTCCACCTCCCAGAGCCATTGCCACGAGCCATCAGTCCCTTGTCTTCCTCCTCTTCCTCCTCCTTAGCACCGCCACCCGTCCCCTGTCGTCTTTCTCTGAGCACTGAGCCTCCACACCACACCGCGTCACCTCTTCCCACTCCTTGACTACCTCCGTCGTTGTCTTCTAAAATAGATCTCCACCTCCGCTCAGCTCCGACAGTCACCTCCCCTGCTTCTCCTGCCACTTTGCCGATGCTCAGTGTTGCCCCGGCCTGCCAGTGGAGGCTAGGTGCCTATCTATGTCAGTGTGTGTGAATCTGTAAAGCTATTTATGTGTGCTCAGCACCATTCGCTCCTCTTTGTGGGCTTAGGAAACTCCCCTCTGTTTTCTTCGCTCTGCGGTCAGTTTAGGATTTCTTGTTCTTTGAGCTCTCCTCGTCTCAATCTCCCTTTGGTCAGAATGTCAGGATGAAAACTGGGGGATGGGATATTCCTTCTTCTCGATACATGACCATTCCTCCTTGTTTCTGTTCTCTTCTTTTTCTTAGTCTATCTGCTGCTTTTCTAGCACGTTCTTCTTTCACTCCATCCTATCTAAGCTCCAAACTAGCCGACTATTTGTTCTTTCTCAAGCTTTTTCCCATCTCTCGATCTCAGCACCTTCTATCTCTGCTATGAGCTCCCTCTAAAATGGAGCTCAGTGCTGCGTGAATCCGTGCTACCTCAACCATCCATCTAACAAGCAGAATTGGAGTCTTTTTTTCCTCCTTCCTTTCCTTCTTTTTTCATGTGCCCACCCCTGCATTGCTGGCAGCCAATCAGAATGTGCAGTGTGCATATCCTGGATACTAGACTGGTTGAGACAAGGGCCATAGCAACCCTTGGGAGGGAGGCAAGCAGAGTGGGGGTAGGGTAGGGAGCTGAGTGTGAGAGAAACAGGGTGCAGAGGAGGACATGCAGACTAAAAGACTGATCTCCAATGAAAAACTATGTGCAGTTTGTGGTTGCATATTTGCTGGGCTATAATACTCAATGTTGGTAATAATCTATAATATACTAAATTGATTTAGCCATTAGCTTATTAGTTCTTAGTTCTTATTAGTTCCACCACATATGCAGTGTTAGCTTGAGGTGACATTTTAGTGCCACAAGACATGTTGAGAGAAAGAGGGACTTAGAGCTGCTTCCATTGGCTACTTCTATATTTTACACAACCAGCAGGGGGCCTGTGAGGTGCAACACCCAGTGCTCAAAGGATTTCATGGCCACAGACGTCAGAGCGAACAAACAGGCCTGTCGTTATTGATCACCTTTATGATGCATGTCTTGGGGACCAGGATGACCAGGATTTGAAGCATGAGGGAACCTCACATAGCTTCTGAGACTTGTTGAAGATATGAGTGAAGACAGGGGGGAGTTGGTCAGTGCAGGTTCTCAGGCATGAGGGGGAGACATTTTCAGGTCCTGGAGCTTTCGTGTTCTTCTGACGATGAAAGGGCCTAATTACATCTTCCTCTGAGATCTTGAATCCAGACAGGGGGTCTGAGTAGAGGAGGGTGGTTAGTCACTGGGAGCTTTAGTGTTTGAATGTGATATGGATTGTTTGGTGGAAGGTGTGAATGCCTGCTGTTGAAACCTGTTAAGGTCATCTGCCAGACAAGGAATTCTTTTTCACAACATTTGTTATCAGTGAATTGAGCATTTTTTAAGCCTCTGATGTGCCGGCTTGTGCTGCCAGAACATACGAATAGAACTGCCTCGGTGATTAAAAGTACAGTTTATAAAAACCAACTCAAGGTGAGAACTACGTGTCATCTGTAATACTGTGACATAACTGCACCAACCTACGTTTCTGTAAAAACAGATTTGACCTACTCTGTTTTCACACAAGAACAAAGAGGTCCGTTTAAAACAGCTGGAAACCTGGCATCTGTAGTGCACAGTCCAGGGTGTGTTTAATGCTCACCGTTCACCTGTTCAGCCAGGTTTCGCTGAAACAGAGGGAGGCAGATCTGCAGAGGTCCGAGTTTATAGAGATGAGAAGCAGCAGTTTGTCCATTTTGTTAGCCATGGAGTGGACATTAGCCAGTTGGATTGGGACCAAGGGTGTATAGAAGCTTCACAAGCAAAGCTGCACGTTTACCTCACCTGCATCTCCGGTAAATTCCATAGAGATCCGCTGCACCACCAACCAAGATATCAGTGAAGTTGGGGTTGATAAAATAATGGAGAAATGCCTACAGAAGATTACTGTCAGGTGGTTAGGAGTTCCTCTATAGTGAAAGTGACCAGAAAATAGTGGCAGAGTACTGAATAAACACACAAAAACACGCAATGTACAAGAGAGCAAAGTACTGCGGCTGCCATCCGCTGCTCCATCTTACCTAAATAATAATAAGAGGAATAAGAAGTTGTATTTAGGGTGCATACACTTATGAAATGGTTGTTGGAGACAATTTAAAATGTCTGCTGATCTCTTTCCAACTTGACATTGGGTGAACACACACCTGTATGCTCCAGAGTAACAAACCGATAACATTTCTTCTTTTATGGGAGTAATCAAATTTGGTGTTGGTTATTTCATCAGTGCATTTAAACAGCAGCACCTCACCACTACTTATCATCTTTAGTCTATGGAGACATTAAGGGGGCATTGCAGGACTTGAATACCTGCTAAATGGGAGCAAATAATTTAGCCTTTAATTAGCAATGGCCTAGCTTGTTAGTTAGTTAGTTAGTTAGTTAGTTAGTTAGTTAGTTAGTTAGTGGTTATTTAATTATTGGATGTGTTTGGTTGCAGTAAGGCCACTCTTCTCCATCTTGTCAGACAGTGTGAGATGTGAGAAAAGATCACAGTGTGCATGTATATAAATAATTAGTAATTTCTTATTAATAAAAAAATCAGATTTTTGCATTATTTTATTCTATATGGTACATATGGTACTATATAGAATATGTATATATGGTATATACACAAGTTGTGGATCTAGTGAATTTCAATGGTTTGGTTTCTGTCACTGTACATATTCAATTCAATTCAATTCAGTTTATTTATATAGCGCCAATTCACAACACATGTTGTCTCAAGGCACTTCACAAAAGTCAGGTAAATACATTCCAATTAATCCGAATCATTGAACAGTGCAGTCAGATTCAGTTATTTATTCAAATTGGATAAAAAGTTTTTCTATCTAAGGAAACCCAGCAGATTGCATCCAGTCAGTGACTTGCAGCATTCACTCCTCCTGGATGAGCATGTAGAGACAGTGGACAGTCACTGGCCTTGACTTTGCAGCAATCCCTCATACTGAGCATGCATTATATTTCATGTATTCATATGAATTTTATGTTGTTGCTTGTTAAGTTACTTAATTGAAAAGCAAATGGACTGTCTTTTCTAAATTCTGGGAATTATTATTTAGAATAGAACACTCATAACTCATAACATTAACAATACATGAAGACAGGTTGGTAGCAGCCTGTTCAGGTGTCTTAGTGTGTATGACTGCACTGTCTGCATAAAGTTGACATGCTATGGTTCAGCAGTTTGACATCATTAATAAAAAAAAAGCTGAACACCAAATGACCAAGAATAAGCCCTTGTGGAACGCCCATATTATTTTAAATGATAGAAACTTTCCTGGCAAAATTTAACAAATTGTTCTCCATTTTAGAGATGGGACGTAAACCATTTTTATTGGCTGAAGTGAGTTGCAGATGTTTTAATAATGATACTGGAAAAACAGTTGGAGAATTATCCCCAAAATAAGTACCTCATTAATAGCCAGCTGCTCTCCTCCACCTCCTCCTGGGTGTCCAAATCGATGTCCAGAGGAATGAAACTCTTCGTACAAGAAATCCTCTTCACTACCCAATTCATCTCCATGCCCAGCCTTTTCAGATGCCCCATCAGGAACAACCAACGCTGATATAGGAAAGGAAAGAAGTGACGAGTGAGTAAAGAAAGCAGGGGAAACAAAAGCTGCACTTATGTTTCAGCAATCCAACACAATATTGTAGATAAGATTGCAGTACGTAGGAACAGACTGATGAATTTTAACTTCTCAAGATGTTTTATTATATGAGCAATGTACTTTCATAGAAGGAAGACAGCATAGCAATAGAAAGCAGTGATTTAATCTAGAAAAAATACTAAATAGGCAGACTGGCATCGTGGGTGTGGATAAAAGAAGGAACTGACATAGAGGGAAGGAAATGGACTGACATACATCTGCTGGGAGGTGATAGTTAGATGAGAACCAGGTGAGTAGTAACCAACACAGGCGGGTCAGGACCTGAACTGAGGGGGGTGATAATGATCATTAACATAGATGGGTCTACGCAGGACACAAATGGAGCTAGCTAAACCGAAATCTAAGGACTAACACTAAAGCAAGAACGTAAACAAATACTGAAAATGGGCTTTTCCATTTCAATAACTGGATGAGATGTTTAGATTAACCTGGCTCTGACTTGGCTCTCTGGTGGTGGAAAAGCAAACAGGTTCTTTTTGGAGAACCATTTAGGAAATGGCTGTAGGGCCAGTTCTGTTGAACAACTGGATCCATGAAAAAGCCACACAAGAACACAAGAAATAACTAATAATCTTAAAACAAAAGAATAGACTATGTATGGAACACAACACAAAGACCAACAGACCATGAAATATACAAAAACGTCTTGGTGTACGAGTGAGTGGGCATGGTCTGTCATTTCTATGTAGCTCAAAACAATTGATACCAAAAATCCTTAAGCTCAGAGTAGACTGCTGGAGGACAAAATGATCACTTCTCTCTTTCAGTGTTTAACCCTGTCCCTCCTAGACATAGCTACTGGCTGAGCTTCTACTGTGACTAACTGTATGTGCTCTCTTTTATACTCTAGACTTACAAACGGATTCATCCACTTAGCTGTCTTTCTCTCCTAGATGAAGCCACTGAAGGAGCTGCTACTGCCATTAATTTTTGAATTTTCTTTAACATAGAAAGTACTCCTAGATCAGTGCTTCTGTGTTTTTCTTTTTTGTGTGTGTATGCTCTGTCTTCTCAAACTTCTAGTTGGTCAGATGGCCGCTCACACTGAGCCTGGTTCTGGTTCTGCTGGAGGTCTGTTCCAGTTAAAAGGTAGTTTTCCATTCACTGTTGCTACATGTATGCTCAGTATGATGGATTGCTGCAAAATCAACAACATAATGCAAGTGACTACATCATATGCCACTGTAATGTACTTTTTATTATGATGTAAAGCACTTTGAATTGCCTTGCTGCTGAAATGTGCTATACAAATAAACTTGCCTTGCCTTACATGCTCATCCAGGAGGAGTGAATGCTGCAAGTCACTGACATGATCTGCTGGGTTTCCTTAGAGACAAAAACTTTTAACCAATTTGAATAATAAACTGAATCTGACTTCATTGTTTGATAACTGGTATCAATCGGAATGTACGTGCCTGACTTGAAACATGTCTGTATGATTGGACTGACTTAACTTTTTTGTGAAATGGTGATTTCACAAAAAAGGTGACAGAATTTAAACAACATTAAAACAGCTTCATAAAATGACAGTAGTTGAATGGCTTTTAGAATGCTGAGCAGTACTTATAAACACCATCTGATGATATCCAAGGACCAGTGTAGCAGCATACATTATAAATGCAACTGCTCCATCACAGGGCCATTACTGATCACATTTCACATGATCTAGCAATCTTTGTCAGTGACTCTTGTATGAACACACAACTCTGGTGCTATTATTACTATTATTCATTCATAGCACACAAAAAATAGGGTATATGAAAATGTAGCAGCAACAATATTGTTCCTTAAAAGATTTAGCCATTTATTCTACGGATTTGAGTAGTTTTATATCAATATACCTTAAAATTGCTGAAACTTGCTAGCTGCGTACATACAAAGCAGGCATTATATTTCTTGTTCTTCAAGAACAATCCTTTTGGTGTTTGTGACTACCTGTCTGATGAGCTAAAAATACTCCTGCTGCCACATTGCATCAGAGGCATCACTGTAGTCTGCCTTGCCAACAGCTGTTTCCATGGAGCAAGTATCTTTGGTGAGAAATAAGTGTCTGGAGATGGATGTAATGAGAATCCAACAGAGCTTCTCAAGATGTTTTATTACATGAGCAATATACGTATGTACTCTCATAGAAGGAAGACAGCATATTGAAAGCAATGATTTAATCAAGAAAAAATACTAAATAGGCATACTGGCATCGTGGGTGTGGATAAAAGAAGGAACTGACATAGAAGGAAGGAAATGGACTGACATACATCTGCTGGGAGGTGATAGTTAGATGAGAACCAGGTGAGTAGTAACCAACACAGGACCTGAACCGAGGGGGGTGAAAATGATCATTAACATAGAGGGGTCTACTCAGGACACTAGGCCCTGTGTAACAAGCACCACAACACATTGAAGAAGGCACAGAAAGATGGTAGGGAGAAGGACAAATAAAAGGCGAGAAAGGCTTGATCTAAGTTCTTCCTCACAAAAAAGGGACAACATTTATTGTCTGGCTCAGCACAATTTTAGTGCTTAGACAAATACAAGAGCACTTGTTTAAATACAACCACCATCGCATACATCAGGGCCGTGGATGTTACAGGAACTGCCCTGATGAGGGCAGTGTAACACCCTTACTGACGATAAGTGATGGTCTGTGGAGATGGAGGAATTTCATTCATGTGCAGAGAACTCCTCCAGTCCAGCTTACAGAAAGAGCTCACAGGCTGAAAGGGACAGACACTCCTGAGCACTGGTACACCAGGGCTTCTTGGAACATTAAAAACATCCACATCATCCTAGGAGGCTCATACTGTAGAGAGGCAAAGTCCAAGGCAGTTGAATCACTACTAAATATGCAAAATAAACCCTTTTTTTCTCTTTTATATCATAGGAAACAATTCTGGGGAAAATAGGGTCTATAACAGGAGGTTTCAGTTATCTTTAACTGTAAATGTTCACCTCCGGAGAACTGGCCACCTGGTTGGAGGAAAATTACAGGATCACGATTGCAGTTTTTGTAAATGCAGCTTTGCAAAAAGAGTCTGCAAGATTGTAGGTGGCTGCAGTCTTTCCAAACAGTCAACAGGTAACCTAACAGGCATGTTTTTGACTGTAGGAAGATGTTGGTCTATCCAAACGAAAGCCAAGCATGCACGGGGAGAAAAAAGAGACCTGCACAGCTTTTCTGTGAGGTGACACAACCTGGCCACTACACCAGTGTGCAGCCCCTCAACGAGTGTCACATTAAAATGACCCAATATGGGATCTTAGTGACCTGGATACTAAACCTGGGAAGACATGATAGGAACATAGTAATAATAGAGAAGAATAAGAGTAAAAATGTGAGTTAACTACAATCAGTTATAATCTTATATATGTATTATTGTAGGAGGTTTTCTTCACAGAGAGGAACAAAAGTCCATTTAGAACCCTGGATAACTATTTCTGAAGCAGTTGCAAAAAAGCCTCTGGCAAAGTTAAAAAAAAGTAAATGACCAAACTAAAGTTGACCTTCCAGTGTATCAAGAACATCCAAACAGGTTTTAGCTTTTACACATTTTCATTTACACTATGTTTGCATATTTATTGCAGGCCATGTGCAGATGATAAAAGACAATACAATAAAATTCTAAGAAAAAATCTAACATCTTAGTAACATGGTCATTCAAACCAAAAGTTAAAAGCAAGTCCAGGGTGTGTCCCTTATTTGTAGAGCCACTCACTAGCTGAGTCGGTTTACACAGTCTCTGGCGAGTGTCTTGGTTTCACACCAAACATGAATATTGAAATCATCCAGTATTAAAATTTGGTAAACATTTTAAATAATCCTAGAAAAAAGGTCCTCAAAGTCCTGAAGAAAAGTACTTTTAATTTTTAGCTTGTGGATCTTTAAACCAAAGAGCAGAAACGTTATCCCACCAGATTAAATAGAGTAAAACAACAGCAAACAGAAAGAGCCGCATACGCTGATGCCATCTTGAAAATCTGACTGACAGAGTGTCATCTATCAGTCTGGAAAGGGTTATAAAGCCATTCCTAAAGCTTTGGGACACAAAAGAACCACTCTGTGAACCAATATTCACAAATTGAGAAAACACGGAACAGTGCAGAACTTTCCGTGGAGTGGCTGGAATACCAAAATTATTACAAGAGCACATCAATGACTCATCAAGGAGGTCACAAAAGAGCCCACAACATCTAAAACTATGCGGAGCACGCTTGGCTCAGCTAAGGTCAGAGTTCATGATTCAACAATAAGAAAGAGGTTCCATCAAATGTTCTAATTGATGAAACCATGAATTCTGATCTCTACCGGAAAGCTGTGAAGGAGAATGTCCAACCATCAGTTCTTTACTGTCCAAAGCACAGTTAGGTCATGAAAACCATCCGAAGTGGCTGAATTAAAATAATTCTGCAAAGAAGAGTGGTCAAGATTCCTCCATAGTGATGTAAGAGCCATTACCAGTTTTCTTGATGCCAGCTGTTGATGTTCAGGGTGAAACAACCAGCAACTATGTTTAGGGAGCAACATCTGTTTCACATAGAGCCAGCAGGGTCTGGATAGCATTTCTCCAATAAAGAAATGAAATCATCATTTAAAAAACTGCTTCTTGTATTTACTCAGGGTATTTTTGCCAGAAACATTCAGGCGGGACAAATAAGCAAAAACAGAAGAAACTTTTTCACAGCCCTGTTCTTTGTGCCAGAACTGCTGAATTTGTTGACTAAATTGTACTATAAAGCTGAATGAGAGACACATCAGTATCTAAAATACTCTTGGCCAAGATTTTGCAGCAGATCCAGATCATTTAAAGTCATATAAAGTATCATTTAAAGTACTAACACAATGCATTTTCCTGTAATGTTAATAGCAATAGGAGAAGAGGTGTAAACACTATCTTCAGTAAATACATTAAAAATCATCTATTGTGTAAGTAAAAGACACACTGTGGATTTCTAAAACATGTTTAAAGCTGAGTTGGAAGAGGAAAATCATTTCATGAAGATCAACTGTTTGACATACAGTAGAATATAAAGGGTCTATTAGCTGTTTGGTCACAACTATATGACAAAACTTTATTGCCCTGGTAACAGTTTCCATCTTACTTATCCTGTCCTTGAGGAATGTGTGTGTGTGTTAAGTCTGAGATGTTGATGGAACAAAAACAAGACTGATTTAAAAGGACTTTGTGTACCACAAAAAACCTGAAGCTGACTCAACCGTGATCAAAGTTGGGACTGCAGTCATCCGAAGTCTCTGAATGTAGGTTAGCCATGCCTGTAAATTGGACTTGTCATCATAGAGAGCATTCCAGAGTGACTGATATGGATTTGTGTGTGTTTGGCCAATTCAAGTGTAATGGTTGTATTTTCATTAGTGTCACGTGTCTGCAAGCATTGAGTGAGTGCTCTGAACCACTCAGCCTGCCGACCAGGATGGGGGAAGAGCCGTGTGTGTGTGTGTGAGTATGTATTACTGTCTACACCTTGTAGTGAAATCATGAATACAGTCCAGTTTGTGTCCGATAGTCATCAAACACCATGCCTACCCAAAACAATCATCTAGTGTAATCTGTTGAAATGAGGACTTTCTGCACATCTCCCAGTTAACAGTAGCTGAAGCAGGTTCCTCAGAGCTAAAGGACACCAAACCTTGAAGACAGAAAAAAAGAGCTAGAGCTCAATAATTACTGGTCAGCTTTAATGACAGAATTTCAGACAATAGTCTAATGTCATCAAGATAATCTACAATACACCTATACACACATTGTGTACCTGACAGTGACAAACACATCATTTGCTGTGAACAGTAGAGCTACCACAGTAATACTGAACTGAGGACATGAAAGTGAAAGGTAAAGTGTATCCCTGAATTCCTTCTGTTGGCAGTTTTAGGCCTCTACAAATTCACCCTCACTGTCTCCTGCTGCAGACTAACATCAGATACATGTAACCCTGTTCATGTTTACCAATTACAAAAGCAAACATTTAAAATACACATACTTGGATTTACCAGGTTTTTTGGTCAATTCTATTATGATAAGAGGTTTGAACTAGATTTATAAAATATACATATAACATACATGCATATTTAAACAGGACAAACATGCATAAGGGTTTACAAAATTGTTTGACGCTCATCAGGTAGAAGGTGTTTGCTGAGGGTGGTAGACACCCAGCCCCCCAGTCACAAAAAGAAAAAATCCATGAAAATTTAGGGCAGATTTCTGTGTGAACATTGATCTGTGCTAAAAGCACTTCCATGATTTCCATAAACAGCTCCAGCAATGCTGTGAGGTTGTATGGTGTCAGCATCACTGGATGTTCAACCAGAAGTCAACCTCTGTCGTTTTAGAGGGTGGTCCACCTGATGCTGACACCCACTGGTCTTAACCCTTAGATTTAAGGTCCCACACTGTAAATCCAATAACCTATTCTGAAATTAGCTATAAATTAGTCATCTCTATTGTTCTCTGGTCTTCCTCTGTTGCTTTTACTGTCAACATTTTCCTTAAAAAAATCATCACTGCAATCTCCTCTCAGGTTGTACTAGGAGCACCAGGGAGAGGCTAGAGGAATTTTCACAGCAGTGTTGGGTTCTGCTGGAAGCATTGTGGTGAGCTGTTTGAAGAGCCTAACAAAGGAATGTTTCCAACTCTGATGATTTCAACCTGGAAAGACTCACATAATGGAGAAACAACAAGATGACGGTTAAAGAGTTTATTAATGAAAGATTATTTCTTTGGCACTCGGACCCCGGGGGAAGACGTAAACGCTGAGGATGAAGTGGGTTCGAATAAACATTTTAGGATTATGATTAGGTACGTCTTCCCCCCCCTGGGATTCGATCCTGGTGGTGGCGTAGGCCTTGGTATGGAAGGAATTGGTAGCCTATGGTGGAGGAGGGGTGGAGGAGGGTCGAAGCTCAGCAGAAGAGCGGTGTCTTCCATGCAGAAGATCTTTAAAAGTGATGCCCTGGGAGATGATTGCAGAGGAGAAGTCCGCACTTCTCCTGCCGTTGATTGGAGCAGCCAGTGAGGAGTGATTGGACGTGGCGGGGTGGTGAGTCTGCCATGTTGAATTTTCGTTTAAACTCCATGATTTTTGAAATTTTCAATATTCCTTTTTTTCTAGGGAATTTTTTTAATATCAAATAATTATAAATTTTCTTAAAATATTTTGTAATAAATTTAATAACTTTTCCCCAAGTACAGCTATTTCCCCTGTTAGACTAAAAAGTATCTGTAAAACTAATATGGAAAAAAATGCTACATAGTAGATGATTGTTAGGTTTTATAGGTTGTTTTATCAGAAACACTGTCCCTGTACCATCCGAAGTTCGGTCAGCTCTGAGGAAAGATTGACAATAAGCTCAAGATAGATATACACATATGAGTTTTGACTTTTTATTCGGAGTTCTTCAACATATTTTTCTTTTTACAAAACCGGAAATTTTAATTCAAATTAATTTATATAGCACTTAAAACAAACATCCCAGCCTTTAACAAAGGCTCCAATTACATCACCATAAAATAGCAAATAGAATAAAACTTTAATAAAAATTAATAAAACACAGAAGAGTTAAGATTTCTAAGAGCTATTTAGTGTTTCATAATAAATAAAAGGCCAGGGAAAAGCGATGAGTTTTGAATAGGAATGTAAATGTTTCTGTGCTCTGAGCAGTGCGGGCATGTAGAGGTAAGGTATTCCATAGTCTTGGGACGAATGCGCGATCACATCGAAATTTGAACTTCGATCTGGGAATACAAGGAGAAACTGGCTTGAGTGCTTTCAAAGGTCTGTAGATTTTGAGGAGATCATGCAAATAGAATGAAGCTAGACCATCTGAAACTTTAAAAGTGAGCAGTAGAGTTGCAATGTTTTAAACTTTTTGTAAAACTGCAGGGACGATTGAGCTAGACCAACGTATAATGAGTTACAATAGTTCAGACAAGAGGTAATAAAGAAATGAATAACCTTCTTAAGATCCCTCAAGGATAGATAAGGCTTCACTTTAGCAATGATTCGTAGCTGGAAAAGCTTGTCTTAAAAACAGCCCATATCTGTTTGTCCAACTTAAAGGTTAAAGGCCATAAAATGCAAAATCCACTTTCTTAGCCTTTAAATACGTGTTGCTGTGTACTTGGAGTCTAGAAATGCAGAAGAGTTGAATTTAGTCTCTCCAGGCGTTGGAGAGATATCTTTATATTCTGTTTGGGTCATATTTTTTAGTCCATTCAGTTTTCTCTATCATCTGTTACTTTTATCCAACTCTTACCTCACAGTATTTGCTGTGGAACAGCTAAATAAGTTCATGGACTTCCAGCTGATCAATTTCGCGTATCGGCCATTTTTAGACCAAAGCTTTAGAGTTTCACTTTATATACACCACAACTGTATGATTTAAATGTGAAAAGGAATGATTTAAAAGCATAATATGTCCCCTGTGGGAGAGCAGCCAGAGTAACACTCAAAATCCTTACTGCAGAGAGACTTCAAGCAGTGTAAGTAGAGCATCAGCTGGAATGGGGTGGGAGGGGGGCATCCACTTCCTATCAGGGTACACATGGTCTCTGACACAACACAGTGATACATTTTTCTAACTTGTAATGGTGCGCTGATTGGTCAGGTCTCACCTCTAAAAGTCAGTGAAAAACTTGATTAAATGGTTGTAGAGTCCAGAGCTCTGCTAAAGATTTTAACAGTAGAACATTGCTAGTTCAGTGCTGTTCCGGTGACAGTAGGATTTTAGAGGAAAGCTTAAGGTCCGTTGCAAGAAAGAGAAACAGCTGAGCATCTGCAGTGCTACTGTGTGAAATTGTGTGGTAACTGGTGACCAAATACAGGAACATTCCCACAAACAGACAGACCCCAGCTAAGGAATGCAACGCTTTCAGGACCAATGGGTGATGGTGGAAAGGTCCATCTTGAACTGAGTTATCACTACTTTTATAAATAGCAGCATTGGGATCAGCTGTCCAGCAGAGGTCAGGGCAAAGGTCTGATGAGAGAAACCCTCAAAGCAAGCTCATGTTAAAGGAACTCATAGCTGTGGGAGTTTTGGAATACTCTGGATGAGTAAACCTGTTGAACACATGCATCTGCTGTTTTGTGTTAACACCCTAGGTACAGCTAAATACAGTTAGCAATAACAGCTAATGTTCTGATCCAAAGACCTAACAACTAATTTATGTTGTAGGAAATTAACAGTTGTTTATCTTTCACCAGAAACTACAGCCGGAGACGCTTTAGTGCACACACTTCCTTTTTCCTCTATCATCATACTCCTCATTTGTGATGGATAAATAAAAAAATATATATTTTAGCATGAAACTGATCAAATAAAGTAATTTTTATATCTAAAAGGCATATTAGCTTACAGTCAACACTTTGAGTAGTAATACAAAGCAAACATTTTTCTCCATACAGGGTTTCTAGTCAGAGTGATAATTTAGTTTAGTAGATGTTTTTAATAGTCATTATAGAGAGATCCTACCACATAGAATGCCAGCTAGAAATACTGATATTAATTTTTATGGCTTTGTCTTTCTGTTCATCAGTAGACCCTTCCTTTTACAGATGTCTCATCCAACCTGATGGTGCTTGATATGTACTGCAAAGAAGAATGGGCCAGACTGCCTAAGCTTGTTGCATCACATTCAAACACTCGAGGCTGTCATTACTGCCAAAGGTGGATCAAAGGCTGTGAATACTAACATAAGTTTAATTTCTTTGCTTTCTATTTTTAATAAATTTGCAACAATCTCAAACAAACCTCTTTCACATTGTCATAATAGGGTATTGTTTGTAGAATTTTGAGGAAAGAGATTGATTTGATACCATTTGGAATAAGGCTGGAACATAACTAAATGTGGAAAAAGTGGAAAAATACTGTCCAGATGCAAGTGTCATGTATGTTATGGTGTTCTCTGGTAGTCAATTAACAACAAAGAACTTGTCATTTACTTTTCTAACAACATTCTCTACAGTTTTCCTCAGACAGAATAATGCCGACCGTAACTGTGAACACAGTTTCATCAAACAGGTCTCTACTAGGCAAGAAATATTTTTATTTCATGAGATCTTGCTACAAACATACTTTTTATCTGTTTTCTGAGTTACCGGGAAATAAAAACCGCAACAAAGAGATTGGTCTTTTAAAGGAACAATAATCATTTCATTAGACCATGTTCATATTCTGGCTAATCATAGCGAACTGGAGCATACCAGTCTCATATTTTTGAGAGTAAAATCCAAAACTCAAATGTAAACCTACTATAAATATAATCTTTGAAACTCAATATTAACATATAATTTATGATGTAAAAATCCACGAGTTAGTCTTTTTTTGCAAATGGGGGAAGAAACTGCATTGAGGTTGTAGATAGTAAATCTGCTAGTGTTGACGTGACAATTTAATTTCTTAATGTGTCAGAAGTCCTAGTTCAGACAAATTGGCCACTTTATTAGGTACACCTTGCTAGTGCTTTTGCCTCTTCTGGTGGTAACAAACGTTCTACAGATGTTTTGGTCCACATGGACAACATAAGACCATACAGTTGCTGTAGATTTGTCGACTTCATATCCCTTGATGTGAATCTGTTGTACCCACACATCCAAGATGTGAGATGATCAGCGTTTTGTGACATGGTCATTATCGTGCTGGACATAGCCATTAGAAGATGGGTCCACAGTGCCATGAACATGATGAGCAACAATATGGACATAGGTTATGGTGTTTAAACAATGCTAAGTTGCTTATTAAACCATTACATCACCAGCCTGAATTGTGAAAAAAGGCAGTATGGATCATGCCTTCATGGCTAGTTGTGACCCTACCATCTGATTGACTAGGCAACATGGTTTCAATCTGTTATTGTCAAGTTTTGGTGAGGCAGTATGGAACTGTAGTGTCAGTTTCCTGTTTTACGCTGACAGGAGTGGTACTTGGTGTCGTACACTCGAACAATAGGGACGTCGACGCATGCAGTGGTTGTGAAATAGTGTTTTTTATTTCCGTTGTCTGAAAATACACATAACAGGCACATGTAAGTCTGCCGTGCTTCACACAAGTGGCTGTGATGGTCTACTGAACCACATAAATTCCGAATACTGATTCTAACTTAGCTGCAGTCCCGATCAAAATAATAGCCTCCCCGCTATGAATGCACAACATACATTCTGTCCAATGGGGCTATACAGCTTAAAATCACAACCATAAAATGTCCCTTGGAAACTTTTCACCACTTCAGCTTACCTGAAAATACACATAACAGGCACATGTAAGTCTGTTGTGCTTCACACAAGTGGCTGCAATGGTCTACTGAACCACATAAATTCCGAATACTGATTCTTAGGACCCAGGGCTGCCCTTAGTGCCTGTTTGGACTGATCTTATTTTAAGCTCAATTCCTTCTCAACCAAAATATTAGTTATCAACGTGCATTTTAATACACAACCTAAAATTAACACTGAAACACAAGTGCTTTTAATAACAAACCAAAACAAAATATTTAAAGGGGGGGTCAAAAAGGGGTAACTTGTTCAAAGCTCCCTGTAACTGGTCCCCTACACTTGGTGTGGTCTTGTGCTCCTGTAGCTCATAGAACAAAAATGAGAATCTATTTTCCAGTCAGATTTATCCCATATAAAAAAGGTCAAATAAAAAAACTAAAAAAACTGTTGCTTAGTGGATATTCTGTCTTTTTCACACCATCTTCTGCAAACCTGAGAGATGGTTGTGTGCAAAAATCCCAGTAGACCAATAGTTTCTCAGATACTTACACCAGCCAGTGTGGCTCCAGCATTTGGACCACCTTCAAAGACACTTATATCCTCTTTCTTCCTTATTTTGAAGCTTGCCTTGATTTTTAACCAGTCACCTTCACCACATCTAGATGCCTCAATGTATTAAGATTTCTGTTTTATTATTGGCTACATTGCAGTGGAACAGTACCTAATAAAGTGGCCATAGATCGTATAGTTACTTTGCTTGGAAAATCATGTGTGGCCATTGAAGAAAAATAATACCTACCTACCAATAGAATAGCCAAAGTACAGCTTTAAAAGTCAGTTCATGATAAATGTTCTGCATTCATATGATTAGCTGTGAACATGTGCATTTGTTGCCTGCTCTTCCATTAGCAGGTAGTGAGATTGTCCAGTGGCTGCTAAGCCAGGCTGGAAAATCATCATTAACATAAACACTGTCCTAAACCTAAGCACAGTATTTCCAATACCAAGTTCCAAAAGGACAAATTCCTTCATCACAAGCTCTAATTTTAAGGACATGATCAATTTGAAACAAGTCATTGTATGAGTGTGTGTACGTGTTTAAAACCAGACTGGGGACATTATCTAGTACCCTAATAGTTTGTAGCTAAGACGCAGAGAAAAGACTTCATATAGAAAAGTTTAATACACCAGTGAAAGTTAATCTCTTTACATTAAAGTGGAACTAAACCCGATGTAAAAAAATAACTCCGCCCCCAGACAAATTTTGAAAAATGCCACTGAAGGGGGGCAGTGCCAAGAGACACTGAGGGGTGTGGCCAAGTGTGGGGATGAGCGGAGGGGCTTAAGCGGGGGTGTGGTCAGGAAGACGAGGGAAAGTGACAGCTAGCTTAATTTGACATATTGAAACACGGAGAGTGACCAAAGTAACACTGGTAGTTTTGGTTGGATAGATATTTTCAGGTTGAGAATTTTTGACCCCCCTCTTCACCAGAGGTTGGGGGAGACTTTGTGGAGCCCAGTGAGCTTAACCCTTGTCAGTTGGAATCCGCTGGCTCAAGGCGCTGACTAAGCAGAAAACATAATGGGTCCAGTTATAAAGTTAGAGTTATAAAGTGATGTTAACATTGGTAACACGGGCTAACGTTGAAAGCAGTAACAAAATTTTAGGAAGTTTACATTTACATGTAGATTTTAGATTATCTCAAGTAAATCATATGATCAAAGGTATAAAGCATTAAAACCCTATGAGTAATGCTGGCAATTCCAGCTTCGTGTATCTGAGTGAGTAGATTTTATACCCGAATTCGGGGGCTGTCACGTAGATATGCACCAAGCTGTACCATTTGAACTATTAGGAAAATTTAACTGCACTTATTCAGTTCAATTTAGTTTATTTATATAGCGCCAATTCACAACACATGTCATCTCAAGGGACAAATTCAATCAAATCATATAGATTTCAAGTCAACTACATACACTGATCCTAATTATAAAACAGTGCAGTCAGATTCAGTTTATTATTCAAATTGGTTAAAAGTTTTTTCTATGTAAGGACTCAGTGACATGCAGCATTCACTCCTCCTGGATGAACATATAGGAACAGTGGACAGTCGCTTGCATTGACTTTGCAGCAATCCCTCATACTGAGCATGCATGTAGTGACAGTGGAGAGGAAAAACTCCCTTTTAACAGGAACAAACCTGCAGCAGAACCAGGCTCAGTGTGAGAGGCCATCTGCCTCGACCGTCTGGGGGTTTGAGAGAAGAGAAGAGACAAAGTAGCCAGCGTTCAACCCAAAGAGGGTAGCACTAAGACCGTTTCAGGACAAAGATTGCAGTAAAACAAGTTTACATGAAAATGCAAAAAAATTGCACAGTAAGATAAAGATAGCACCCTTAAGGCCCAATTTATACATTTTATCTGCAAAACAAAAGTTGATTTGGGGATTATTACAATCCATAATGAACAGTCGTAAGACTTGTCTGTTGTCCAGAGAAAAATCAAGCATGATACATTTCATGTATAAATAAAGGTTACATTTAATAATAGAAAAAAAAACTGGTATGAAATACCAGGTACAATACCTATATTTGTCCCAGTTTGCTTGTGGAGACAGTCCTTATTATATTGAGGTTGATCATTGCATTCAGAAAAAATAACCAGGAAGACATATTACTGACTCTGGGCTTATTAATATGAGTGAGCACCTCAAGGTGAGATCCACATGACACTGACAGAATAGAGGTTTATTTAACATGCCAAGCATTTCTTAGGCTGCCTGCAGTTTTTTTTTTTTTTTTTTTGAGAAATGTTACCACACCTGAAAGAAAACAGGAGCTTTGGGAAGAAGCATAAAGATCAATTTATTTTACTTTTTATTAACTAAAAAAATTATCCAAACTAAAGTAATATTAAGAAAGGTTACTAAGCAACATGCTTACCGTGTGTGTGTGTGTGTGTGTGTGTGTGGGGGGGGGGGGTGTTAACAACAGCAGGATTGTCAGTGGGATGCCTCCTTCTTAAGTGTTTTGTGATGTTGCCGTTTTAGGTGTGTGTTCCCATCCATTAAAAAAAAAAAAAAATCCTTCAGAGCATGATTTCATTAGGATCAGCCACAAAAAAAAAGCAGAAAAGCTGAAAGGTCGGCTCCAAAGCCTGTAGTGTTTTTGAATATGTTGGTAGCTACTGAGAACAGCAGAGTTTAGTTAATAATTGCAGAGTTACACACACTTACCCAAGAAGAAAGGACCTGGTCCTTGCACCGACTGCAATGATGATTGCCATTGGATGTATATTGCACCTACTAGACGTGCAGTATACATCTAATGGCAATCAGCATTGCAATATCAACGTGTGCATTATTGCCATTATAAAGCACTGATTGGTTGCAGTCTTTGGTAGGCTATGCAATTCCAGATAAATTCTACCTGCCAGTACTATATCTGAAGGACTTCAACTGGCCACACGTAATCTAGAGTTTAGTGATCAGGATGCTAATCCTCAGGGAGGATTAGTGGCTGGGACACCGTGATGATGGAAAAGACAGACAGAAAGGAGGAAAATCTAAATTAATCATGTTGATGTCATCCTTAAAATCACAATACTAAACAATAATACTGAGTAATGACATTAAACATAACTGTGCATTGCTTTGCATCAATTCTGATCAGCAGAGCTGTTTTATATGACTCTGAACATCAGTTTTCCAATATATTAACTAACTTTAACATTTAAGTAGAAGAATTTAAAAACTCTTTCCACAGTAGAGGCTCTGACATGCCTTTACGCTTTAGTAGTTTTAGTAGATACAAATGGGGCATTCAGAAAAATCATCAGAATCATGTCATGCTGATACATTGAACTGATGTGTGCAGATTCATGGTTTTATTAAATATACTCTAATGGAAGTTCCTGTAGTCTTTTATTTGTGGTCTGAACTTCAACTACAACTTCAGTAGGAAAACAGACGCCTCAAGCTTAGTAGCTGTAGAAAGGCGACCTATTTTCTACAAGGCCCCTGTGTCTGTAGTTTTTTGTGATAGATGCTTTTAGACATTCTTCCCTCAGACATGAGGAGAGTTGATAGTGTGTGTGTGTGTGTGTGTGTGTGTGTGTGGGGGTGTGTGTTCCTGTCTTGGCATCACAGTGAGAACCATTTTCCCGATTTCACCATCAAATTGAAGACCGTTGGTACCAAAGTGAGGAGTAGGTTTAGGACTAAGGTGTGAATTGAGTTTAGGTTAGGGTTAGGGTTAGGCATGCACTGGTAATGGTTAGGTTTAGGGTTATTGTCAGGGTTAGGGCATAGAAAGGGTTGAAAATGACTGAAAATCAATGGAAGTCAATGGGAGTCAACACATGGTCCTCACTACATATAGCAAAACAAAAGAGGGTGAGTGTGTGTGCGTGTGTGTGTGTGTGTGTGTGTGTGTGTGCTTGAGTAGTCCAGTACTCTGACCTATTACTAGTTAGCCTTGCCTAAATGTTTGTGTTCATACAGTGTTCTTACTCACAATGTCTAAAGGTAAATGAAAGCAGAATAAAATAAAATGGGTGATGTTTGGTTCTGCATCATAAAATAGACAACATGCAGCACTGCTAAGCAAGAGATGTCTGGTAGCTGATCAATGAATAATGAATAAATAAGCATCCCAACAGCTGCAAAAGTTAGAAAGAACTACGAGTTGGTCAGGAACTGTCTTTACTGGTAGGGTTAGGGGTAGGGTCCTTTGTTCCACTTAAGAACAAACCCTTAAATACATCCCCCTTCTCTCTCCTCTTTGTCATTAATGTATCTTTTTGATTGTCACAATCTCCCCTCAAAGTTGTCTCAGAAACGCGAGTGTTAACATCCCTTTTACTGAATAAAGGTAATCATGTAACACTGTATGGAAGACCAGATGTCCTCTTTCACCTAAAATTGTCCTCGATTAAGACCAAAAAAATGGGTCCAGTCAGGATTTAAAATTTTGTCTACATATATATAAATAAATTGTTTATAGTTTTAAATGCCTTGATACTGATTACAATGGAATCTGTAATTCATCTGTAATTTTTTCTGTACAATGGCAAAGATAGCAATTTATTAAAACTATGGTTGTGTCTCTCCTTCAGTATAAAATAAAACTGAAACATGTCAACACTTGTTTTAAAAAAATTGCACATCATATGAATGCGATTTACAATAAGCATATGTTTTCCATAAAAAAGGTAACCGTGTATGTGAGTTGGCTTTACTTGTGAAACACAAACAAGTTATAAAAGACAACTATCCTTAAATAAGAGCAAAGTTACAGCATTGTTCAAGTGAAGTCTTAAACAATGGTGATACAGTGAAACACCTGCTTTCAAAACACAGTTAGCAAAATAATTAAGTGGGATTCATAATAAGTGAATTATTTTAACAGGTTAAAAATCTAAAGCAAACACTGATGCAACAGGGATTTTTTCCTGTAGCCAGAGGTCCCGCAGTTTCTCTTATTCCACTCTGTTACAACAATATGCAACATCACAGATGATATTCAGAAACAAATTACAATATAACTAGGACCCAGCCAGAGTATCTGCAATGCAGTATTACGAGTTTTACTGAGACATGGCAGTAGGATCATATCCCTGATTACAGCGTCTCTGCCAGGCTTCCTGACAATAGAGATTTAGAGAGGAGTGGCAAAAGCAAAGGAGGTGGATTAGCAGTACTTGTGAACAACAGATGGTGTAATCCAGGACATGTTACTGTGAAGTGTCGTCTCTGGAGCCTAGATATTAAACTGTTAGCAATACATTTTTATCCATATTAATCACACAGAGTTCATCAGAGTTATTTTGGCAATGGTTTACGTCAGCTGTTGCCGATATTGCATCTGATGTCATCGGGTCAGTTGTTGCTAAGTTACAGGCACAACTCCCCAATGCATTTGTGGCAATATCTAGTCGTTTTTATCATGCCTCAGTCTCTGCTACACTTCCATGTTTTAACAGTTTTTCAGCTGCTCCACCAGAGAAAACTAAACGTTGGGTTTGTTCTATGGTAAATGTCAAGAATTTATACATCTATAAAGCAAGATCTCCTCTAGGCAAATCAGATTACAATCTTGTTTTCCTCTGTTCAGAATAAAAACCCCTTTTTCAGAGGCAACCTGCAATAAAAACAACTGTGAGAAGATGGTCAAAGGAAGCTGAAGAAGCCCTGTAGAGTTGTTTTGAAACTATGAACTGGTATGCACTGTGCCAGCCACATAGAGAGTACATCAATGTCATGACTGTGTGTGACCGGCTATATAAACTTCTGTATGGATAACACAATCCTCACCAAAACAGTAAGATGGTTCCTCAATAACACACCCTGGATCACCGGCGACATGAAATGACTGCTAACCAGGAAAATCAGAGTTTTCAGAGAGCGAGCCAGGCAATTATCGAGGACTATGCAGAAGCAACTTAAAGTCAGGAAGAAGATGGCAAGCAAGCTCCAGCAGAAAAATAACAAATATCAGGGTTGAAGATAATAGGGTTCAAGGAGAAGATTGGAAAAGAGGAAATCTGCAAAGAACAAATAAACTTAACACATTCTTGAACTGATTCAGTTCAGGAATAAGCTTATCATCCTCCTCTCCTGCCTCAGCCAACAGATATGCAACCCCCATTTAACCCACAGCTTTCCTGTCCCCTCTTCTAATATTTTTCTTCAACCAAATCAGGAGATGCTGGTGCTCCCTTTGTCTTATTCCATACTTATTCCACATATATATTATATATATAATTATATATATATATAGTATATATATATATATATATATAATATACAAACACGCACACACACACATTACAGGTCAACAGTTTTAGAAACACTTTCACGTTTAATGGTTTGATGACTATTTACATTGTACATAATCTGTGAATGTGTGAATGAACACATATGGAATGATGTGGCAAACAAAAAATTGTAAAAGACCTTTAAATATGTTTTATATTTTATATTCCTAAAGTAGCCGCCCATTGCTGTGATGACTGAAAATATTAATGACTGAAATATTAATTAATGTAATATATATATATTTTATATATATATAAAATTATATATATATATATATATATAATATATATTTATATATTATATATAAATGTGTGTGTGTGTTGTGTATGTGGGTCTTGTTCACGAGTGAGGGAAGAATGGAGCGGGAGATTGAGAGACGGATCGGTGCGGCTGCCCCAGTAGTGGGGGCACTGTGCCGGTCCGTTGTGGTGAAGAGAGAGCTGAGCCGAAAAGCAAAGCTCTCGACTTGTCTACATTCCTACCATCACCTATGGCCATGGAATTTGGGTCATGACCGAAAGAACGAGATCACTGATACAAGCGGCTGAAATGAGCTTCCTCCGTAGGGTGGCCGGGCATTCTCTTAGAGATAGGGTGAGGAGCTCGGCCATCCGGAAGGGGCTCGGAGCAGAGCCGCTGCCCCTCCACATCGAGAGGAGCCAGTTAAGGTGGCTTGGGCATCTATATCGGATGCCTCCTGGACACCTTCCTCGGAAGGTGTCCCAGGCACTTCCCACCGGTAAGAGGCCCAGGGGACAGCCCAGGACATGCTGGAGGGACTACGTCTCTCGGCTAGCCTGGGAACGCCTTGGGCTCCCCCCGGAGGAGCTGGAGGAGGTGTCTGGGGAGAGGAAAGTCTGGGCGTCTCTGCTGAGTCTGCTACCCCCGCGACCCGGTTCGGGATAAAGCAGAAGACGCCGAGTACGAGTGTGTATGTGTATGTGTGTCATGTAAAGTGCCTATGACACGCTTTTCCCACAAATGCAGAAATTGAAAGAAAACATCTTAATCTTGAAGGAATTGGGCAGTAATTGACATGATATTAGGATAACAGACAGGACAAAAGACAATTGTGACACAAAATAAGCATATTTCGATATTAGATTTTGCAAGTCCAAAGTCGCGTGGATTACAGTATATATACTGGTCCGCTCCTAGAACCATACACATATCGCACAATAAACACAATAAAAGCCAGTGATAAAAGTGGCAGCAAGTTCAAACATCTCTTTCTGTGGAAGTTAAACCAGTTAAAACTGCGTTATTTTTCGTTTTATAAATCCAGATATTTTCATGTATTTTCTTCTACAATAGGTGAGTTCACTGAGTGCAGAGAAGCTATATTTGTTGCTTCATTTGTGCGTTTCATTTTTTATTTCTCAGTTTATTTTACCTTAGTTAACGCAGTAACTGATTTTATTGATCTAATGTTAACAACTGCTAATATATACACGTGTATTTATAAATATATAATATAGGGAGATCTTGTCTGTCTTTAGTGAATTATTTTGAAAATCCAGATATTGTGCTCGTTCTGTTTCCTGGTGGTGCGGTATGATTCATGTATATTGACTCCGGCAGTGCTCCAGAATCCGGCAAAAATAGACCCTGGTCGGATTAGATGACCGTGCACACGCCGCAGCACTGATGCTCTGCCATCTGATAACAGGTGACTTCCTTCTCCTGACTCTGCTGCATCTCTCTGTGATAGTGACTGAAATATATCTAAAGAAATATCAGATTCTTTGCTACTGTCTGTGTTGCTGTCATTGTAGCAGCAGTCAGTTTACATGCGGGGGTTCCCCTGTGATGTCATAAAAGAGCGCAACAAAATCACAAAGGAGTAGTCTGGAAATGCCTTTTTAGTGAAATTTATGGCCATATATCTCAACAACTGTTCATTTTGGTGGCATGAATTTACTTTTTAAAATGTTTTATCAGTGTTTCCTTTCCATAAATGTAATTGGATTTATTGTGAAAATTCAATGTCACAGCCACTTTAAGGACTGATCAGGAAAATATCAAGTACAAATAACCTCTATGAGAAACGCTTCAAGCAAATCCATATTAAAAATTACACAAAAAGAAGTCTCATTCTTCTGAAAACATATCTGAATGTATGAGTAACATGGTTTACCTCCTGGATGGGTCGCCAGTCCATTACAGGGCAACATAGAGACACACAGGACAGAAAACCATGCACACACGTACAGTTAAGAAGAATTAAGAAAGACAAATTAACCTATAAATGTCTCTATGTGTGGGTTTAACTTATCTGTTTTAGCTATGCGCTTTGTGCATTCCAAGACATATTTGTGTGTGTTTTTTTTTTGCCTGATGCTGAATTATGTATCTTATTTTAACACCAATGTTTTTGATTTGTGGGAAGAAGCCTGCGTACCCAGGATGAACCCACGCAAGTACGCCATGGGGAGAACATGCAAACGCCATGCAGAAAGACCCCGGGTCATGGTTTGAGCCTGAGACCTTTCTGCTTCAAAACAACAGTGCTAACAACTGTTAGTAGCAGTTGGTAGGTGGGTCTGGCACTCAATAGGAATAAATGTCTATTTCTTATAAAAAGTATGCATCTCAATAATAAATAACTCTGGAAATCAAAGCTAGTCTTTGCATTAATGTGAAAGTCAGTCAAATAAACAGCATTCTCTGCTGTTCACTGCCATGGCCAAATAATCAGATTTTCACTTAATGTTCATGTGTACAAGTATATCACTGTGATGGTTTCATGTAAATGCCAATGTGCTCTTCAATGTCAGCTTAGTGCGTTGTGAGAACTTTAAATTGGCCTACCACTGGTTACACTTCCAGCTTAAGGTGTCGGCAATCTAATACACTTAGAAATACAAGGTATTACAATATTTTGCTTATTCTATCACAGTGAGAGTATCTCATAAAAATCTTTAGGAAGCGTCTGGGGAAACTCCAATAAACCTAACATGCTGCAGCTAGAATCCTGAGGAGAGTGCAAAAACATATCACACTAACTCTTCACTCCCTTCCCTGGCTTCCTGTCTGGCCCAGGATTCAACACAAGCTATACCTACTCAATCCCTAGTGCACATATGGAAACACAGCTCCCCACCTCTCACTGCAACACGTGATGGACTGGCGACCTCTCCAGGACGTAAGTCCGCCATTTGCTCAAAGATCTATGCTTATTTATACATGATACAATATTCCTTTATTGTTAACACAAGTCTAATACTTGTTATTGCATCACGACACTGTTGTCTACAGACATAAACACAGACAGAATCTAAAAGTACACATTGTTAGATGAACAGATGATGGTATTCCATGCTGGTTAATGTTCCATGTTTAGCTTCAGGATTGACTGACGTACAAAAGCATTTCTCAGCTTACACTGGAGAACCCTGTATCTTCAGCCTAATGGTAACAGTCTATAGTCATGGTTCCGATTGTGGTCAGGGTTTGAAGTGATGGTATTAGCTAATATCACCATAAATGAATTCAACAGACTGCAAATATACACTCCAAGCACACCACAAAAGAAGTATATGAATTCTGATTTGGAAATCCTGGTTACCATAGCAACATCCAAATACTGAAGCTTAGGTCGACCCTAACAAACTTCGAACAAGTAAAGCCCTACATTCTTTACATGTTCAAAGCCACAGCACAACTGACACACACACACACACACGGTAAAGTGAAGACTTTGTACTAAGGCTGCACAATATATCGCAAATTTATCAAAGAGGAAAAAACTGTTTGAATTGCAATAAATGTTAGCTCATTCTCCTAGAAGCAGGGATTCTGGCTTTCTATGCCTGTTTATATCTGATGAGATGTGTTGGTAATTCAGCTTAAAAGGTTTTAGAAGGAAAAGAAGTCGTAAAGTCATTATGAAGCAACTTTTTAATAAAAACTTGTAGATGAGATGAAAATAATGTATTTCTGTAGCTGGATGAACTAATCACGATATGGAATCTATGTTTTCTATGAACCCAAAGCAGAAAGAGATTGTTTCATTGTTCATTTTTAAGTCATAAGTCACATGCTGACCTTCATAAACCACATCCCACATTTCCTAATACTGTGCAGTCATGCTATATACGATGTCCCAAAGAACTGCTTGGATTGAAACGTGTATTAGCTAACTATTTAGGTACATTCCATTCAGGCTCTATATGCCAATAAAATATTTGATACCTGTTGCAGTAGAAAAGGGTTTAGCAGAGCATTAAGATGTCTTTCTACATGCAAACGTCAATGGGAAACTACAGCTAAGTAGTTTTGTTGCCACATGCAACTTTTACATTTAAACCATGTTTTGAACAATGTATTTGAGATGAATAAAATGAATTTCAGTCTTTCTATGGGTTGGATAAATGACTTAGTACCATGGGTCTATGTTTGCAGTGAACCCAAAGCAGAAAGACATTAACACCATTTGGTTAAGTGTTTCTTCACAATCCTCATCATCATGACAAGATTCACAAATGTTATTGCATGTTTCCCAACTATTGTGGTTTTTCATTTTGCTGCTATAGAAAATATCTGACCAATGGGCGGTATTATTTTAAAAAGCTGCAGACACAAAAACAACAGAACAAATGGCTGTCAGGCAGGGCTGCTGAGTGGAAGGAAGGTACATCAGTCATGAGCCGTCAAGCTATAATATTATCTATTCATGTTCAAAAACAAACATTACAGACTCCTGTCAACAAGCATTACAATGTAACAACATAATGTGTGAAATGACCCAGAGGAAGAAATATTCCAGATAAGAAGCACACAAAATCAATCCAAACACAGCAGAAGTATACAAAGAACAGCACGATGAAAACAGACATCAGTTCCTGGTTTGAATCTGTAACAAACATGTTAACCTATAAATGATCACCATTCTCACTACAGTAGCGTCTTTAGTTTGCACTGACCACTGTACTGCTGTTAGAGCCCAAGTCTTTGTAACCAGGCTTTTTGTTTGTAGCTGTGTTTTTTGAATTTAAAGTAGACTTTAAGTACCTGTCTCACTGACTGCACTTTGGGCTCATCTTCTTTGCTGCTGATTGGACTAGTCCTCCAGCCCCTCTGAACAAATCAGCTATTACCTCTGCTCACCTGACTGATCACCTGTTTGATGCTACCTTTTAAACTTCTGGTTTTACTATAATTCATTAGAATGGATTCGTAAACTCTTCATTAAATCTGTGAAGTTGGATCAACCTTCCCATCTGGTTACCCTCCTTTATCCCTAGCTACCAAAAACACAGCTGTGCAATGAAACATGGATTCCTACAGAAGGACTTCACCAAAAATACAAAGCATGCACACAACACACAAATAGTAGGGTTATATTTTAAAAACCTTGCTAATTCTGCTTTGTCTGTGTGTGTGGGGTCAGTGATGTCACACTAGGCAGCGAGGTCAGAGATGGTTTGCTAGGAGCTAGAAACACTAAACGATGAGCCCATATTGACAGATTCCAGCATTTATATCTGTTGGACTTTTCATACAGAGTAAGGGTTCCAACTGCAAGACATCCATCCATAAATGTTGGTGTCTGAGCTTGACAACATTACTGACGCCTTGTGGATGCTGAAGTAAATATCTTCAGAACTTTAAATGGTACAAATCTATTCTAGTTACATTAAGGAATTAATCATACATTTGGACTTATTGATTCTTGATCATGCTGCCTTACAAAAGTCCTCATAATCTATCAGATTGTGAAGACATCTCCTGTCCACAGCTGTCTTCAGGGGACTCCATAGATTTGTCAGATTTAATTCTGAACTTTGATTAGGCCATTGCAAAACTTTTTGAGGTGAAGCCATTCTGTTTTTACTATTCTGATGAATGCTTGGACTTATTACGTATTTAGAACTGTGCATCATTTCATCCAAGTATCATCTGAAGTTTAATTACTGCAGATATTTACAAGACTAGTGCTAAAATTGAATGAAAAAGGTGCTTCAGTAAAGTAATGCTGTGACATATTTTTTGTTAGTTTTTTAGCTGAATCCTGAATCAACTCTGAGCCCCTAGTTTACCCAGACCACCTCTCTGTACGGCATGGCTGAAGAGTTATAGGATTTTTTTTTTCTGGTGTTGACTGGAATCCTCACTGCTAACGCAAAGTGGGGCTAACTGGTGGGACTGGGTTCATCAGCTCTGTCTGCCAGCTGTGATCACACACTACCTTTTCTGATGTCAGCAGAGGTAGAACTTTATTGCAACTAAAAGAGGATTTACAACAAAATAGCTAAATGAAAAGAAAAAGTGCCATTGTACAGGAGAAAATCAGAAAATCTTTTCCTGTATAAAAAAGTCTGGGTTAAGCCAAACACAAACATAGCTTGAAGTTTATAACAACAACAGAGAACGGAAACAAATACTATGTGAAAGAGTATTTGTCTGAATAATATAAAATCTCTGTTTTGACACTTTGACTCTATCCACTTCATGATATGTTTCTGACAGGCCTGTTAGACCGGACATTGTCCAGAGTCTGTGTGTGAATCTTTGTCTTTGCTGTAATCTTATCACTAAATTAGCAAAAGAAAATTACCAAAAATGCAAAAGTGTAGTAAGAAGAACTGACTGTGGAGCCTCGCTGACTACACCCAGAGGAAAGATCTGCAGCCAGAGTTCAGCACTGTGTTTACCAGAGAAGCTTGATACTTTCTGGCTCTTTCTACAGTCGGCCCAGCCTAAACATGAACACCTCACCTTCCCTGGCAGTGAGCTAGATGCATACAGGCTACATTAGGCTCAATAAAACGGTGACGCCAACCTCTCAGCAGTTTGTCATTTTAACACAGAGGTCAAATTAAGTGCAGAACGTCCATCAGGAGAAAAGATTAATCAGCAAACTGCTGATCTGCAGCACAGGGGCTTTGTAACTGCATCATGTTCACAAGACCCTTACCTGTGGTGGAGTGCAGACTCTCCAAGCTCCAATAGCGAGACAGGACCCCCCTCAGAGTGCCGCCCAAGCTGCCTCCGCCTCCACCCATACATCCACCCACACCAAGACCTCCGTCAACCACGCTATCCATTCCTGCGCTCACCGGGCTCCCTCCGTCTGACTCGGACCCCGGCGACAGACAAGAGCTGCCACTGCCGATGCTTCCACAGCTGTCCCCAGGCAGGGGCCCCTCCAAGCCCTGCTGTGTCCGCATCCCTGTATGGATGCACAACAGGGAGGGGGGAACAGAAGTTCGCAGGGAGGATTTATGGGAAATGAAGAGGTGCAGGTGGTTTTCTTTTCCCAGTGGAGAGGGGTCGCAGCAGAGGAGGAAGAGGAGGGGGAGGTGGCCGGTCTGATATCTGCAACACTATTCGCTGTGGTAAGCTTTAGCTGTCAACCTGCTGTTGTCTCCTCCCATATACAGAGCAGGAGAGTGGTAGCAGCGCCCCTCTCCTCCCTGTGATTCCTCACTTTCTACTGCACCCTTTCTCTCAGCTGCTGCAGCTCCTGCTCTCTGTCTGCAAATGGATCTGCATGCCTTCATTTCCTCACAAAGCTCCCTCTCTCTCTCTCTCTCTCAGGCTGACATCAGTGGGGGTCCTGCTGAGGGGATTTGTGTTGCTCGACAGTACTGCTTGTCTGATAGGGACAGAGTGACTGGCTCACAAATGGAGGATCTACACTGACCCTTTTATCTGTTAAAGTGTAGACTGAGAACAGACAGCAACATCCCTGCACCCCTCTCTCAAATAATAGAGTGGTATGAATAAGAAAGAGAAATAACCCCTCCCTCCCCATGCTAAGTTTTTAGAGGACATGATGATAAAATGACCTCCTTTGGAGGTAAATTTGTCTCAATAGTATTCAATCAAACAAAAAACTAATCTAAATCAAAAAATATTAAGTTGTGATCAAAACTTTCAGAGTTGTAACAATTTTTTTAATGGAATATTTCATTTTGGGGAGAAAAAAAATTGTTAGAAAAAACTTTTTTTGATTAAAATGACTCATTTTTTCTCACGAAGAGAAAAAAGTTATTTGAAAACATAAACTTTTATTTGCGCATGTCAAAAATCTTTGGTTATGACTCGCTCTTTTGGTTTTGACGCTCTCTGGTTTTGGTTGAACTCAAAGAATTTTGAGCGCTGGAAACATGAACATCCTGGGCGGGGCCTAAAGACGAACGATATAAGACGTTTCCCTATTGGTTAGCGCTGACTAAAGCGGCAGACTCTGATCCCCCACCTCTGAACCTGCTCGAACTGCAGGGCTTGTTGTACAGAAGAAAACTGCGGTTAAGTGAGCCGACAGTCAGAAATACGCGGTCACGCCAGCCGACACCAGCTCTCTCTTACAGATTAGAAATACCTTGTCAAAGTACCTCAAAATGCTTAACCAGCATATCCTTTTGACTAACTTTGAGGAATTTATTTCTCCAAAACCATGAGAGGTGACAACACAATCTCTTCAGATTATATTAGAGGGTCCTCTATATTACAACCATAATTAATATTTCACAATTTTACTGTAAAGGTTTGGAGAAATACAAAACTACCCTAAGTGTAGTATAAAACAGAGTCCATGTCGGGCAGACGGCATCCCATAATCCTGTGTGCTGTCCTCACCACACGTGATACTTCTTTCTTCTTTTGTGCAGTTCCCAAACCACACTGTCCTGCTGAGACACAGAGTGCTTTCCACCGTGGCCCTGTAGACATCTGTAAGCAGCTGAGGAGAGAAAACAGTCTGTTTTCATGTCCTGATGAAGAAGAGCTGTTGGTGTACCTTCTTCAACAGGCGAGGGGCGTTTCCAGTCCAGGAGAGGTCAGAGGAGATCTGGATGCTCTTGCACTTTAAGCTGTCCAGACCACTTCTCACAGGACCTCATCGACCTCACCAAAAAGAGGCGTTTGTCGTAGTTTGTTGGGGTAGTTGTGTATTTTTCCAGAAGTCTACAGTGAAATTATGAAATACTAATTCTGGTTATAATATAGATGACCCTCTATTATAATCTGAAGAGATTGTGTTGTCGCCTCTCATGGTTTTGGAGAAATAAATTCCTGAAAGTGGGACAAAAGCATATGCTGGTTAAGCATTTTGAGGTCCTTTGACAAGATATTTCTCCAAAACTGTACAGTAAAATATTAAATATTTATTCTTTTACATAAAACATGAATGTGAACGTTTTAAAAATGTAATTAATATAAATGTTCTGTAGGTTCCTTTTCTGTTTTCCTCTTATTTTCTCAACCGTTGCCAGGATCGGGTCCTTTCTGCTCCATCACCGTAATGTACCTTGTATGCGCTACGCTAATCTGTAAGAGAGAGCTGGTGTCGGCTGGCGTGACCGCGTATTTCTGACTGTCGGCTCACTTAACCGCAGTTTTCTTCTGTACAACAAGCCCTGCAGTTCGAGCAGGTTCAGAGGTGCGGGGGATCAGAGTCTGCCGCTTTAGTCAGCGCTAACCAATAGGAAAACGTCTTATATCGTTCGTCTTTAGGCCCCGCCCAGGATGTTCATGTTTCCAGCGCTCAAAATTCTTTGAGTTCAACCAAAACCAGAGAGCGTCAAAACCAAAAGAGCGAGTCATAACCAAAGATTTTTGACATGCGCAAATAAAAGTTTATGTTTTCAAATAACTTTTTTCTCTTCATGAGAAAAAATGAGTCATTTTAATCAAAAAGTTTTTTCAAACAATTTTTTTTCTCCCCAAAATAAAATATTCCATAAAAAAAAGTTGTTACAACTCTGAAAGTTTTGATCACAACTTAATATTTTTTGATTGACATTAGTTTTTTTTTTGATTGAATATTCCAAAAGTTTTGACCACAATTATTTTTTTTCGATTGAGATTAGTTGTTTTTTTTTGATTGAGATTAGTTTTTTTTTTTGATTGAGATTAGTTTTTTTTTGATTGAGATTAGTTTTTTGTTTGATTGAATACTATTGAGACAAATTTACCTCCATAACCTTCTAGCCAGTAGCTCTTAAAGTGAGGCAAACAACACCTGATATTCATTGTGTCATCTTTTATTAATCAGATACTAAATGGAAATGTTAAAGTCGACTATATGAACTGACATCTGTAACAGTATTGAGAGCGATGCTTTTCTTGTTTTATTTTTTAGTAGGGTTATGTGGAGAAGTTACTGTGGATAATATCTTACCGGTAGTAGGTAACTGTTATCTACTTGTAAGTAAATAATTCAAACATCGTGTTACTTTAAAAGGTAGCATTTGCATTAAGCCTTTTGACAGTTTTGAGACTTTAATTGTTTTCATGAAATCCTTTTTGGTCTGGGTCCCACTGAATGGTTACACTGATAAAGTTTTTTTTTTACTTAAATAAAACAAATGACTTCTGACCACATGATCGTGTACATGCTTTCTAACCTTGGGTTTGTTGAATAAAGGGGTTTCTTTCAATCTGCAGTCTTTAGTTATCCCACCTTAATAACACATTCTGGTGTATACTCACATTCATCTTTGAGGTACCAACAAGACACCCTGGTGTGGGTTCCCCATTTTTAGATTTGTAGTGCACAGATCATGAACCATAATTAGATGGCACAACAAAAATGTGTTTCTAAAAACTTGCTTCAGTCCATTTCTGCTGCAGCAAAGCTAACGTTCTGGTGTTTTTCCTCCATCAACCCTCACATTCAAATCACGAAAATGTCATCATAAACTTTATTGGTATAGCGCTTCTAACCAGCCAGAGCTGAAACAAAGTGCATAACATTAAAAACAATGAAAACACATAGCGGGCACAGCAGTGGGCACAGCAGCAAATAAAGCAACAATAGGAACTTAGATTCTGACCACAGTGCAGAACATGTACTCACACTCACAGACAAAATCAATCCAATTTCTATACTTGCTAAATTCCTGCAGGGTTGCTGGTTCCATCTCCAGCATTAAAATAGCGAGAGGTAGGGTACATCCTTGCCAATCCATTACAAAGCAACACAGAGGCACACAACCTCGCATGCACATATTCACACTTAAAGGCAACTTGGATGCGTCACCTCATCGAATATATATGTTTGACCACACCTGGAAGGAAGCCATGCATGCAGAACCCATGTAAGGTTTTGCGTTCAGAACCTTCTTTTTGTAAGGCAACAGCACTAATCATTGCTCCACCATGCTGACCCTCCCCACACCCCCCACAAAATACTTAATTGTGAGTAACTAATGCCCCTTTTCCACTGGCTCGATTTGGCCCTACTCGACTCCACTCGGCTCGCTTTGCGAGCATTTCCATTACAGTTTTTCCCTTAAAGTTAATAAAACTCAAGAGTGACTACAATAATATTAAGAAATACAGTGGCCGGAGCAGGTTATACATATAATTTTACCACTTACAGATCATAAACCATGCCTGAAGGCTGACAGAAAAGAAAAAGGACAAATCAACTTTCTGAATTAAACGCAGACAGAACGGTGGATGTAATAACATCCTAAACCAGCTGATCACACAAGTAATCAGCTGTTCAGAGGTACAAACATTTCCCCCAAAACACACAAAACAAAACCACCATGAAACAATGTGATTGGTTTGGACATTTATTGACGGTCCTTCACAGAACCAGCGTCTGCAGGAGGAGGGAGCAGGCAGAGAGCAGCTGCCCCGTAATCAGACTCCCTATATCGGGTCAAACGGGAGGAACTCGCTGAATCTGTGGAGCTCGTATATGCAATATCCAACCTAAAACTAACTTCAAAGGTCAAAAATCCTTGTCCTTCTCCTCGTTGTTGCCATGGCTGAGACAAATTTTTTTTCATAAAGCCCAAAATTGTAACTTCTTCAGGCAAAGTGTGGAGCATTACCAGTCCAGACAGCAGCGTCTCTCCTCTCTGCCCCTCCTGCCACACCCGCCTCACATCAGAACCCCTGAACCTTATTTTAGAAGTTCTGGCTGGGCTGTGGTCCAGATAATTATTCTAGTGGATGATTTTAGACATAAAAAAAACATAAGACATTCTTGCATATACATTAATACAAACGTTATCAGTATTTAGTTTATTTATGTTTTTATTTTCTACTTATTTTTTATCATTTCACGCAGATTACTTTAATGTGAATTATTGTAATGCAGTAACATTAATAGCAGCACAGCGCTCTATACCCATAGCTGGAGGCGGGGCTTCAGCCACCATAGCTTCCGCCGTCGGCCGGTCAGCAGAAACACAACAGGTACCGTACCGAGTAGAGCGAAACCGAGTGGAGCGGAGCCGCACCGGCTAAAATGAGTCAGTGGAAAAGAGGCATAAGGCTTCAATAAGTAAGGACCACATGAGCAAGCATACCTGACAGTGAAGCATACTGACTGCTTGTTTGTATATAAATATGATAAGAATGATCAGCGATGGTCGAACCTGCTCAGGACCAGGGCCGAAAAAGTGGGTACCAGTAAGGAAAAAACAGTAATGGAAACGCTCACAAAGTAGGCCAAGTGGAGCGGAGCCAGCCTAAATAGAGCCAGTGGGAAAGGGAAAAAAATAATTTATTGTATTTTAGCTTATTATAATTAAAATCTTTTTTAAATAACACAAATGATGCTGTGGATAACTGTTATATGCTGCATTTACAGTAGGCCAGTATGGTGCTAGCTTGAATGTTCACCAGACCTATATTACATGTAATATCAATCTGTAAATTGAACATGAAGCTACCTGTGGAAGCGGAGGGAGGCGAACGAAAGGTAATTCATCCTACATTGTATGTAATGTATGCTAGGTGATAAGAATAGTGTTCAATTTGGTGCCACAATGACCTTTGTTATGCACGTGTGTATAAGAGGCATGGTTTTTTTGTAGCTCGTCAGGGGGGAAGGGGGAGCAGGAGCTAAAGCGGTTAGATTTCAAAATCTCCTCGAAAAGTTACAGACTACAGCTTTAAAATTTAGTCTTAAGTCAGCTGTCGCTTTGGACTCTGGTAGCTTTGAAAATGTAAAATCTAAGGCTAATGATTTCAGGATAATCCAACCACTTTACGTTAGATTACACAATTAAGCAGAGATTACAGTGTAAGAGTATCACCATACAAAATAACTCGTATTTGCTGGAAATCAGAATGCATAGTGGAGAAATGTAGCATTGACTCAGTTAACTCAATTTCAAAAGCTTGGTTTATGTCAAGGGCCAAATAATAATAATGATATTGTTTGGGGGACATGCACTTTACAAAGTCAATTCAAGCTAATCATACAGATTTCTAGTTGGGTTCATACATTCCAATTAATCTTAAATATCAAACAGTGCAGTCAGATTCAGTTTATTTTTCAAACTTTTTAAAAGTTTGTCTATCTAAGGAAACCCAACAGATTGCATCCAGTCAGTGACTTGCAGTAGAGACAGTGGACAGTCACCGGCGTTGACTTTGCAGCAATCCCTCATACTGAGCATGCATGTAGCGACAGTGGAGAGGAAAAACTCCCTTTTAACAGGAAGAAACCTCCAGCAGAACCAGAACCAGGCTCAGTGTGAGCGGCCATCTGCCACGACCGACTGGGGGTTTGAGAGAACAGAGCAGAGAAACAAAAAAAAACACAGAAGCACTGATCCAGTAGTACTTTCTATGGGAAAGATAAGTGAAACATGAATCGTTGTAGCTCCTTTAGTGGTTTCGTCTAGGAGAGGAAGACAGCTAAGCAGATGATCTCTGAGCCAGTTTTCAAGTCTAGAGGATTAAAGCGAGCACATATAGTTAGTCACAGTAGAAGCTCAGTTAGTAGCTATGACTAGGAGAGACAGGCTTAAACACTGAAAGACAGGGCCAAGTGGATCATCTGTAAAAGTGAGCAGTAAGTTGTTGGCAGCAGCAGGTTGGCCGATGTCCCCCTCCAGGAAGGTGACACAGCTAAACTCAGGGTCACAGAGAAGCACACAAATTCATCAAGCAATCAATGGGCAAGAGGTGGGGTACACCCTGGACAGACCACCATCAGGGCTCTGTGGGGGCCATACCATCACTTCCTGGAAGTCTTGTTCTTTTTTATGCTGAAGATAGTTATTAATGACTTTGGCTGTATGTTTGGGTTCGCTCACTGAGCATTTTGTAAGCTGATAATAATAAACAATCATCATTTACATTTCTGAAAGCATTCTTTGTTTGCAGCATTTATGCCTAAAGCTTTTGCACAGTACTGTATATGAGAAATGGGACAACCAACCATTGTGTGATTATTCACAATCTAAGAGCAATTTAGGTTCTCAAATTTCTAAATGATTATTTTTTCCTTCATTTATTGAGACTGTAGGAGGAATTGCAGTACCTAGAAAAACTCAGGAAAACATCAGATCTCCACACAGAAAGGCCCTGTCAGGATTTGAACCCAGGTACATGTTTGAGTTCTCAGGGCATTGGTCAGAAGAACCTGTACAATAAATAGCTGTCATATGTGGAGCAATCACATCAACACTAGGGCAGTATACCCCTCATCCGACAAAGAAAACTGAAAACATACTTTTTCATTCCTTTTTTCTTAATTCTTTGTTCTGGGCGCTGTACTTCCACAGGTGTATAGTTTTAACAACCAAAACATCTGTGAGCAGTGAGGGCAGGGAGAAGAAATATCTACAGTGGTGTGTTTTAGAAGCTGGATGCTATCCATGAATGATTTGTGGCATGGAGCCTGATGAATTGGGCTTGCACTCAGATCCCATCACATTTGCTGTTGGAACGTTTCGATGCTGGTTGAACATTTTAGACTCAACAAGATGAAACAAGATCTAATGTCAGAAGATGTCATGATATTAAACCATTTTGTATTAAACCTGTGAAAATGAAGCCTGTCTCATGAAGAGCTACCCAGGTGCTGTCAGCATGTAACTTTGTGGGGTGAGTCTGAGCTGAGCTATTGTTCTGTACACTTACAGTGTGTCTGGCAATAGCTTGAGTTTAACATACAGTATGGTAATGTCGAATTTATGTTTCAGTAGATGTACTAACCAAAACTACCACCAGGGGTAGTCTGGCGCTAGTAAACCATATTAAAGAGCACAGCACTTCTTAATTGGGCAATACACACCTGAGCAGAGGAAAGAACGTGTCTGTGGCTCATTTATTAAATATTCCTTTTTTCATGGCTGTTACATTGTGGCCCTCAGATCTAAAGCTAAAAGATTTAAGCTCAACATCTATGTTTGAAACCCTTCTTTTTAAATTCGAAACAAAGGAGTTCTTCAGTTACCCTGCTGTGCTGACGTAATCAGTTAAGATTTACTTCTTGTCTCCCTGACCAACAACAGTCACAAAAGGAACCAAGAAGCTTCCACCACTTTTAACAGTATATTAGGTAACACCTCCAGATAATACTGGTCAGAATAACTAAATCTAAGTCCAGCTCTAAAAACAATAAAGTTGATTTGGTGCTCCATTCCGTTTTCAATTCAGTTTATTTATATAGCGCCAATTCACAACACATATCGTCTCAAGGCACTTCACAAAGGGTTTGGAATGGTGTAGGGTTCTTGGGGAGGTTAGATCAAACTACTGAGTGTTAGAGTTTGGCCATTTTAGAATGGGCTATGAGTAGGGGTACTAAGTAAAATAATAAACTGATAAAGTTTGTTCTATTTGTGAAAGCATGCAAAGGGAGAGTTTCACAGCTTCTTTGGTATGAGGGCCACCACAGAATTAGGCAGGCATTACACCAAAACATCTGGACTGTTCAAACCTGGACCCGGTTGTCCTGCAATGATCTTTTTTTGTGAGAACACTGCGTTTGTTCTTATGGACAAAGTCTTGTGTGCATCTCATCTCGTGAACTGGATGACTGCCTACCAGAATCTGCTATTTGAAATGCTGTCTTGCTTAATAGAACAAGTCAGCAGACAGGACCAAGTGTTACATGTATCGGCAAAGGTTGATGATGCCAACATTACGCAGGAAAATTTAAGCTATTTTAACCCAAAAATCCCTTCTGAGCTTAAAAAGTGTAGACATAGGAGAAGTTTATGTTCTCCTACACTGACTATCTGACTGAGCAGAAAATGAGCTGCAGCCTGATGACAGCAGTCCAACCCCTGCATGAACCAGACAGGACAGGCAAACTCTGACAAATAACTAATCAGCATCAATAACTGAACTTGTGTCCAGTGTGTCATAGGTTCAAATGCTTTAACATCCTGGGATATATTTAATTACACGTTTGATTCTGAAAACAGTACAGCAGGTAAAATATACAGTACTGTATCAAAATAGGTACTTACAGAATGAGGAAACATGTTTTGTCCAGCCCAGGCAGTCCAGACCAGTGGGGGTGCTCTGAGAGAAGCAGTGGTTCTGCAGGGACATCTCCCAGAATGGCCTGTTGTGCTCCGAGGACACTTCAGTGTCTGTCTGAGGAACAGTGCTTCATTTTAGTTACTCATAATATTTTCTACTAAATGATAAATGAAGGAAAAACATTCTGAACAGACAGCACAATGAACCTGAAACATTAACAGTCTTTTTTAACTGAATCGGCTGTAAAGTGGAACAGATGAGAAGGAGGTAAAGAAAGCACAAAGTAACGGATGGACAGAGTTACACAGACGTCCCATCTGTGAAGAGGAGCAGGGCTGAGAGTGAAGACACACTGTGAGATGGAGAAGCAGAAATGTTAAGGTGAGGCAGAGGAGAATGGAAGCGAGGATTCCAAACAATCTCCATGTTTGACTCTGTAGGAAGCTGGAAACACTGCAGCCACATCTTAGTTTGGGAATGTTCTCAGAGACCACAGCCCTAAGATGGCCTATGCTGCCTCTCACACTGCCGGACACTTCACATTTGTACGTCCTTAGTTGCTCAATCTAGAGATCATCTGAACACTTTGGTCTTTGTTGCTGGAAAATGCCATGGGAGCATACATCCACCCAGGAGCCAGCACTCCCACTGTGAAACACAGAGGCCTTGTTCTCGTCCTCCATGTCCAACAGCGTCCTTTGTCTTGGCTGGCTGGCAGGACAGCCATTGTTCTGTGTCACCTTTTGAGTGCAGAGTGGGCCAGTTAGTCACAGCAGCACTGTCAAAACCAACACCTCCAAGAGAACTTTACAGATTCAGAAAATGTTATTATTCCCAGAGGGCAACTCAACATCTTCTATAGGAGCAGCAATGAAACACATCAAATGACTTAAAAAAAGCTGTTAGAAACAGAAGTGCTGTACTGAACTCATCTCAACAGTTCTCTCAAACCTGAAAGTAAGGGCTAAGAAATGTGAACTGTGAAATATGAACTCCATTGACCTTTCAGAAAAGCATGTTTTTGACAGAAAAAAAGATAATACAGAAATCTGCTTATAAACCTAATATTTTAAGCCAGACAGGTAAATGATTTACCTTTAGGAACAACTAGAACTGCAGACCAACAATGAGTTCAGATGAATGAACTATTATAAAAGGATTATGAAGGATGTCTGCATTAAAACTGTAAGCACATTTCTAGGTGCAGGTGTATTTATCGGTTATTGCTAAACAACAGCTTATTTGGACTCTGAAACCTGTTTTAAGTGACCCACAGTGGAAGAGTTTGAAGCTAAACCTGATAGGAGATCAGAAGTCAGATCTATCATCTGACCTGCTGACTCCTCAACTTTTTTCCTGGGCTTACACAAGCTGTAAGATCTAACAAATGAACGCTTTATTCAGCGGGACCACCTATGTGATTCAAACATGAGTGTCTTCTTCAGGTCTCACAGTGTATAAAAGTAACCAATCCACAGCAGAGGCCTAGAAACTCATTCATTAAAAGGAGATCAATAATGGTATCAGAAAACAGATTAGAACCACAAGGGTTGTTTTATTTCAGCTTGTTGTTTGTGTTGCCTTCCAATCAGTGTTAGCCAGCCAGCTGTGGAGACACGTTCTGCAACGTCCGACCTAGAAAAATACCGTGTGCCAAGCTTGTGTTGGATTGTTTAGGACTAATCAATGGTTGTTTTTCTCTTCCAGTTTAAGTCACCTGTTACAACATTCACAGTAAAGAACCTCTGAATGTACAGCTGTACAGGCAGCGGCCCCTGTACTGCACTCATCTGCAGGTGTATACAAGACATCACACTGGTTATTTAAAATGATGAGTTTATGAAGCAGGACAACAACTTTGTGTCTATGTTTTGTCCTCACATGGTGTGGAGCTAAGATTTAGCTAACTGGTTGGTTTTATTAAACAACATTTATTAGGAAGAGGAAGAATAACGCATTATACCACCAACTTACCAGGAAAGAAATAGGATAGAACATTACACCATACAACATGCCAGTAAGATTACAATTAAGATTAATTCAGTAAAACCCATCTTATTATTGCCGTATTTGGATATCAGCAAAGAATTATGACTGGATAATTTACAAGGTAATCACATTCACTACCTGTCAAAGGTTTGGACACATCTTTGTCACTCAATGATTTTGCCTTGTTTTTCTTACATTCTACATTGTAGATAAATAGTGAGGACATCAAAACTATGAAGCAAGCATACAGTGCTGTGCAAACGTTTTAGGCAGGTGTGAAAAAATGCTGTAAACAAAAAATGCTTTCAGAAATGGAAGTGTTAATCATTTATTTTCATCAATCAACAAAATGCAGTGAATGAACAAAAGAGAAATCTAAATCAAATCAAAACAGCATCAATTCTTCTAGGTACACTTGCACACGGTCTTTGAAGGAACTCGGCTGGTTGGTTGTTCCAAACATCTTGGAGAAATAACCACAGATCTTTTGTGAATGTAGGCTTTCTCACATCCTTCTGTGTCTTCATGTAATCCCAGACACACTCCATGATGTTGAGATCAGGGCTCTGTGGGGGCCATACCATCACTTCCAGTAAGTCTTGTTGTTATTCACTCTTAAGATAGTTCTTGATGACTTTGGCTGTATGTTCACTCACTTCGCATTTTGTAAAATGATAAAAAAATAAACAATCATAATTGATATTTCTGAAAGCATTCTTTGTTTACAGCATTTTTTCACACCTGCCGAAAACTTTTGCACAGTACTGTATATAGAACTACTGTATATAGCAAACACAAAATCATGAAATAATTCCCCTCTTTGCTTTGCTTACTTTTTTTCACACTCTTGGCATTCTCTAGATGAACTTCATGAGGTAGTCACCTGAGGTGGTTATCTAACAGTCCTGAAGGAGTCCCAGAGGTAGGAATAAAAATGAAGACAAACCATCGAATGAGAAGGTGTGTCCACACTATTGACTGGCTGTGTATATTTGAGCACTCATTAACAGCAGTCATAAGCAGTGTGGCCACATTCAGTTTAATTCAGTACAAAACTACTTTTTCCATCCTAGAAGAAAATCAACGAGAGAATTGAATAAAGAACACATTGCCCCAAAATACAGTAAAGTTGAACTAAATGAGAAGCTGTGCTGAAAACTGGCTAGATTGGTATTTTGTACACAAGCACTACAAATTAAATATGTCACTGTTTCTTTGTTGCTGTCACAGAAAATACAGCTGACATGAAGAACAGCTTTAAGTGAAAGTGCTGGTCGGTAGGATAGAGAGAGCAACAAGTTTAAGGAGTTTAATTTTACGGTATTGGCCAAGAAACCCTTAGTTAGTAGCCAAACTTTGTCCCAATAAATATGTTTTTAAAGATAAATCATTATGACCAAGAAAAGGTTCCAACCAGACTAGTTCTCCATTATAAAAAAGCACATCTATATGGCTTGAAATTACATCTTGTGTAATTATTTGAAGGTCTGACCTGTATACCCAGGTCGCCCCGTCAGTGTTCCGATCAGTGGCCAACTCACAACTCCCCACATACAAACTACAGTCATATGTAAATGCAAACAGGATGTTTTGTTGGGGTGAATTTTGCATCCAGTCACCATAACTTTTATTGTTTTGCAAGACTCACAACAGTGTAGCCTTAAAAAGTGCCTGATTTGGTTTATTTCCAATCTTTGTTACATTTAGAGGCAGCCAGCAGGGGGTGGTAGAGCTCAAGACAATCTGATTAGACTGACAAAATAAAATATGCCGGCGGACAGATGAGCAGAAGAAAATTTTCTATACCAGGGGCTAAGACAGAGTAAAAGACCACCATTAGGACCACAATAAGAGAATACGTTTTCCTTGTGGCAGCAGGATATTCTAATAATCATGGAGTGACACATTATCCCAGCCCAGTAGTATCTGCTATCAACAGCCTGTGGTACTGTTAGAACTAACAAATCTGCACTTTACACTGATGCTCAAAGCTTGTGCAAATGGAGGGCATTTAGGACAGCATTTAAGCCAGCCTTGAACACAAGGAATGTGGCTACCAAAGAAACTGATTTGCATTTCATAAGGATTTAAAGTTTTATATGTATTTAATATATCACATTACAAAAGTCTGTTTAACAAGCAGAATGTTTTTGTCTTACCTTCATTTGGCTGATGGAGCCAGTACCATAGAGGCAGATGTGTGACTGACTGTCTGTCCTGAGTCTGGTTCCATTCAGAAGACTGAAACTAAGAGCTAGAGGACTAACAGAAGGTTTCAGGCTCTTCGGTCTTTCAGGCAGGTGTGTCAGTCCTGTGACAGTGACTGACGGACCTAGCAGTTTGGCAGAGATAGAACTGGTTCTGGTGAATTTGGAGCGGGGAAAACTTTTACAGTGAGCTACTAGCCTTTGGCTGTTAGGTTTGTGGCCGTCTGGCTTTAGAGAGCACTCTGCCACGCCCTCACAGGCTTCTGCGTGGAAATTGGACTGAGGCAACAAATGTTGATGACTACATGTGGTTGATGAGGAGGGGCTGAGAGGTAAAAGTGGGCTGGCGTGAAGGACTGGACAGTAGATAAGGTCATCAATGAGATCAGGCTTCATCTCTGACTCCAACTCAGCTATGCTTAAACATTTCAGTTCTTCTGCAGTCAGAGGGTTCAGGAGACCGGGGCTTTGCAAATCCCCTAAAAGGTTCATAGTGTCTGTAACTTCCTCAGACGATATGAGGGCCGTGTATTCTTCAATTGCTTTTAAATCTTTCTTAGAGTTTTCACTGTTTTTCACTGAATGCTCAGCCTCCAGAATTGGCACCAAACTATTACCAGCAGGCAGGTCGAGGCTCATGTCAGAGCATGAATGCTTCACTTCATTGACTTCTGGCTGTGGCCGGGTTACATGTGTTTTCCCTTGGTGCACAACTGTACCATTATCAGATAACGTTGGGAAGTTATCTGTTTTTTGGTGAAAGCTATTATGACACAGAGCTACATAACACTGCTTGTCTTTCAGTTGACTGTCCAATCTAGAACTTGGAACAAAGGACTCAGGGTGCTCCTTACTTGCTGAGTTATAACAGACTAGACCTTCAACCACAGTATCAACACCCTTCTGCACCTTCTGTTTTTGTGGCTGATCAGCTTGCACAACAGAGCAGGATGACCCTACACTCCTCCTTTCTTCTCTAAAACTGCCTGATAACAGAGGAGAGGAATCCTCCATCTCTCCAATGTTTGAGAAAAACATCAGGTTGTCATAGAAAAGGCTGTGACATATCCCAAGCTCCTTACTTAACTGAAAGTCGGGCCTCATTCCTGCCGATCCAGATATTGGCCAAGTTGAAGTTTTGTCCTTAGAAAGGAAATGGCTACGAGGGTGATCTTCTGCTGCAGCTTCTTCCAGTTCTAAATGATTAGAAGAACAATCTTGGGTTTGCCCTAGAAGAAATGAATTTGAAAAACATTGTATCTGATTTGATATCTTCCCAGTGAATTCCTCCCTGCCTCCTACCAGAATAGGTGGGACATCTTTAGAAATCTTCTGAGGACATGGATCCTGGGGATTAGAGATTGTTCTCTCTGTAGATAATGTGATAAAATAACATATTTTATTCAGTGGTTCTCTGGGTTCTGTCTCCTCCTTGATTTGTGCATTCCACCTGTTTCTGTGCTCTGACTTTATGTTTTGTGATCTACTTTTTGTCTTCGTGCCAAGTTCCTCTGGGGTTTTTGGACTCACAGTACCACTTTCTGTACCTGAATGAAAACCTGTGTATTCCTTCTTCCTATCACTTTCTCTGACATTAATGAAATGAGTAAAACATACATTTCTGACTTCTTTACAATTATCCTTCATTGTAATATGCTCTAAATGTTTCTCGCTTCTAGAACTGTTGCATCTTTTCAAGGCAATGTTTTCCTCTTGGCAGGAAGTGTTGAGCGTTTCAACATTCTGCATGTATTTATTTTCACCTCTCAATATTTTAAATGTCTCATCATGTTTCACCCTATGAAGCTTCATATCCAACTTTCTGATGAAAGGCCATGTTTTGTCATGAGGTGTGTGCTTCTTTTGCTTTGTCTCCCTCATGTTGTCCTTTGTTGGATCTGTTGGTACAGTGCAGGTCTCTGAGTCAGTATCTTCATCCATAGGGCTGAGGTTGCTTTCTTCAGGCTGCTCAAGCATTGTAAGTTTTTGAATCCTGCATATGTTTCACACTGGCAACAAAAGAGTCTGGCCCTATTTTATTGCTGACATGATGTTTTGTAAATGCAGATTGTAAACTAGAGCAGTCCTGATGAAAGTCAAGTTTAAGATTCAGCTTTTTGGGGAGACAGTTTGGGGAAATTGTAGAGTCTACGTGGCCGTCTGGGCTTTTTCTTCTGCTACAACTCGACTGCCTTGCATAACTCTCTGTTGCTTCCATGCAACCATTTTTGACTGTAACTGACTTTCTCCTTTGAGATTTAGCTTTCCCAGAGCAGAACCCTTGGCCAACTGTAAATTGTGAAACAATATATGGATCCTCAAATTCCAGAACAGTACGTATAGAGTCTTCTCTGTTTGGACTGAAATCTGGCAAGGTAACACAGTGCTCTTTGCAGGAGTCAACATTTTCTTCAAATTTGTCACCTTCCTCTATGTTTCTCTCATACCAGTCCAGGGAGTTTGCAGTAAAACACCTCTCTTGTAGGCCTAGCTGTTCGGCCAGTTTTAGGGACGTTCCGAGGGTCTCATGGGGCTGGAGAGAAGGAGAGGTAAAGACAGACATCAGTCCAGGAATACTTTAGGGAATTTACCCCAAGGTTTATCAAAATATTTTTAAAGAATTCAGTTCAGTTTATTTATATAGCACCAATTAACAATACATGTCGTCTCAAGGCACTTTGCACTTTTGCAGCAACTACGTTTGCAATCATAACAGAAACAAATTCACATGACAAAATTTTGGCTCCTGATTTCTGATAATTGTTCTCCTGAACCTAAGCCAGTAGTCTAAAGGGTAGATTACTAAAAGAAGTGAACACAATGAACAAGGAAATGACAGCATGTTCTGATATGTTCAAAGGTTTGTGAATAGTGTCCTAAAGGCAGAGGAAATCTCTGGGAAAAGGTTGAGCATTAGCACATTAGCAGGTGGTATTTGCTAGAGGATATAGCAACTAAATACAAACTTAGAAAGAAAGATAAATAAATCATCAAGCTTAGAGGAGACTGTGAGCGATGTATTTTTGGTCTAAATCACATGTTGCTCTCCTAGAAAGCCACCCTAAGGCACACAGACAGGTCAACCGATCATATCCTTTTTTTACCACATCCAGTACCAGTCACATTTTCTTCAGAGTAGAACAAGTTGGTGTCATCATCAAAAAGAGTAATTTGGACATGTGTGGCTGCACGAACAAAATCATTCATATATAGAACAAAAGGCTTTGGCCTGAGGACTGACCCCTGTGGTACCCCACAGTTGATGTTGCATAGATTAAATCAAACATTGTTTATCTATACATACTAATATCTATATCTAACTAATATCTACTAATATCTAAATAATATAAATATCTAAATAACTAGAAATCCATTGATGTGCTGGCATCAATACAAAATGTTTTGTAGGACAACAGCCTCCTGTTGAACTCCACATATTTTTACCTCTGCCTTCCTCCCTCCCTGTTGGATGGAGTAAGGGGGAGTCAGGTTTAGCCTAAACCGGCTCAGTTTAGGCTAAACCTCCATTTCTGCTACCTGTGCGACCCCTTCTCTTTTCCAATAATTATAATCAGACTGACAGAGAGAGGTACCCCCAATCCTTGTGGTTTTTAGTATAACAATGGCCACCACTGGGCTCTACACGGACAAACTTTATTAGTTTATTATTTTACTTAGTACCCCTACACATAGCCCATTCTAAAATGGCCAAATTCTAACACTCGGTAGTTTAATCTAACCTCCCCAACAATCCCACACCGTTCCAAACCATTTGTGAAGAGCTTTGAGACATGTGTTGTGAATTGGCTCTATATAAATAAAACTGAATTGAATTGAATTGAATTGAATTGAATTACATACATTTTGTATGCAAATAGTTAAATTCCAGCATCAATTATAGTCTTTACTGACATCATATCCATGTCTACACAGTCAGATAATTGTTTGCATAGGTTTTGACAGTATCCGTTGTTTCTTCTTTTTTGTATTTTAAAAAGACAAATGCTGTAAACAAATGCTGAAAACATTAGTCAGTAATACAATCTACTGTACATTTGTTTTATATAAGTAGTTTTTCTTCCTACAGGCATTTCATAGTCCTTTTGTCATCCATGGTTTTTCTGTTGTATTTTTCTTACTAAAACATGATAAGTTGCAGTTTTTGCCATGTACATTTTGCAGTATCATCATGAATGAATCAAATCGTATGCCTGATTGGTGTGACTTCTTTTTTGTACATCAGCTTCACGAGCTGTGTTGTGAACTGACACTATATAAATAAACTCAACTGAATTAAATTATGTATTAAACTGCTTTTCATTTTTATTTTTTAGTTTGTGGCTCAAGCTAATTTAAGGTCTTTATTGTAGTCATACACTTCTATAAAGCTCAGCCCCACTCCCACACATAGATATCTCATGGAACAGGAAGCACTCTACTCATTGGGATAGTAGGCATCTTCCAATCATAATGTCAGATAATTAATCCCCAGCCCTGTGTTTGCCCTCTTGCCCCTGATTAGCCTGTGCCTTTATTTAGTGCATATATGTGTTTGAAAAAGGTGCATGTTTATGGGTCAATGATCATTACCATTTATTAGACCGTACACCAGCCTTTGCCCATAGTTTCAAGGGGCACATAACTTGAAACTTTACTATTGTAAAGACAGAAAACTTCAGATTTTCCTATTAGGATACAAGATTTCCAATGTTAAACAGGTTCCTTGTCCTCTTTTGGGCGGGTGCATAAAAAAGCATACAAAAGCTTTATGAAATCCTCCAGCAAGAATTGATACTTACTCTAAAGATTCTTAGTGCATCAGTTGTCCTCAGAACAAGAGAACAAATGTGTGCAGCAAACCAGCTCAGAGTTGCTCCCATGATGTCCTTCACTTAAACACCAGAAGAGTCTTCTACTTCCAACAGCCTAATGCCAGTGGTTTCTTCCTGCACATTTCTTCCATTGTCTCTAAGTTCATCGTTCGTCATAACCAATCCACAAGTTTGAAATTATAGATCCACTTTGTTCTTCAACCTGACGTGGCTGGTCTTACTAAAGAGCTGGCAGGAGAGGACAGAACAAATCAAAAGACCAGGAAGCTCTTCTTCAACTGAATGTTAACAGTGTGGTCCTACAACAGGTTCGCCTAATCCAGCCTCAAAACACCATGAACACAGTGACCTGTGAATAACAGAGAAAGGCACTAAGAAGCCCTGCTATAAATACAGAGCTGCAGCTTCAGGCAGTCAACTCTGCAGCATGTACTACACAAGGACAAGATCCCTAATAGGAGCTAACACAAATCACATTAGCCAACATTAGCTCCTGGGGTTCAACAGACTCAGGAACGGCAGTAATTCAGCAAAAAACTAGATGGAAGAAATCTTCTGGCTGATTATTTCATATCCAGTGTTCTCAGTGGTGTAATCTGCTGCCTTTTAGTAGTTAGTTACTTAGTTAGTTCACCATTAGTTGTGTTCTGAGATTTCAAATCAATGTAAATCAAAAGGGAAGACCTTATTTTACAATGTGCATTTTTTGCTTCTACCTAATGTTTTGTGTGATCCATATCAGTTCCATTTAAAGAGAACATTGTTATTTTTTCCTCGAATTAATCAGAGTTGAATGATTTAAAGAAGCTTAAAGGCTTAGCAGGGCTCTCTTTCCAGCAAATAGTGAAGTAGCCAATTCACTCCTCACTGCAGTCATCTGAGCCTCAACATAATCCAGATTACGTATGTGCTAAAATACTAAAGTCATGAAGAGTACAAAGAAAAATGACATAATAGTTAAAAAAAGAGAGACTTTTATGGTGTAATGGTTTGTTCCTACATCCTTTTTCTATTTCAGATATTAGACTGACTTGAACTATTTGTTGCATTTGGTATTTATAAATCAAGGCAAAGAAAGATCCCTAGGCTCTATTCCCAGGCTGCTTTTATTTAACATCTACGATCCCCCTAGCTCAGATTATGAGGACATTCTGTGAGGACATGTGTGTGCAGACCAAGACCTTCTGCACCTTTGGGAACAACAAACCATGGTTCACACCACACCTCCGGAATCTGCGCAGGGACAAGGAAGAAGCTCACAGCAGTGGGAGATTGGGGCCCCCGCGGTACAGGCAGGCCAGGAAACAGACTTACAAAGGAGATCAAAACAAACCCAGAGAAGCTACAGTGAGAAGGGTGAAAAAAAGCCTTTCTAAGGGGACACTTCCCGGCTGTATGGACTGGTCTGAGAAAAACCTGCTGCCTACAGAAGCCCCCCCCCCCCTTCCCCTGAAAAAAAAGTCCTCGCCTGGGCCCAAACGTCTGAATGGCTTTCTACTGCAGACATGACAAGAAAGCCATTCAAAACCCCCAAAACAACTCCTCCACATTCCCCTTCAGGAACAGGGGTTCGACCAAACAAAGCAAAACCAAAACCCCCTACCTTCAGATCCTCTGCCTGCACTAAAGATCTCTGAGGATGATGTAAACAGGCTCTTTCAGCGCATGAAAACAAAGAAAGCTGGAGGACCTGATAACTCTCCCCATCATGGCCGAAAGCCTGTGAAAAACAAATCGCTCCGATCTTCACCCGGATCTTCAAACAAGTACCCTTTTCCCTGGAAAGTGGAGGTCCCCTCCTGCTTCAAAAAGGGGCCCCCCCATCATCCCCCAGTGCCCAAGAAAAACCCCCCAAAAACTAGGGGTTAAATGACTACAGGCCTGTAGCCCTGACGTCTGTGGTCATGAAATCCTTTGAGCGGTGGTGTTGAAGCACCCCTTGAAAGACATCACCCGGCCCTCTACTGGACGCCCTTCAGTTTTTCTTCACGATTTTTTTTTTGGGAACAGGGTTCGGCCAGATGATGCCTGTTAAATTGGGTCTACACTTCATCCTGAAAAAACCTCGACCACCCCGGGGACCTACGCCAGGATCCTGTTTGTAGACTTCAGCTCGGCCTTAAACAACCATCATACCAGACATCCTCCACCAAGAAGCTCCCTCAGCTCAACGTCCCAAAACTCCACCTGTCAGTGGATAAACAGCTTCCGACGGGAACCGGGCCAGCAGCAGGTGAGACTGGGGAGCATCTTCTCCCGAACCAGATCAATAAGTACTGGTGCCCCCCAGGGGTGTTTTTTAAACCCCATCCTCTTTCTCCCTCTACACAAATGGGCTGCACCTCAGCGGACGGGCCCTGAAACTTCTGAAATTTTTCAGATGACACCACTGTCATTGGACTGATCCAGGACGGTGATGAGTATGCATACAGGACAGGAGGTGGATCGGCTGGTTACATGGTGTAGTCAGAACGCCCTGGAGGCTAAACCCAATCAAGACTGTGGGGGATGGGGTGGACTTTCGGAAAACAAACCCCCTCCCCAAAACCCCCCCACCATCCTCAACAAACACCGTGTCGGGTTTTGGGGATCACTTCAGGTTCTTAGGAAACCACCATCTTTTGAGGGACCTTAGATGGTTTTTCACACTAGACACTGTTCGGGAAAAAAGGCCCAGCAGAGACTGTACTTCCTGAGGCAACTTTTAAAGAAGTACAACCTTCCACAGGAGCTGCTGGTCATCTTCTACACTGCCATCATTCAGTCTGTCCTGTCTTCATCCATCTCCGTTTTGGTTCGGTTTATCCCCCACAAAAAGGACAGGTCCAGGACTGCAACGAATAATTCAGGACTGCAGAGAGAATCATTAGGGCTGGGCCCCTTTCCCCCCAATCCAGGGGCTTATACAGGTCTTTGGGTCAAAAAAAGAGCAGCTAAAATTCTGCCAGACCCCACACACCCTGCACATAAAACTGTTTAGAGTTCTGCCTTCAGGCCGACGCCTACAGAGCGCTGTTCACTAAAACCAGCGCCACAGAGACAGTTTCTTCCCTCAGGCTGTTTCTCTGTTGAACATTCAATAAAATACAAAACAACAGCATACAGATGTTGCAAATGCCCCTTTTTTTTTATATATGGTATTTTTGTACATTTTTAGTTTTATTATATTCTGTAGTGCAAAACAAAAACCCCAAAGAGCAAAGTGTACCGGAGTCAAATTCCTTGTTTGTATGTACAAACTTGGCAATAAAGCTGATTCTGATTCTGATTCTGATTCTGATTATGGAGTACTACAACCTCTTCTACAATATGTACGCTGATGATAACTTTATTTCTGTGTCACCACTTGACCATAGTCCACTACAGTAACTAAACTTGGTGAGCAAGCAATAAACCTAGGTGTTATCATGGATTCACACCCAAAAGTTACCAGCCAAAGAAAGTCAGATCAATAAAACAACCTACTACCACCTAGAAACATCACCAAAATAAAGGTTTCCTATTACAACAGGACACAGAAAACTACTTTTAATTTTAGTAGGTTAGATTATTGTATTCGTTAATCCAAAATGCTGCCGCCAGCGTCCAAACCAGCACCAGGAAAATGGATCACATTACACCAGTCCTTAAATCACTGCATAGGTTCTTTCTTTGTAAAAGGATAGACTTTTGTCTTTTGTCTTGTTGATGGGCTATAGAAGGGGTTCCCACAGTTTATATTCTAAGGTCCAAATCAAATTTCTGGAAAAGATCAAAGGTCGAGAACAACTAGGGACGAGAAAATCCTGTTGTCTAAATTTGCTTTCAATTTACAAGCAAAGCAAGAAATCTATATCTACAGCTGTTTAGATATGACTCTAAGCTGCTCTCATTTCTGACAATAAATATAATGAACTCCCTAACTTTAAATTAAATTTTAACTTTAACTTGACCAACTTGACTTTTTATGCCATAAAGTGCAACAAATCACAACAACATCAAACTTCCTTTAATTTAAAACTTGATAGTGATAGTGACAGTGATAAATTAGTGTTGGAAATTACATTGTCTGCCTTCAATGAGATGCCTAAACCTAGGAACCTATATAATTTGCTTTACTTCGTTGCAAATTCAATTAGATTATTTCCCAAATTCCATTTTCATTTTTTCATAATTCCAGGTATTACAAAGTAAACACATTCTATAACTCCTAGCAACACAACAAACCTTGTGAAACACCTCAGGTTAAACCACAACACAGAATACGAGGCATTTATGATGAGGCGGACAGAAGAGGAGGGCTCAGTGTCAGGCGCTGCTACTAGGCAAAGACAGACGCCTATGGTGAAGTCCTGCGGTACTGCAGGCAGCCACTATCCAGCAACAGAGAGAGAAAATGTGGAACAGAACAAGCAGCTCTAAGCACTGTTGTTTTTCAAAGGAACTGTTACAGTTATGAAATAAGTAATGGAATAGATTCAAGCTTAAGCAAATAGCTTCAGCTTGGAGTAATAATATGTATATCACTAAGATCATCTCATAGGTAAAAAGCCTAGATTCAAGATCACATAAACTAGGTGTCATTAAATTATACAGATTAATAGCAAAAACGTAGCTATGGTGAAAAGATGGAAAAATAAAATTTTATCTATAAAATATATGTATTGTTATTTATTATCAGGCTAATTTGCTTTAACTGTTAAATTAATATAATAAAATGTAGGTATTGTCAATTTTTTTGCAATAACTGTGGCATTTAATTATTCAATCAATTTGAGTCACCCAGTATTATAAAACATTTTCTTAGATTTACCAGGCCCATTGGGTGTATTTGCACAAAATATCGGTAACGGATCGGTATCGCCAATACCAGCCTGGTATTTGGATCAGAAAGAAAATCCGTGGTATCACTAATTTTAAAGTCATGTTTTAACAAGATCCTTTTTATTTTGGCCAGTTGCCTCAGGTGAAAATAGCTGGATTATCCTACGGCACTGATCTGTCCATCTAGTCTAAAATCACCATCCATTTTAAAACCAAGGTAGATCAGAAGAACATGATCAACAATAGCTTTTTAAATGTGTTCTCATCTGCACAGCAACAATGATGACCAATAGGCTTTTTCTTACAGCAACCCATATTTGGTTCCTTCGGGTTTTCTGGCCTGTGTTTATTGTTGCAGCACATCAATCACCTGGTTCTACAAAGCTGCTATAAGGTTTATTATCATTCATGTCTAAATAACTAATGTGTCTCTGCAATACGTTATGAAGAAGGGCCTGACTCGAACGGCGAGCTAACTCTAGCTTGCTTCCTCTCTGGGATGACAGGCTCAAGCTGATAATTCGGATCAGAACATTTTCTCATCAGAAGGCCAATAGTATGTTTTATGTGATAATAAGACTATGAACCTGGTTTTTGCACAAATACAGAATCACCTCATGTACATGGACAGACTCCTGAGGACCTCTAGTGGTGATATTAGTTCTGTTTAGCACACAAACAAATTTCTAAGCCAAATGTAATCAGTAATAATATACATTTTTGAGATAAGCCAAAATTATACATCTCACTCAGTCTCACTCAGACGCTCATCTACCTGGACACTGTCATTTTTGTCTGTGCCAACTAAAAAAAAACAACATGGCATCATTATTTTAAAATTTATTTGAGGGTGATTTTTTTAGCTGCCCAGGGGCCAGGGGGCCTCTGTGCTCTGTGTCTGGCCCTGTGCCTCTCTGGCCTGGGGGCTGCTGTGGCCTCCTGGAGCTGGGTCTACCTGCCCTTTGCTGCAGTGGATTGCAGGCTTTCTACCACACGTACAAATGTACAGTTCCAGGTGACAAGCTCGCACTCACATGCACCCACTCATCACAAACACTTATGTCTACACATAGGCTTACCCACCATTACACACACACACACACACAAATACACACACTAACACACGATTACTCAAAATTACGATTACTACAAACACAGGTTACTATAACATCAATGTGGACTGCCTACTTGATGCCAGATTGCAACTGGAATTAATAAAGTTAATTACACAATTAGGATGCTGTCTTGAGATACCCTTTATGTAGATCAGAGAGGATGCATCAAGTGCAATGGTAAGCCTTACACCGATAGACTCCGCTTAAATTGGTGGGAGACACATGGTTAATAGAAAACATTGGGGAAAAAAAAAAACATCTGGCTAGAGGAGATACCAATAGGACAGCTAAGGTCCATCCATACATGGTCTATAACCACTGTCCGTGCAGGGTTGTGGGGGAGCTGGTGCCATTCTTCAGCTGTAATTGGGCTAGAGGTGGGGTACACCCTGGACAGGTCGCCAGTCTATCAAAAGACACTGCTGAGGTCTCCAATAATAATAATTAATCCAGAATCCAAAAACAGATTCAGTTCGATGCATATTAAGCTGTTATGCGCCCCAAGTGTCTGTTTTTATGAATCAGATTTCCTTAATCATATTTATCCTTTCAGAGCTGATTAACCAGGAAACAAAAGCCTGAAGAATGACATAAACCTGGCCTCCTCCTTTCTACAGCCACCAGCCTGCCAGATGCTCCAAGCAACTCTTTTAACCCATCTTTTGTTGTCTTATTTTTGGTTACCACAGTCCTGTTTTTCGGTTAGTATTTGGATAGGCAGGAAAGAAGTCTGGATCCGACAGTGAACTGCATGGCTGGTCTAAAGCTTTTTCAACCGTTTTTTTTTTTATTTTGGCCTGGACTCTATTCTCCTCTTGGTTTGTATGTAAACATACTTTTAATTAAATCTCAGTTCAGCTGTTACTACTGGTCTGGACTTTATGTTATGTGTCCTTTGAGGCAGTTTAATTTATGGACCATAACATATTTAGGGCCTCGATCCTTGTTTGTTTCAGAGCTCTGATGGTTGTTTGTTCCTTTACTGGATACACAGCTGTTCAGAACCACCAGTAATTGTGGCTGGTGTTTAGGGGCATTCTTTCCTCCATATCTTTCTACTTTCTTCTAATGTCTAAATGGAGTTCAATTTAGATGATTGTGTTGCCATTCAAAGTCTTGAGCAGTTTGATTGCTGCACAAAGGAGCAGTTCTTGTTAATTGCTGTTCATTTTTCTACTTCTGTCAAAAAACCATTAAAAAAGACAGTGATCAAGTCTGACATTTTTGCAGCTCTAACTGACAAGAGTATTTTGCCAAAAGTTAGTCCTAAGTCTATCTCTCAGTCTGAACAGACGGCAAATTCTACTTTGGATTTCCGTCAGATGTAGTTGGCTCACTTAGCGCTGAGGCCAAAAACAAATTTAGATCTACAAATTATAGAAAGACAATAAGGGCAAGATCACTTATGAGAGGTTGAACTGAATAGTGCTTTTACGGGCTCTTCTGAATTTCATTTGAACAAGTGCATTTGTTTGGTACCTCCTTTCTGTGATAAAGATGAGGGCAAATATTTTATCTTGATTGAACCGGTGGCTAATGACCAGGTGTGGCCTTTATTATTGCAGTGTGTGTTCACACGTAAAGCCCAGGGGATGTATTCCACACTTCCACCTGATCTGTTTGGCTTATGATAAAGTCAAGGCAGCTGTGCTCTGGACATACAGGTATGAGCTGGTGCCAAACACTTAAAACCAGAGGTTTCACAAATGGTCAGAGTTATGTTGAGTTTGTTGATGAAAAGGAAGTTGTTTTTGATCGCTGGTGTTTAGCACAGAATATTAATCTATTTGATCAGTTATGTAATTTAATTATCAGGATGGAGTTGAAAAACTAATTGCCAGAACTTACATAAATTAACAAAAAGTCACTTAAGTTTTAAAATAAACTGTAGACATGTCTAAGATTCCTCAGGGTTATACTCCAGTCTTTTGTGCACTAAAGTCTGGTGTGGAGGTCAAACATGGTCCCAGGAATGGAGCTGGTAAAGTCAGGTTGTTCTGTTCGTACTGTTAAAACTGTGGCCATTTCATGGCAAATTGTTCTAAACTTAACAAAAAGAATGCATCTTCTAAATTAGTCATGTTGGTAAAAACTCCACCATTGTCTGTCTCTCATGATGTGGAAAAGGCAGATTTGAATGTTTATTTCCCTTTTATTAGGAAAAACACTGTCTCTTTCACAGAAGTCCCTGTGACAATTCTGAGATACTGCTGCTTCTAGATCCCTAATTCTTGGACAAGTGCTGCCTTTGTTTGAAAAAAAACATCGCTGAACTCTTCTGAACTGGTGCAGGGTTTTGAAATGAACTTTTTTAATGTTCTTCTTCAGACTTAGTTAATGGTAATATTATTGTCATGGCTTCCTCTGCTTTATCCATAAAGGGCATTGATCAGCTTATGGGAAATAAATTAGCTGAGGAAATATCTTGATTAGTTCAAAGGTTACAGCAGTTCCCGTTGTCTTTAATGGTCCAGTTGAGCTCCAGGAACAACACCTTAAAGTGTTTCCTGTGTGTGCAGTAAAAAAAAACAAGAAAAAAATAAGAAATGTGACTTTAGTGCGGATTTGGAAGACAGTTTGTTGGCCCATAGGTGATGCATGGACACATTTGTAAAGATGGTATGTTCCTGCCCAAATAGACACCTCCTCATGCAGCCCCAGTTGATGAGTGGAGTGTTATCAGTCAGATAGTGGTTCCTCAAAAGTAACAATAATAATACTAACTTTTATTTATAGCATACTTTACATTTACAGAAAATCTCAAAGTGCTATAGTCAAAAAACAATTAATAAAATAAAAACACATAAAATGCAGATAAAATACACCAGGAAAAGTAGTGCAGCACAAAACCTGTAAAGGGAAACCATTAAGAATACTATTGGGGGCCGGGGTCGAGGCAGGGGGTCAGGGTCTGGGCCAGGGTCATTCGGGTTTGGCCTGTGCCTGGCCCTAGTCTGGACTGGTGGCTTGGGCAGTCTGCCTGTCTCCACCCCAGAGAGAAGGGGACCACCTCCTGGGTCCTGGGGTTGGTTGCCCCTCTCGAGTATCGGTACCTGGACCTGGGAGAATGGAGTGTGTATGGGAAGTGTGAGTGAGTGTATGGCATCCATTGTTGTGTGTCTTTCCTTTGGGGAAACAGTTTATGTACATATATTGGTATTTGGGTGTGAGTGTATATGTACAAATGAGGATTGGAAAGTGAGACTGTTTGTACCTGTTTTTCTTCCAGGTTCGGTCTTGGGCTGCCCCATCTCCTGGATCATCTTAGGCCCCCATCAAATTTGGGACCTGTTTCCCCCTTGTCCCACTGGTGCCGGCTTACTCCCGGTGGCTGCTTGGTGGGGTCTGGGCCCCCTGGCTCTGTTGGGCCTCTGCTGGGGGGTGGTGTGCCCTTGGGTCTCAGGTCTCTGGGTCCATGGGTAGACCTGCTCGAGCATAGCTGGCTGCCAGCAGAGCCTGTGGGCTCGTTGTTACAGCTCCCTGAGGCTTCTGCTCTGTGGCTGCTGGATGGTTCCCTCGGGGCTCTCATCTGGTCTTCTCTGGGGGGTGCGGTAGTCCCAGAGGTGATCCTCCCGGGGCTCCCGTGCACTGGGGGACCTTTGGATGGCTGTGGCTCCGAACTCATCCATGTCTACCTCAGGTCCTGGAGAGCAAGTCTGTGGCTCCTCATACTCATCCGCTATTGACTGTTCTTATGGAGAAACCTTATATACACAAGCGCGATCACACTTACACCCACAAGTGTTTGGATTCAGGTGTTTACAGATACTCAGATACACTCTATATTGAGCTGTGGTTGCCGTTAAATACAGGGGTTGGACAATGAAACTGAAACACCTGGTTTTAGACCACAATAATTTATTAGTATGGTGTAGGGCCTCCTTTTGCGGCCAATACAGCGTCAATTCGTCTTGGGAATGACATATACAAGTCCTGCACAGTGGTCAGAGGGATTTTAAGCAATTCTTCTTGCAGGATAGTGGCCAGGTCACTACGTGATACTGGTGGAGGAAAACGTTTCCTGACTCGCTCCTCCAAAAAACACCCAAAGTTGCCTCAATAATATTTAGATTTTTTCTGGTGGACTGTGCAGGCCATGGGAGATGTTCAACTTCACTTTCATGTTCATCAAACCAATCTTTCACCAGTCTTGCTGTGTGTATTGGTTGCATTGTCATCCTGATGCACGGCACCGCCTTCAGGATACAATGTTTGAACCACTGGATGCACATGGTCCTCAAAGAATGGTTCGGTAGTCCTTGGCAGTGACGCGCCCATCTAGCACAAGTATGGGCCAAGGGAAAATGCCATGATATGGCAGCCCAAACCATCACTGATCCACCCCCATGCTTCACTCTGGGCAGGCAACAGTCTGGGTGGTACGCTTCTTTGGGGCTTCTCCACACCGTAACTCTCCCGGATGTGGGGGAAAACAGTAAAGGTGGACTCATCAGAGAACAATACATGTTTCACATTGTCCAGAGCCCAAGATTTGCGCTCCTTGCACCATTGAAACCGACGTTTGGCATTGTCATGAGTGACCAAAGGTTTGGCTATAGCAGCCCGGCCGTGTATATTGACCCTGTGGAGCTCCCGACGGACAGTTCTGGTGGAAACAGGAGAGTTGAGGTGCACGTTTAATTCTGCCGTGATTTGGTCAGCCGTGGTTTTATGTTTTTTGGATACAATCCGGGTTAGCACCTGAACATCCCTTTCAGACAGCTTCCTTCTTGCGTCCACAGTTAATCCTGTTGATGTGGTTCGTTCTTCTTGGTGGTATGCTGACATTACCCTGGATACCGTGGCTCTTGATACATCACAAAGACTTGCTGTCTTGGTCACAGATGCGCCAGCAAGACGTGCACCAACAATTTGTCCTCTTTTGAACTCTGGTATGTCACCCATAATGTTGTGTGCATTTCAATATTTTGAGCAAAACTGTGCTCTTACCCTGCTAATTGAACCTTCACACTCTGCTCTTACTGGTGCAATGTGCAATCAATGAAGACTGGCTACCAGGCTGGTCCAATTTAGCCATGAAACCTCCCACACTAAAATGACAGGTGTTTCAGTTTCATTGTCCAACCCCTGTACATCTTGCATTCATTAGTACCGTGTACTTTTCAGAAATGTTGTTGTTATATATGTGTTTGTATGGGAAGAAACGTGCCATCAGAAACTGAATTTAAATTGCTCAGACTGAATCTGTATTTGTGTAAATTGAAACTTAAATGCATTGGTTTGAAAATGAATTTCACTAAACTGAAACTAAATTTAATGGTTTGAAAGTGAATTTGTTAGCTTTGAAACTGAATTTAATGGGTTGAAACTGAATTTATTTGCTTTTAAAATGTATTACTTTCACTTTCAGGTCTGAAATTCAATTTCCGTTCCAAAATTCAGTTTTTTGTGTCACACATCCGTCCTTCAAGCCACAGATTCATCAAATACAGATTCATCGATTTTCGTTTCACATCAGCTTAAACTTCCTTTATGGCATGTTGAGCTGGAGCAGTGCAGCGTACATGAGCTTGGCGGATGTCAATCACCAAGTCAAATGAGAATCTAGAAGAAGCATCATGTAAACAAATGATGGTCAAACAGTAAAACTTATGCTACCTGTAGCTATTAGCTAAACATGCCAGATTAGCATAGTGTGCCGCCAGTGTTACGTCGGTCTTCGTTTCTCCTGCCCTTACCTGAGCGTAACTTCTGTTGCCTAGCAACCGTGTTAGCGTGAAGCTCAGAGCTGTGAATGGAGCATGAAGGTTAATACTGCTGTCTCCACTGCAAATAACTACATGGTTTTTATTTACCCTTTTACATATTGCTGATGGTTTATAATCCTATTTTGTTTCAAATGTTCTTGTTTTATGATCATGTTTATTATTCAGTCATTTAAAATGTTCAAAATCATTTTTGTGTTCATAGATATGAAAATTTACACTGTAGATAAAATATATTGATGACAAATAACATTTGTTTAATTGATTTGTAAAGCTTTTAACAACTTAAATACTAACATATTAACTTTAGGAATAACGTTTAAATCAGTTTATTTGTAGAATAAAACAGTAATAATAATTATTATAATTATAACAAATAAACCAAACAGTATTAGTAGATATCATCTGACTGAATTATATCTGTTTAACTTCCACCCATTAGGGAAAGCCAGCGGGAGTTTGAAAACAATGTGCCGGGAGTCAGCTGTTCTCTTTGGGTTTAGCGCACCTCAACCACCCGGTCAGCTGACAGCTGGCGAAGCGAGCCGGCTGCTGAGGCTGCTGAGGCAGCGGACATCTCCAAACACGTCGGCGCACTTGTGCAATTAAGCGATAACTTGATAAACCGATCAGATATTTCAGGTTTACACATCTACATTCTCGTCTAAAAACATTAAAAGTTCATTTTGTTTTAAAGAAGCTTTTCTCTCTCCTCTGGCCTTTTCTACTTCTGTTTGATCAATTAATTTCGGCCAGCAATGAATGGGATAGGGTGGGCTACGGAGGATACACCGACCCATCCTTCAAATCTGGGGGAGAGTAGGACGTATTTGTCGGCCGCATTTGAAGGAGCCTTCGAAGTTGGATAGCCTTCGTCGCCTCACCATGACCTAATCAACCTACAAATGCGACCTTCAAAGGATGTAGCCCCTGAATTTGGACACAGCAACAGTAAATGACATCCGTGAATTAGTGAATCTGTATTTGATTAATCTGTGGCTTCAAGGACCAGAATGTGTGACAAAAAAAACTGAATTTTGGAACTGAAATTGAATTATACAACTGAAAGTGAAATCAAACTGGATTTTCGATGCAAAGCAAAGCCATTTTCAAAGAAAACAAATTCAGTTTCAAACCATTAAATTCAGCTTCAGCTTGGTGAAATTCATTTTTACACCAATGCATTTAATTTCAAATTACGGAAATATACAGACTGAGCAATTCAAATTCAGTTTTTGATGGCACCAGTTTCTTCCCATACATTTCTGCCGGTGTAGAAGCAGTCTTCCAGGACGTTATCTTGTATTCTCTTTATCCTTGTTTCTCACCTCTATTCTTATCTACTCTCCCTTTAAACTTTTTGCACCACATCTCTCTTTCTTTCTTTTTTTCCCCTTTTCGTTTATAGCATTATAGTGAAAGTATGGAAGTAAAATAGTCTCATTAGAATCAGACATTTTTTAGACATTGAATTTATAACACTGAATTTTTATCCTGTGCAATTATGTATGCACATTTTTTTTTTGTACTTAAAGTTTGCCAGCAAAAATTCACCTGCAAGAACTCGCCTGAAAAAAATCACCAGCAGAAATTCGCCTGCCAAAATTCACCTGCAGAAATTTGCCTGCAAAAATTCACCTGCAGAAATTCACCTGCAAAAATTCCCCTGACAAAATTCGCCTGCAAATGTGTTGCCGCTTCTTCCGGTCACTTCAAAACAAGAGCATCTGCTGACAGGGTTGGGGCACTAGTTATCATCAGTTCAGTCAAACATTTCATTCAGTTCCATTAGATGAAAAAAAATACCGAATCTCAAATGGGTGTTAATTACCTGGCGTTTTGTAATAATATATTTTTGGCAGAAAAATCTCATCACTGATCTTCATTAAGCCACTATCCAAAGACGCTGGACTCCATCGAGTGCTGATTGCTTTGGCTTGAGTCACCAGAAGGTCAACACATTTGCAGGCGAATTTTTGCAGGCAAATTTTTGCAGGTAAATTTCTGCAGGTGAATTTTTACTGGCAAATTTTAAGTACAAAAAAAAATTCACATACATAATTGCCTAGGACAAAAATTCAGTATTATACATGCAATGTCTAAAAAATGTCTGATTCTAATGAATCTCTACATGCTCATCCGGGAGGAGGGAATGCTGCAAGTCACTGACTGGATGCAATCTGCTGGGTTTCCTTAGACAGAAAAACTTTTTATCCAATTTGAATAAATAACTAACTAATTAATTGGAATGTATGTACCTGACTTTTGTGAAGAGCCTTGAGACGACATGTGTTGTGAATTGGTGCTATATAAATAAACTGAATTGAATTAAATTGAATTGAATTAATTAGACTATTTTACTTCCATATGAAAGCCTTAATGCTCCTTCTTGGCACTTAGACATCAATCATGAGTGCTACTCAGTACACGTCATATAAATCTATATATATATATATATATAGATTGATATAACTGATATTTACATACATATACATGTATATATATACAAAGTTATATAAAAGTTATAGCAATGAAATGAGACCACAGGGCTGCCAATAATCAAATTGTCTGGACCTTATTATGAAAGAAGGACCAGCTGCCTTCTTTCATCTCTGCTCAGGGAAAAAACAGGGCTAAGAGTGAAAAGGTAACTGTCCTTCCTCTAACAGGAGTGTGAAGGTAAATGGCCTGAATTTGTTTTATCAAGTCCCCAGAGACCCCAAAGCGCTTTACACTACGATCAGCAATTCCCCCAGTCATACACACATATAGAGTGGTGAGCTACAATGTAGCCACGGCCATACAAAGGTGCCATCGAGCCCTCTGACTACCATCACGAGGCAAGTCGGGTGAACTCTTGCAACAACAACTGAGATGGACAGAGCGGGGGTTCGAACCAGCAACCCACTAGCTACAGGACAAACTCTTACCACCTGAGCCACAGATTTTGTAGTCCCAGCTCAAGTATGCCTACACTCCAAGAAGATAAGTCTGGTTCGGTTGTAGGGTGTAATTCAGTTTATTTATATAGCGCCAATTCACAACACATGTCGTCTCAAGGCACTTCACAAAAGTCAGGTACATGCGTTCCAATTAATCCTAACTATTGAACAGTGCAGTCAGATTCAGTTATTTATTCAAATTGGATAAAAAGTTTGTCTATCTAAGGAAACCCAGCAGATTGCATCGAGTCAGAGATTTGTAGCATTCCCTCCTCCTGGATGAGCATGTAGAGACAGTGGACAGTCACTGGCGTTGACTTTGCAGCAATCCCTCATACTGAGCATGCATGTAGCGACAGTGGAGAGGAAAAACTCCCTTTTAACAGGAAGAAACCTCCAGCAGAACCAGGCTCAGTGTGAGCGGCCGTCTGCTACAACCAACTGGGGGTTTGAGAGAACAGAGCAGAGACACAAAAAGAACACAGAAGCAATGATCCAGGAGTACTTTCTATGGGAAGGAAAAGTAAATGTTAATGGATGTAGCTCCTTTAGTCGTTTCATCTAGAAAGAAAGAACAGATAAACTTTGAGCCAGTTTTCAAGTTTAGAGTCTGAAAGAGAGCACATATAATTAGTTACAGTAAAAGCTCAGTCAATTGCTATGTCTAGGAGAGAGAAAGCGTTAAACACTGAAAGACAGGGCCATGTGGATCATCTGTAGAGGCTGAGCATTAAGTTGTTGCCAGCAGAAGCTTGGACGATGCCCCTCTCCAGAAAGGTGTCAAAGGTAGACACAGAGTCAGGACTGGTGTAGCTTCTAGGAAGAGAAAAGAGAGAGAGCAAAGTTAAAAGCTGAAATAACAGCAAATAATGCAAAATTGGAGAGTAGTGTGAGAATGTAGCGAAGAGGGTAAAAGTGGTCATTATGTCCTCCAGCAGCCTAAGCCTATAGCAGCATAACTACAGAGATAGCTCAGGATAAACTAAGCCACTCTAATTATAAGCTTTATCAAAAAGGAAAGTTTTAAGCCTAGCCTTAAAAGTAGAGAGGGTGTCTGCCTCACGGACTAAAACTGGGAGCTGGTTCCACAGGAGAGGAGCCTGATAACTAAAGGATCTGCCTCCCATTCTACTTCTAGAGACTCTAGGAACCACCAGTAAACCTGCAGTCTGAGAACGAAGTGCTCTGTTAGGAACATATGGAACAATCAGATCTCTGATGTATGATGGAGCTAAATCATTAAGGGCTTTATATGTGAGGAGGAGAATTTTAAATTCTATTCTGGAACAAGGAGCCAATGAAGGGAAGCTAAAGTAGGGGAAATATGATCTCTCTTTTTAATTTTCATCAGAACTCTTGCTGCAGCATTTTGAATCAGCTGAAGGCTTTTAACTGCATTTTGCGGACATCCAGATTGTAAAGAATTACAATAGTCCAGCCTTGAAGTAACAAATGCATGGACTAGTTTTTCAGCATCACTCCTGGATAGGATATTTCTAATTTTGTAAATGTTCCGGAGGTGAAAGAAGGAAATCCTGGAAACCTGTTTAATATGGGATTTAAATGACATATCCTGGTCAAAAATAACACCAAGGTTTTTTACTTTATTATCGGAGGTCAATTTAATGCCATCCAGGTTAAGTGATTGACTAAGCAGTTTCTTTTTTAAAGACTCCGGTCCAAAGACGACAACTTCTGTCTTGTCTGAATTGAGAAGCAAAAAATTTAAAGTTATCCAAGTTTTTATATCTTCAAGACATGCTTGTAGTCTATCTAACTGGTTGGGTTCATCAGGATTTATGGATAAGTAAAGCTGAGTATCATCAGCGTAACAGTGAAAATTTATCCTATGCTGCCTGATAATTTGACCTATTGGAAGCATATATATAGTAAAGAGAATTGGCCCAAGTACTGAACCCTGTGGGACTCCACAATTAACCCTGGAGTTTAAAGATGATTTATCATTGATATGAACAAACTGCAATCTGTCAGACAAATAAGATTTAAACCAGCCTAGAGCTGTTCCCCTGATCCCTACAGCATATTCCAGCCTTTCTAAGAGAATATTATGGTCGACTGTATCAAACGCAGCACTGAGATATAACAGAACCAGTACAGACACAAGTCCATTATCTGAGGCAATAAGAATATCATTAGTGACTTTCAGCAGAGCTGTTTCAGTGCTATGATGAGCTCTGAAACCTGACTGAAACTCTTCAAACAGGTCATTGCTGTGTAAATGCTCACACATTTGATTAGCAACTATTTTCTCAAGAATTTTAGATAAGAATGGAAGATTGGATATAGGTCTGTAATTTTTCAAGTCATATCGATCAAGCGAACGTTTCTTAAGTAAAGGTTTAATTACAGCTACCTTAAAAGCCTGTGGTACATACCCATTTACTAAAGATAGATTAATCATATCTAAAATGGGGCTGGTAATCAGAGGGAACACTTCCTTAAATAGTTTGGTTGGGATTGGGTCTAACATACAAGTTGAAGGTTTAGATGAAGCTAATATTTCTGATAACTCAAGAATCAATTTTATTTAAGAAGAATCCCATAAAGTCATGACTGCTAAGAGCTAAGGGAATGGATGGCTCAACAGAGCTATGACTCTGTGTAAGTTTAGCAACTGTACTAAAGAGAAACCTAGGATTATTCTTGTTCTCTTCTATTAATGATGAGAAACAAGCTGTTCTGGCTTGGCGAAGTGTCTTTTTATACAACAGTAGGCTATTTTTTCAGATTAAGTAGGAATCTTCTAGGTGTGTAGAGCGCCATTTTCGCTCCAATTTTCTAACATTGTGCTTTAAAGTACGCAGCTCTGAATTAAACCAGGGAGCCAGCCTCCTATGAATAATTACCTTCTTTTTCAAGGGGGCTGCATTGTCTAATGCACCACGCAATGATGAAGTAACACTATGAACAAGAGAATCAATTTGTGAAGGGGAAGAAACAAAATTATTGCCCTCCACTGTGTTTTTCTGTGATAATGAGCAAATTAAAAGTGGAACAGATTCTTTAAAGGTTGTTACAGCATCGTCTGATAATGATCTACTATAATGAAATTTTCCTTTAGGTGTGGAGTACTCAGTTAAATTAAACTCAGAGGTTATAAAGAAATGGTCAGACAGGAGAGGGTTAAGAGAAAATAGTGTTATGTCTTTACACTCAATGCCATATGTCAGCACAAGGTCCAGAGAATGAAGACAAACGTGGGTAGGTTTGTTAATGTTTTGAGCAAAGCCAATTGAGTCTAAGATAGCATTAAAGGCTATATTTAAGCTATCACTTTCAGTGTCAACATGAATGTTAAAATCCACCACTATAATAACTTTATCTGTATTTAACACTAAATCAGATAAAAGGTCTGAAAACTGATCTAAAAATTGAGAGTAAGGACCTGGTGGACGGTACAAAACAACAAACAGAAGTGGTTTTAGTGCTTTGCAATTTGGATGAGGAAAACTAAGGATTAAATATTCAAAAGAGTTGTAGCTATTGATTGGTCTGGGACTAATCAATAAATCGGACTGAAAGATGGTTGCTACTCCTCCTCCTCGCCCAGTATTTCGAGGAATGTGAAAATTTAAATAATTAGTAGGAGTTGACTCATTTATAGCAACATAATCCTCTTGGTGCAGCCAGATTTCTGTGAGGCAAAATAAATCAATCTGATTGTCACAAATCAGGTCACTAACTAGCAAAGTCTTTGAAGAGAGAGATCTTATGTTCAGTAAGCCACATTTAATTGTTTTTTTTTCTTTTTAGTCTGAGTTGTGTTTATTTTTATGAGATTTTCATGATTTCCTCCTTTTAGATTATTTTTTAATCTATTCAATTTTGGCCGTGGGAGACACTGTCTTAATATGTAACCCCCCTTTGGTCTTTTGGAACAATGCTGAAAGCTAGAGAGCTGTTTTATACCAATCTGCACACTGGAGGTGCACACTCTGGCTGTCTTAAGGAGAGGGCGGAGCCCGTCTGCTGAAAGGAGTGTGTGGCTGTGTTGTACCTCAGTTAAAAGGGGATCTTCTTGACACAAGCAATCATACAGCTCTTTACTGGTTGATGATTTTTCCAGCCAGAATGCTAGAAGAGCTTCTGGTATGAACGTGGTTTCCAGGTGTACACCTTCCACCATTTTGGGGTTGTAAGTTTTCACACCTGTGTTCTTTAAAGAGCAAAGAAATGATGCATGACTGCGGGGAGGAGTTTTTTAGGTGGCTGGGTGCAGCTCTGTACCAGAGGTGCCCATGACTGGCTCTGGCGGGGGCCTGAGAGGTTATTTGGGCTACTCTAAGCTGGCAACCTGGTTGGTCACAAAGGATGGTTTGCGGCACCTCCACCTGGACCCAGAGTTGGTCCTGGTGGCAGTCAATAAGCGGGGCCAGCCTGTCCAGCAGGTCCTGGCCATCAAGGAAAGGCTCTGTGTTCATCAGTGTACACATATAGATGGGGTGCACCAGAGTCATGTCTTGGGATGTCCAGCTTCCCAAGTTTCCCAGTTTCCCAAGTCTATGCTTTAATGGAAATAATCAAGCAAAACAAAAAACAGAAAAATAGAAATAATTTTTTTGTTTTTTGAGAAAAAAAATAAAAAATGTTAAAGCGGGATAAGCGAACTAAAACATTCAAACGCTATTCTTAGCTTCAAATGAATGTAAGTGATGCACACTATAGGTCATTTATCTTCTAGCAGGACCTACCAAGTTAGACAACTAAAGTTAGTTTATGAGTCTGACCAACACATGCTTCACACACAAGAAAAACCCAGCAAAAATGCTTAATTTTCAGAGCAGAAGTGGCAGTCTGCCTGTGTTAATGGAAAACTAATCAAAGTAGTTAACTCTGTGGTTGCAACTGTAATTCTCACTAGTGACCACAAAAGGGCACTGAACATCTGTCTGCAGCAGAGAAAATCCTCTTGCAACTGCAATTCACTCAATGGCCACCATACGGTGGTGTTCCTTCCTCCCAGACTGGGAGGTTAGTTACAGCTGTAGTTACACCAACAGACACCAGAAGCACTTAGCCTCCTACGGTGGCAGGAATTTGGTCACCATGGTACCAATCTGACGCAGTAGGGCTTGCTTTGACCAGCTCCATAGAAAGAGAGAGTTACGACACTCTTTGAACTCGCCGATAGGCGGTCACGTGGTTCATGTAGCTCTCAATAGTTCCAAACATCTCAGTGGTGTCAGTCAGTTTGAACGGCTTCAGGCGCGACATAATGCAAAAAGCGACTTCTTTCACTCTTTCCTACAACTTTTGGTAATTAAATAATTATGAACTGATTACTGGTTACTAAATCATAATTTGAAAATCCAAACAGAAGTAACAATACCTATTATAAATGCTCTCTCTGATCTCCTCCGCATGCTAGCACATGCTAGCATGGAATGCTATAACTGTATTCTGTGCCAGCAGTTAAGACCTCTGATCAAACTTACCTTCAGATCTACATCCTATACTACATGGAAAGATCTATTGCCTATGTATTTCAAAAAAATATCCAAATATTACAGGTGGAAAATGAGCAGAATTTAATTTTTAAATTATTTAATTTAAAAATTTTTAAACGAATGAGAAAAAAAGGTAGCTGTATGAAAATATGGCTGAAGACCTGGGATGAATTCTTAATTTTTGTAGAAGACATAATTATTCTATTTTTTGCTGTCATGCGAACTGAGTAATTGTATCTATAACAGAGTTGATTGTGCCTGTAGTCTGACAACTGTTGTAAAATTGTAATTCATTGACTAAAATGTTCATTTAATTGAAACTGTTGTTAAAATGGTATTAGATGACAAAACAAATGTGAATTGTGCAAAAATAAATGACCAAACAATTTATTGTAAGATATGTAAAATGCAAAACTAGCTTTAATAAAGAAGTACTTGCACTACCATTAATACAGTTTATTAATTACATCTGCACCAATAAACTGTTTCTGATCAAATCTGGACAAGGTAGAAATGTGCCCAAGTCCGAATGAGGGTTCATCCTCCTTGGCAGCAGCTCCCTTTGAAGTCAGTCACCACATCTGCTGACCTCCCTGAAAACAATACAGGAACAGTTTAGAGGATTCAGAATCAATCAATATCATAGCTGGAAGGTCATACTGAAAGGCAAAAAAATTGAATGCCTTCCAGTAAATACGAAGAAAAGTAAACGTGTTTCTTCAAAACACTATCTACAGGGGTTGGACAATGAAACTGAAACACCTGTCATTTTAGTGTGGGAGGTTTCATGGCTAAATTGGACCAGCCTGGTAGCCAGTCTTCATTGATTGCACATTGCACCAGTAAGAGCAGAGTGTGAAGGTTCAATTAGCAGCGTAAGAGCACAGTTTTGCTCAAAATATTGAAATGCACACAACATTATGGGTGACATACCAGAGTTCAAAAGAGGACAATTGTTGGTGCACGTCTTGCTGGCGCATCTGTGACCAAGACAGCAAGTCTTTGTGATGTATCAAGAGCCACGGTATCCAGGGTAATGTCAGCAAACCACCAAGAAGGACGAACCACATCCAACAGGATTAACTGTGGACGCAAGAGGAAGCTGTCTGAAAGGGATGTTCGGGTGCTAACCCGGATTGTATCCAAAAAACATAAAACCACGGCTGCCCAAATCACGGCAGAATTAAATGTGCACCTCAACTCTCCTGTTTCCACCAGAAGTGTCCGTCGGGAGCTCCACAGGGTCAATATACACGGCCGGGCTGCTATAGCCAAACCTTTGGTCACTCATGCCAATGCCAAACGTCGGTTTCAATGGTGCAAGGAGCGCAAATCTTGGGCTGTGGACAATGTGAAACATGTATTGTTCTCTGATGAGTCCACCTTTACTGTTTTCCCCACATCCGGGAGAGTTACGGTGTGGAGAAGCCCCAAAGAAGCGTACCACCCAGACTGTTGCATGCCCAGAGTGAAGCATGGGGGTGGATCAGTGATGGTTTGGGCTGCCATATCATGGCATTCCCTTGGCCCAATACTTGTGCTAGACGGGCGCGTTACTGCCAAGGACTACCGAACCATTCTTGAGGACCATGTGCATCCAATGGTTCAAACATTGTATCCTGAAGGCGGTGCCGTGTATCAGGATGACAATGCACCAATACACACAGCAAAACTGGTGAAAGATTGGTTTGATGAACATGAAAGTGAAGTTGAACATCTCCCATGGCCTGCACAGTCACCAGATCTAAATATTATTGAGGCACTTTGGGGTGTTTTGGAGGAGCGAGTCAGAAAACGTTTTCCTCCACCAGTATCATGTAGTGACCTGGCCACTATCCTGCAAGAAGAATGGCTTAAAATCCCTCTGACCACTGTGCAGGACTTGTATATGTCATTCCCAAGACGAATTGACGCTGTATTGGCCGCAAAAGGAGGCCCTACACCATACTAATAAATTATTGTGGTCTAAAACCAGGTGTTTCAGTTTCATTGTTCAACCCCTGTATCTCTCTCTCTATATATTATATTTATCTATCTGTCTCTTACCCTATATATTATATTTATCTATCTATCTATCTATCTATCTATCTATCTATCTATCTATCTATCTATCTATCTATCTATCTATCTATCTATCTATCTATCTATCTATCTATCTATCTATCTATCTATCTATCTATCTATCTATCTATCTATCTATCTATCTATCTATCTATCTATCTATCTATATTATATTTATCTCTCTCTCTCTTCTATATATATATATATATTCTATATATATAGATATATATATAGATATATATATATGTATAATTTTTGATCACTTTGATTAGATTTTTTTTTGACAGCCTCTCCATCAACCAGTCAGCTCCAGCACTCCAAATCAACAAGAATACAGCAGTGTTACCTTTGATTGTTTAAAAGTATTTTTTGTTACTGTTCTGTGTATTGATGCTGATATGTTCCAGTAATAATTCTTAATTTCTTGTTCTGTCTTGAGATAGATTCTAATATATACTTCAACTTCACCCATGACTAGGAAATTCAAAACTAACATAAAACAAATGTTAAGTAACAGTCCTGCTGTAAATACCAACTTTGTGAAGGTCTTAAAATCATTTTGTTCAAACATCTTGATTCAGCTCTTATTTTTAAGGACAGAAAAATGAGATCTTGTTACCTTTGTGGTGCTTTGTATGCAACATGCTTCAGCCGTTCACTTAAGCCATTCTCGTGTGGTATACCTGGAAAAGAATAATAAAAAATTACTCATCTTCACAATCACGTTTAATGATAATGTCCCCATTTATATGGCCGTCGTTGACAAATACTCTATAACTTTAACTAAATTAACCATGTCAATATCACAGTATTTTTCAAGATGTGCTAGTTCGGTAGCTGGAATTACAATAGAAATTAGAAAATTATCTAGGTTAAGAATGTAAGCTGTAATGGACATTTTAAAATGCTTAATTATGCTTAATTAACTAAACCTGGCGATATAAAATATAATTGCTAAACTGCGATACAGAACAGTCAACTAAAGCTTCACAATAGCAAAATAATGTTGTATTTTCATCAACTTACCATAAAAAATCCTTCCGAAACACCGAGAATGAACTACGTCCAATGCTGGAGCTGCTGGTGTTTGGAACTATTAGCAGCTCCATGAACCACGTGACTTCCACATTCCATTCTTTCTATAGAAGTCAATGAGAGAGTCGTAACTCTCTCTTTCTATGGTGCTGGCTTTGACCAGCTGGAAAATAAAGTTGAATTTCACTACACCAAACTTCCACCTTGCATCTACAAAAGCACCTTAGAAAGATTATTATTGCTATTAGGAGTATATTATTACTCCTCTGCAGTAGAACTGAGCAAATATTAGTCGAGATACATCCTCTAGTTTACAAGCACTTTTGCAAAACTTCACCAAATCTCACAACAGTTCATAAGTTTCCAGTGATACCACAATTGTGTTATTTGGACACTAGTGTTGTCTGTCATTTCAAGGCCCGTCTTAGGGAACGCCAATAATGTAAGGATTATGATTATCGTTAAATTAATATTTATCAAAAATGAAAACAATCAAAATCAGGACCAATCTAAACCAAAACGTATTGCTTACTAATAGAAATCAGAGATGTCCTCTGGTGTTGTGATTATGGGCTCAAAGCACTTAATAATTACAATCAGTTAATTATCATTAATAATTGATAATTATTAACCAAAACCACGCTAAATGTCACTGTTTAGTCAGCTGCCCCGCCGAACGGTGGGGGTACTTTGACCTTATTTTGACAGATAAATCCCTCTTGCACGAAATAAACACAAACACTTCACTTCTATGTATATAATATATATATATATATATATATATATATATATATATATATAATATATATATATATATATATACATATATATATGTGCGTGTGTGTGTGTGTGTGTATGTGTGTGTGTGTGTGCAAATTTATTGAAACCATGTAGCCCTGATATAATTACTACCCTGGTCCAAAAACCTTCACTAACAACCACTATTCTACACGAAGGGGATAAGAATGGCTACCTAACAATAATAAGAAAAGAAAATATATGCACATTGAGTGGCTATAGAGATCAAGTTTTATGGACAAAATGTACAATTTGGGTTAACTTGGAAAGAGAAGCCCCCTGGTGTGCTGATGTCTTGATTTTCGGCTATCATCTGGTAGAACTGGGGGGGGGCCTTTAGCCACTTTTTTTTCTCTTGCTCTTGGTGGAAGACACACAGGTTTTCTCTCTCTCTCCCTCCCTCCCTCCCTCCTTGCTGATCCCTGCTTCTGCTTTTTGTCTGTATTTTCTCAGAGCCTTGCTTTGCATATCCTCCAAACTTGTAAATTATGGATTTGGTCAGCTGGTCTCTCAGCGTAATTGATCAAATTTTCTCGACGGGAAGACAGGGTAAAGGAGACCCTCTTGTCCAGACGGGACGTTCTTCTCTGGATACACAATGGATTCTTGGCAGCAGTGGAAGATTGTGTGCCTGCCTACGATGTCGCTCGAGGACTTAGAAGATGTGTACATATTCAGACTTTTGATAACAGGATTTTTTTCCTCCTATCTTACTTTACCTAAATGTGTGATTTTATTACATTTGATAGATTTTCAGATATTTCGGAAGGATTTCCAGCAAAAGCCAAATATTATTAGTATTTGAAAATTTGGACTAAAGCTATTTTTACACCAATGACCATAGATTTTTAGATTTCTTAGAAGGATTGTATTACAACCATTTCATACCAGTGAAAGCCAAACAAGCCTGTGCTAGAACATTATTCAATTCAATTCAATTCAGTTTATTTATATAGCGCCAATTCACAACACATTTCGTCTCAAGGCACTTCACAAAAGTCAGGTACATGCATTACAATTAATCCGAATCATTGAACAGTGCAGTCAGATTCTGTTATTTATTCAAATTGGATAAAAAGTTTGTCTATCTAAGGAAACCCAGCAGATTGCATCCAGTCAGTGACTTGCAGCATTCCCTCCTCCTGGATGAGCATGTAGAGACAGTGGACAGTCACTGGCGTTGACTTTGCAGCAATCCCTCATACTGAGCATGCATGTAGCGACAGTGGAGAGGAAAAACTCCCTTTTAACAGGAAGAAACCTCCAGCAGAACCAGGCTCAGTGTGAGCGGCCATCTGCCACAACCGACTGGGGGTTTGAGAGAACAGAGCAGAGACACAAAAAGAACAAAGAAGCACTGATCCAGGAGTACTTTCTATGGGAAGGAAAAGTAAATGTTAATGGATGTAGCTCCTTTAGTCGTTTCACCTAGAAAGAAAGAACAGATAAACTCTGAGCCAGTTTTCAATGTTAGAGTCTGAAGAGAGCACATAGAGTTAGTTACAGTAGAAGCTCCGTCAGTAGCTATGTCTAGGAAAGAGAAAGGGTTAAACACTGAAAGACAGGGCCATGTGGATCATTGGTAGAGGGTGAGCATTAAGTTGTTGCCAGCAGAAGCTTGGACGATGCCCCTCTCCAGAAAGGTGTCAAAGGTAGACACAGAGTCAGGACTGGTGTAGCTTCTAGGAAGAGAAAAGAGAGAGAGCAAAGTTAAAAGCTGAAATAACAGCAAATAATGCAAAATTGGAGAGTAGTGTGAGAATGTAGCGAAGAGGGTAAAAGTGGTCATTATGTCCTCCAGCAGCCTAAGCCTATAGCAGCATAACTACAGAGATAATTCAGGATAAACTAAGCTACTCTACCTATAAGCCTTATCAAACAGAAAAATTTTAGGCCTAGTCTTAAAAGTAGACAGGATGTTTGCCACACAGACTAAAACTGGGAGATGGTTCCACAGGAGGAGAGGAGCCTGATAACTAAAATATTTGCCTCCCATTCTACTTCTAGAGACTCTAGGAACCACCAGTAAACCTGCAGCCTGAGGGCAAAGTGCTCTGTTGGCAACGTATGGAACAACTGGATTACTAAAATAGAACGGAGTGTTGTACAACAATAGTTTGGCTTTGCTATAAATAACTATTAACAAATGACAAGGGCAGTTATTAAAAATTTAATGATTTTTAATCAACATTACGAAGTCGGGGCACCACCTGATTATCAGATATTAATAGCCAATCAGCTCCCAGTCTTTGTCAGTTATTGTTTTAGAAATACTTGCTTCGTATTTAAATATATATAAATATTTCAACAACAGTTAAAATACTTTAGTTAGAATTTAGTAACTTCAGCTAAACATTCAGCTAAACTACTAAGTAAAAGGAAAAAAACTAAGAACTACTAAGCTTAAAAAAACAAAAAATAGTAAAAAAGGGCAAAAAGCAATAAACCCTGAAACACTAATAACTAATAAACTAACAATGCAGTACTATCACAGTTCAGCATTGCATAAATATAGTAAAGAGAATTGGCCCAAGCACTGACAAAGTGTGGCACTCCGCAAGTAAGATTTATTATTTACATGATTAAACTGCAATCTGTCTGACAAATAATGCCCCTTTTCTATTAGTATCTACACTACTCAGGTCGGGTCGGCTCAACATGGTTTGTTTAGTTTTTCATTTCAGTTGAGTACCATCTCAATGTGCGCAGGATCCCACAGTCCGAAACAGTGATGTGATGTGGTTTGTATTTGACACAAACACGAGCGATTGGGAATGACAACAACTCATCCGCGAAGTGGTAGGCCACGTAAACTGATTTACATGCATAGTGCGCAGAGGACGCCGACCTTCTGCAAAGTCAATCTCTAGAGACCTCCAAACTTCATGTGGCCTTCAGATTAACAAGAACAGTGCTTAGAGAGCTTTGTGGATTGGTTTTCTTGGCTGTGCAGCTGAGTGTGCAATGCAAAGTGTTTGTAAACTGATTGCATTGCGCCAGATGTAAAGTTTGGTGGAGGGGGATTATACTGTGGGGTTGTTTTATAAAATTTGGCGCCTTTTTTCCAGTGAAAGGAACTATGAATGCTTCAGCAGACCAAGAGATTTTAGACAATTTCACCAAGCTCTTTATGTCTGGACTATGGAAGTAAAATAGTCTCATTAGAATCAGACATTTTTAAAACATTTATAATACAGAATTTTTATTCTGTGCAATTATTTATATGATTTTTTAGTAAATTCACCAGCAAATATTTCACCTGCAAGAATTTGCCTGAAAAAATTCAACTGTGAAAAGTTGCCTACAAAAAAATCAATTGCAGAAATTCCCCTGCAAATGTGTATACCTTGCAGTGATTCAAGCCAAAGCAATCAGCATTAGATCGAGTCAAGCGGCTGATAATGCATCTTAATGTTGGATGCCACCTGCCAAAAAAAAATCCAAGAAGAAAATTTAAATTACGTTCATTTGATCACGTGACTCACCAGTTCGCTTTTGCAGAGGATCTTCTTTTGACCCAGAAGGAAGCAATGACACTGAAGTTGGCTTTTAGTTGTAGCTTCCGATTCGGGAAATGAAAAGGCTAGTTGGAGCAGGACGAGTTCTAAGATGGTCCGAATGCAAAAAAGCACGGATATGGCAGTGTCGGGGTCATCCATTTTGGTCGGATTGACCGACTGGGCTGGGCAGTTCAACATGCGCAGCTCAGCCTTCGTTGCAGGATGAGGCATAGTTAAGGTGATTTAGAATCACCAGTAGTTAATCCAAGGTATCAACTTGTTGCATGCAATACTGATTAAAGTGTTTTATGCTGAGCTGTTTTGATTTGCTGTGCAAGTGCTGCTGAATCACGCAGCGCGGATGTGATCAGCAAGGTGCGTATTCATGTTTTTGTCCTGCTGACCCCAAATCAGCCATGAGTTAGTAGTTGGACTTTTAAAGTTTTTCCATTCAAAGCAGCTGCGGTCTGGGCCTAGTTGCCTGACCACTCCTTTGTCCCAGTTTTATTCCTTTTCCACCGAGTTCCCGCCTCTGATCTTTATGACCCTTTTTTCGAGATTTGGGACAATCAGCTGCTAGTCAAGTCAAGTCAAGTCAAGTTTATTTATATAGCGCTTTTCAGCAACAAGGCACTCAAAGCGCTGTACATGAGGAAAAACATTACAATGATACAGAAAATCAAACACAGAAAAACAAATCAAATGACATTAATAATCCTTGGGAGTTTACTGGTAAGAGCTGGTTCTAATCCAATCTTTCTAATTGGCAGTAATTAAGTCCTCTGTGGTAAGGAATTCATCCCGTGCTAGAATTGATTTGTGACAATCAGATTGATTTATTTTGTCTCACAGAAACCTGGCTGCAGCAAGAGGATTATGTTACTATAAATGAGTCAACTCCTACTAATTATTTAAATTTTCACATTCCTCGAAATACTGGGCGAGGAGGAGGAGTAGCAACCATCTTTCAGTCCGATTTATTGATTAGTCCCAGACCAATCAATAGCTACAACTCTTTTGAATATTTAATCCTTAGTTTTCCTCATCCAAATTGCAAAGCACTAAAACCACTTCTGTTTGTTGTTTTGTACCGTCCACCAGGTCCTTACTCTCAATTTTTAGATCAGTTTTCAGACCTTTTATCTGATTTAGTGTTAAATACAGATAAAGTTATTATAGTGGTGGATTTTAACATTCATGTTGACACTGAAAGTGATAGCTTAAATATAGCCTTTAATGCTATCTTAGACTCAATTGGCTTTGCTCAAAACATTAACAAACCTACCCACGTTTGTCTTCATTCTCTGGACCTTGTGCTGACATATGGCATTGAGTGTAAAGACATAACACTATTTTCTCTTAACCCTCTCCTGTCTGACCATTTCTTTATAACCTCTGAGTTTAATTTAACTGAGTACTCCACACCTAAAGGAAAATTTCATTATAGTAGATCATTATCAGACGATGCTGTAACAACCTTTAAAGAATCTGTTCCACTTTTAATTTGCTCATTATCACAGAAAAACACAGTGGAGGGCAATAATTTTGTTTCTTCCCCTTCACAAATTGATTCTCTTGTTCATAGTGTTACTTCATCATTGCGTGGTGCATTAGACAATGCAGCCCCCTTGAAAAAGAAGGTAATTATTCATAGGAGGCTGGCTCCCTGGTTTAATTCAGAGCTGCGTACTTTAAAGCACAATGTTAGAAAATTGGAGCGAAAATGGCGCTCTACACACCTAGAAGATTCCTACTTAATCTGAAAAAATAGCCTACTGTTGTATAAAAAGACACTTCGCCAAGCCAGAACAGCTTGTTTCTCATCATTAATAGAAGAGAACAAGAATAATCCTAGGTTTCTCTTTAGTACAGTTGCTAAACTTACACAGAGTCATAGCTCTGTTGAGCCATCCATTCCCTTAGCTCTTAGCAGTCATGACTTTATGGGATTCTTCTTAAATAAAATTGATTCTTGAGTTATCAGAAATATTAGCTTCATCTAAACCTTCAACTTGTATGTTAGACCCAATCCCAACCAAACTATTTAAGGAAGTGTTCCCTCTGATTACCAGCCCCATTTTAGATATGATTAATCTATCTTTAGTAAATGGGTATGTACCACAGGCTTTTAAGGTAGCTGTAATTAAACCTTTACTTAAGAAACGTTCGCTTGATCGATATGACTTGAAAAATTACAGACCTATATCCAATCTTCCATTCTTATCTAAAATTCTTGAGAAAATAGTTGCTAATCAAATGTGTGAGCATTTACACAGCAATGACCTGTTTGAAGAGTTTCAGTCAGGTTTCAGAGCTCATCATAGCACTGAAACAGCTCTGCTGAAAGTCACTAATGATATTCTTATTGCCTCAGATAATGGACTTGTGTCTGTACTGGTTCTGTTATATCTCAGTGCTGCGTTTGATACAGTCGACCATAATATTCTCTTAGAAAGGCTGGAATATGCTGTAGGGATCAGGGGAACAGCTCTAGGCTGGTTTAAATCTTATTTGTCTGACAGATTGCAGTTTGTTCATATCAATGATAAATCATCTTTAAACTCCAGGGTTAATTGTGGAGTCCCACAGGGTTCAGTACTTGGGCCAATTCTCTTTACTATATATATGCTTCCAATAGGTCAAATTATCAGGCAGCATAGGATAAATTTTCACTGTTACGCTGATGATACTCAGCTTTACTTATCCATAAATCCTGATGAACCCAACCAGTTAGATAGACTACAAGCATGTCTTGAAGATATAAAAACTTGGATAACTTTAAATTTTTTGCTTCTCAATTCAGACAAGACAGAAGTTGTCGTCTTTGGACCGGAGTCTTTAAAAAAGAAACTGCTTAGTCAATCACTTAACCTGGATGGCATTAAATTGACCTCCGATAATAAAGTAAAAAACCTTGGTGTTATTTTTGACCAGGATATGTCATTTAAATCCCATATTAAACAGGTTTCCAGGATTTCCTTCTTTCACCTCCGGAACATTTACAAAATTAGAAATATCCTATCCAGGAGTGATGCTGAAAAACTAGTCCATGCATTTGTTACTTCAAGGCTGGACTATTGTAATTCTTTACAATCTGGATGTCCACAAAATGCAGTTAAAAGCCTTCAGCTGATTCAAAATGCTGCAGCAAGAGTTCTGATGAAAATTAAAAAGAGAGATCATATTTCCCCTACTTTAGCTTCCCTTCATTGGCTCCTTGTTCCAGAATAGAATTTAAAATTCTCCTCCTCACATATAAAGCCCTTAATGATTTAGCTCCATCATACATCAGAGATCTGATTGTTCCATACGTTCCTAACAGAGCACTTCGTTCTCAGGCTGCAGGTTTACTGGTGGTTCCTAGAGTCTCTAGAAGTAGAATGGGAGGCAGATCCTTTAGTTATCAGGCTCCTCTCCTGTGGAACCAGCTCCCAGTTTTAGTCCGTGAGGCAGACACCCTCTCTACTTTTAAGGCTAGGCTTAAAACTTTCCTTTTTGATAAAGCTTATAATTAGAGTGGCTTATTTTATCCTGAGCTATCTCTGTAGTTATGCTGCTATAGGCTTAGGCTGCTGGAGGACATAATGACCACTTTTACCCTCTTCGCTACATTCTCACACTACTCTCCAATTTTGCATTATTTGCTGTTATTTCAGCTTTTAACTTTGCTCTCTCTCTTTTCTCTTCCTAGAAGCTACACCAGTCCTGACTCTGTGTCTACCTTTGACACCTTTCTGGAGAGGGGCATCGTCCAAGCTTCTGCTGGCAACAACTTAATGCTCAGCCTCTACAGATGATCCACATGGCCCTGTCTTTCAGTGTTTAACGCTTTCTCTCTCCTAGACATAGCAATTGACTGAGCTTTTACTGTAACTAATTATATGTGCTCTCTTTCAGACTCTAAACTTGAAAACTGGCTCAAAGTTTATCTGTTCTTTCTTTCTAGATGAAACGACTAAAAGAGCTACATCCATTAACATTTACTTTTCCTTCCCATAGAAAGTACTCCTGGATCATTGCTTCTGTGTTCTTTTTGTGTCTCTGCTCTGTTCTCTCAAACCCCCAGTTGGTTGTAGCAGACGGCCGCTCACACTGAGCCTGGTTCTGCTGGAGGTTTCTTCCTGTTAAAAGGGAGTTTTTCCTCTCCACTGTCGCTACATGCATGCTCAGTATGAGGGATTGCTGCAAAGTCAACGCCAGTGACTGTCCACTGTCTCTACATGCTCATCCAGGAGGAGGGAATGCTGCAAGTCACTGACTGGATGCAATCTGCTGGGTTTCCTTAGACAGAAAAACTTTTTATCCAATTTGAATAAATAACTAACTAATTAATTGGAATGTATGTACCTGACTTTTGTGAAGAGCCTTGAGACGACATGTGTTGTGAATTGGTGCTATATAAATAAACTGAATTGAATTAAATTGAATTGAATTAATTAGACTATTTTACTTCCATATGAAAGCCTTAATGCTCCTTCTTGGCACTTAGACATCAATCATGAGTGCTACTCAGTACACGTCATATAAATCTATATATATATATATATATAGATTGATATAACTGATATTTACATACATATACATGTATATATATACAAAGTTATATAAAAGTTATAGCAATGAAATGAGACCACAGGGCTGCCAATAATCAAATTGTCTGGACCTTATTATGAAAGAAGGACCAGCTGCCTTCTTTCATCTCTGCTCAGGGAAAAAACAGGGCTAAGAGTGAAAAGGTAACTGTCCTTCCTCTAACAGGAGTGTGAAGGTAAATGGCCTGAATTTGTTTTATCAAGTCCCCAGAGACCCCAAAGCGCTTTACACTACGATCAGCAATTCCCCCAGTCATACACACATATAGAGTGGTGAGCTACAATGTAGCCACGGCCATACAAAGGTGCCATCGAGCCCTCTGACTACCATCACGAGGCAAGTCGGGTGAACTCTTGCAACAACAACTGAGATGGACAGAGCGGGGGTTCGAACCAGCAACCCACTAGCTACAGGACAAACTCTTACCACCTGAGCCACAGATTTTGTAGTCCCAGCTCAAGTATGCCTACACTCCAAGAAGATAAGTCTGGTTCGGTTGTAGGGTGTAATTCAGTTTATTTATATAGCGCCAATTCACAACACATGTCGTCTCAAGGCACTTCACAAAAGTCAGGTACATGCGTTCCAATTAATCCTAACTATTGAACAGTGCAGTCAGATTCAGTTATTTATTCAAATTGGATAAAAAGTTTGTCTATCTAAGGAAACCCAGCAGATTGCATCGAGTCAGAGATTTGTAGCATTCCCTCCTCCTGGATGAGCATGTAGAGACAGTGGACAGTCACTGGCGTTGACTTTGCAGCAATCCCTCATACTGAGCATGCATGTAGCGACAGTGGAGAGGAAAAACTCCCTTTTAACAGGAAGAAACCTCCAGCAGAACCAGGCTCAGTGTGAGCGGCCATCTGCCACGACCGACTGGGGGTTAGAGAGAACAGAGCAGAGACACAAATAGAACAAAGAAGCACTGATCCAGGAGTACTTTCTATGGGAAAGGAAAAGTAAATGTTAATGGATGTAGCTCCTTTAGTCGTTTCACCTAGAAAGAAAAAAAAACAGTTAAACTCTGAGCCAGTTTTCAATGTTAGAGTCTAAAGAGAGCACATAGAGTTAGTTACAGTAGAAGCTCCGTCAGTAGCTATGTCTAGGAAAGAAAAAAGGGTTAAACACTGAAAGGACAGGGCCCAGTGGATCATTGGGATAGAGGGGTGAGCATTAAGTTGGTTGCCAGCAAGAAGCTTGGACGATGCCCCTCTCCAGAAAGGTTGTCAAAGGTAGACACAGAGTCGGGGACTGGTGTAGCTTCTAGGAAGAGAAAAGAGGGGAGAGCAAAGTTAAAAGCTGAAAAAACAGAAATAATGAAAAAATTGGGGGAAGTAGGGGGAGAATGTGGGAAAAGAGGGTAAAAGTGGTCATTATGTCCTCCAGCAGCCAAAAAGCCTATAGACAGCATAACTACAGAGATAGCTCAGGAAAAAAAATAAGCCACTCTAATTATAAGCTTTATTCAAAAAGGGAAAGTTTTTAAGCCTACCCTTAAAAAGTAGAGAGGGTGTCTGCCTCACGGACTAAAAACGGGAGCTGGTTCCACAGGAGAGGAGCCTGAAAACTAAAGGATCTGCCTCCCATTCTACTTCTAGAGACTCTAGGAAACCCACCAGTAAACCTGCAGCCTGAGAACGAAGTGCTCTGTTAAGGAACGTATGGAACAATCAGATCCTGATGTATGATGGAGCTAAATTTTAAAAGGGTTTTTATATGTGAGGAGGAGAATTTTTAAAAATTCTATTCTGGAACAAGGAGCCAATGAAGGGAAGCTAAAGTAGGGGAAAAATTGATCTCTCTTTTTAATTTTCATCAGAACTCTTGCTGCAGCATTTTGAATCAGCTGAAGGCTTTTAAAACTGCTTTTTTTGGGGACATCCTGATAGTAAAAGAATTACAATAGTCCAGCCTTGAAGTAAACAAATGCGTGGACTAGTTTTTCAGCGTCATTCCTGGACAGGATATTTCTAATTTTGGCAATGTTCCAGAGGTGAAAGAAGGAAATCATAGAAACCTGTTTAAATTATGGGATTTAAATTGACATGTCCTGGTTTAAAAAATTAACCCAAAGGGTTTTTTACTTATTTTTGGGAAAGGTCAATTTAATGCCATCCAGGTTAAGTGATTGACTAAGCAGTTTTTTTTTTAAAAGACTCCGGTCCAAAAGACGAAAACTTCTGTCTTGTCTGAATTTAGAAGCAAAAAAAATTTTTAAGGTCATCCAAAATTTTTATGTCTTTCAAGACATGCTTGTAGTCTATCTAACTGGTTGGGCTCATCAGGATTATGGGAATAAGTAAAGCTGAGTGTCATCAGGCGTAACAAGGTAAAAAAATTTATTCTATGCTGCCTGATAATTTTGGACCTATTGGAAGCATTATATATAGTAAAGAGAATTGGCCCCCAAGAAAAAAAAAATACTGAAACCCTGTGGTACTCCACAATTTTAACCCTGGGGTTTTTAAAGATGATTTAAATTTACATAAAACCAACTGGAATCTGTCAGACAAAAAAGATTTAAAAAACCCAGCCTAGTGCTGTTCCCCCTGATCCCTACAGCATATTCCAGCCTTTCTAAGGAATATTATGATCGACTGTATAAAAATGCAGCACTGAGATTAAAAGAAACCAGTACAGACACAAGTCCATTATCTGAGGCCATAAGAAATATCATTAGTGACTTTCAGCAGAGCTGTTTCAGTGCTATGATGAGCTCTGAAACCTGACTGAAACTCTTCAAACAGGTCATTGCTGTGTAAATGCTCAAACATTTGATTAGCAAAATTTTCTCAAGAATTTTAGATAAGAACGGAAGATTGGATATCGGTCTGTAATTATTAAGTCATCTCGATCAAGCGAAGGTTTCTTAAAACAAAGGTTTTAATTTAAGCTACCTTAAAAAGCTTGTGGTACATATCCCCTTACTAAAAGGATAGATTAATCATATCTAAAAATGGGGCTGGTAATCAGAGGGAAACACTTCCTTAAAAAAATTTGGTTTGGGATTGGGTCTAACATACAAATTTAAAAGGGTTTGATGAAGCTAATATTTCTGATAACTCAGGAAGCCCCACAGGATCAAAACAGTCCCAAAACACATATCAGGTTCTACAGTTACTTCCCCAATGTTGTCTCACTTGTTGAGGATGAAGTAATCATCTCTGGGGGTTTTGGGAGAAAAATTTTCTTTTAATAGGGGGGGAATCAATTTATTTTGGAAGAATCCCAAAAAATCATGACTGCTGGGGGGGAGGGCTAAGAGAGAATGGAAAAATGGCTCAACAGAGCTATGACTTTTGTGTAAAGTTTAGCAACTGTACAAAAAATAAAAAGAGAAACCTAGGATTATTCTTTTTCTCTTCTTTTTAAGGATGAGAAAAAAAGTGTTTTAGTTTTGGGAAGTGTCTTTTAATACAAACAGTAGGTTTTTTTTCCAGATTAAGTAGGAAATCCTCTAGTTGTGTAGAGCGCCATTTTCGCTCCAATTTTCTAAAACATTGTGCTTTAAAGTACGCAGCTCTGAATTTAAAACCAGGGAGCTAGCCTCCTATGAATAATTTCCTTTTTTTTCAAGGGGGCTGCATTTTGTCTAATGCACCACGCAATGATGAAGTAACACCCTGAAAAAAGGGGAAATCAATTTTTGAAGGGGAAGAAAAAAAATTATTCGCCCTCCACTCTGTTTTTCTGTGATAATGAGCCAAATAAAAAGTGGAAACAGATTCTTTAAAGGTTGTTACAGCATCGTCTGATAATGATCTACTATAATGAAAATTTTCTTTCAGGTGTGGAGTACTCGGTTAAATTAAACTCAAAAGGTTATTAAAAAAATGGTCAGAAAACCCCACAGGGGTTGTAAGAAAATATTGTTATGTCTGTACACTCAATGCCATATGTCAGCACAAGGTCCAGAGAATGAAGAAAAAACGTGGGTAGGTTTGTTAATGTTTGAGTAAAGCCAAAATTGAGTCTAAGATACCATTTAAAAGGCTATATTTAAGCTATCAATTTCAGTGGTCAACATGATGGGGGTAAAAATCCACCACTATAATAACTTGATCTGTATTTTTTAAACACTAAATCAGATAAAAGGTCTGAAAAAATGATCTATAAAGTGGAGAGTAAGGGGGGCCTGGTGGACGGTACAAAACAAAAAAACAGAAGTGGTTTTAGTGCTTTGCAATTTGGATGAGGGAAAACTAAGGATTAAATATTCAAAAGAGTTGTAGCTATTGATTGGTCTGGGACTAGTCAATTAAATCGGACTGAAAGATGGTTTCTACTCCTCCTCCTCGCCCAGTATTTTCGAGGGGGAATGTGAAAAAATTTAAAAAAATTAGTAGGAGTTGACTCATTTATAGTAACATAATCCTCTTGCTGCAGCCAGGTTTCTGTGAGACAAAATAAATCAATCTGATTGTCACAAATCAATTCTAGCACGGGATGAATTCCTTACCACAGAGGACTTAATTACTGCCAATTAGAAAGATTGGATTAGAACCAGCTCTTACCAGTAAACTCCCAAGGTTTTTAAATGTCATTTATTTTTTTTTCTGTGTTTGATTTTCTGTATCATTGTAAGTTTTTCCTCATGTACAGCGCTTTGAGTGCCTTGTTGCTGAAAAGCGCTATATAAATAAACTTGACTTGACTTGACTTGACTAGCAGCTGATTGTCCCAAATCTCGAAAAAAGGGTCATAAAGATCAGAGGCGGGAACTCGGTGGAAAAGGAATAAAACTGGGACAAAGGAGTGGTCAGGCAACTAGGCCCAGACCGCAGCTGCTTTGAATGGAAAAACTTTAAAAGTCCAACTACTAACTCATGGCTGATTTGGGGTCAGCAGGACAAAAACATGAATACGCACCTTGCTGATCACATCCGCGCTGCGTGATTCAGCAGCACTTGCACAGCAAATCAAAACAGCTCAGCATAAAACACTTTAATCAGTATTGCATGCAACAAGTTGATACCTTGGATTAACTACTGGTGATTCTAAATCACCTTAACTATGCCTCATCCTGCAACGAAGGCTGAGCTGCGCATGTTGAACTGCCCAGCCCAGTCGGTCAATCCGACCAAAATGGATGACCCCGACACTGCCATATCCGTGCTTTTTTGCATTCGGACCATCTTAGAACTCGTCCTGCTCCAACTAGCCTTTTCATTTCCCGAATCGGAAGCTACAACTAAAAGCCAACTTCAGTGTCATTGCTTCCTTCTGGGTCAAAAGAAGATCCTCTGCAAAAGCGAACTGGTGAGTCACGTGATCAAATGAACGTAATTTAAATTTTCTTCTTGGATTTTTTTTTGGCAGGTGGCATCCAACATTAAGATGCATTATCAGCCGCTTGACTCGATCTAATGCTGATTGCTTTGGCTTGAATCACTGCAAGGTATACACATTTGCAGGGGAATTTCTGCAATTGATTTTTTTGTAGGCAACTTTTCACAGTTGAATTTTTTCAGGCAAATTCTTGCAGGTGAAATATTTGCTGGTGAATTTACAAAAAATCATATAAATAATTGCACAGAATAAAAATTCTGTATTATAAATGTTTTAAAAATGTCTGATTCTAATGAGACTATTTTACTTCCATAGTCCAGACATAAAGAGCTTGGTGAAATTGTCTAAAATCTCTTGGTCTGCTGAAGCATTCATAGTTCCTTTCACTGGAAAAAAGGCGCCAAATTTTATAAAACAACCCCACAGTATAATCCCCCTCCACCAAACTTTACATCTGGCGCAATGCAATCAGTTTACAAACACTTTGCATTGCACACTCAGCTGCACAGCCAAGAAAACCAATCCACAAAGCTCTCTAAGCACTGTTCTTGTTAATCTGAAGGCCACATGAAGTTTGGAGGTCTCTAGAGATTGACTTTGCAGAAGGTCGGCGTCCTCTGCGCACTATGCATGTAAATCAGTTTACGTGGCCTACCACTTCGCGGATGAGTTGTTGTCATTCCCAATCGCTCGTGTTTGTGTCAAATACAAACCACATCACATCACTGTTTCGGACTGTGGGATCCTGCGCACATTGAGATGGTACTCAACTGAAATGAAAAACTAAACAAACCATGTTGAGCCGACCCGACCTGAGTAGTGTAGATACTAATAGAAAAGGGGCATTATTTGTCAGACAGATTGCAGTTTAATCATGTAAATAATAAATCTTACTTGCGGAGTGCCACACTTTGTCAGTGCTTGGGCCAATTCTCTTTACTATATTTATGCAATGCTGAACTGTGATAGTACTGCATTGTTAGTTTATTAGTTATTAGTGTTTCAGGGTTTATTGCTTTTTGCCCTTTTTTACTATTTTTTGTTTTTTTAAGCTTAGTAGTTCTTAGTTTTTTTCCTTTTACTTAGTAGTTTAGCTGAATGTTTAGCTGAAGTTACTAAATTCTAACTAAAGTATTTTAACTGTTGTTGAAATATTTATATATATTTAAATACGAAGCAAGTATTTCTAAAACAATAACTGACAAAGACTGGGAGCTGATTGGCTATTAATATCTGATAATCAGGTGGTGCCCCGACTTCGTAATGTTGATTAAAAATCATTAAATTTTTAATAACTGCCCTTGTCATTTGTTAATAGTTATTTATAGCAAAGCCAAACTATTGTTGTACAACACTCCGTTCTATTTTAGTAATCCAGTTGTTCCATATGTTGCCAACAGAGTACTTTGCCCTCAGACAGCAGGTTTACTGGTGGTTCATAGAGTCTCTAAAAGTAGAATGGGAGGTAAATATTTTAGTTATCAGGCTCCTCTCCTCCTGTGGAACCATCTCCCAGTTTTAGTCTGTGTGGCAAACATCCTGTCTACTTTTAAGACTAGGCCTAAAATTTTTCTGTTTGATAAGGCTTATAGGTAGAGTAGCTTAGTTTATCCTGAATTATCTCTGTAGTTATGCTGCTATAGGCTTAGGCTGCTGGAGGACATAATGAACCCCTGACAGTATTCTTACCAATTTCTCATGTTCCTTTTTCCTGATGTTTCCTTTATTTGGAATGGCCACCTAGATCACAAAGACCATGATCAGTGTTTTTGTGGTGTCCTTCAGACATATTAGCCACTTAAGCTACCTGTTGGTGATACATCCTTTCAAGAGTTTTTTCTCTCCCATGATGGTTCATCAAGCTCCTTCTCTTCCAGTTTTCAACGTCTGAGACGATGTTCTTCCACATCTCGCTTACTTTTAGCATACAGCTTGATGCTATCCATGTAGAGGAGGTGACAGATGGTGGCCCCATTTCTGAGTCGGTATCCATGGCCAATCTTGTTAAATAGTTGGCTGATGGGGTCAGGCTTATGCAAAACAGCAGCAGGGGAAAGAGCATCTCCTTGGTATATGCCACATTTGATAGAGACTTGCGCAGTTGGTTCAAGATTGGTCCCAAGGGTAGTTTTCCAAGCCTCATTAAGTTTGCAATGGAGGCTGTCATAGTGTTGTTGACCTTGAACAGCTTCAGGCATTCCGGGATCCACGTGCGTAGCATTGAGTCGTAGGCATTTTTGTAATTAATCCAGGCAGTGCACAGGTTGTATGTCTGGTATTACAGTCTTGGGCAAATGTTCTGTCAACCAGCAGGTGGTGTTTGGCTCCTCTGGTAATTTTACCTTTGCCTTTTTATCCCTCTGCCATGTATTGATCCTTGTGCCTGTTGATTTTAGCCACTATGATGCCTGACAGGAGCTTCGATGTGGAGAGAAAGGTTATAGGCTGATAGTAAGACAGGGTTGTTCCCTTCTTGAGCTCTTTCATTATTAGGACTGTTTGACTCGGTCAGCCCATTTTTTAGCAGTTGGTTAAAATGTGCTGCTAGGCGCTCATTGAGAGAAGTCAGCTTCTTCAGCCAGTAGGCATGGATCATGCCGAGGCCTGGTGCTGTCTCATTCATCATACCCTGGACTCTTTGATCAATTTCTGCCAATGTAATGTTCACTGGACTTTGTTCAGGGATATTGGTGTGGTCTGCTTTTAGGTCTTTAGCCACTGTGAATCATTGTAATGTGATGCTTCCTTCTCTCATAAGTTTGCCCAGTACTGTTCAGTCTCCAGCCTTAGTGGGTGTGCTTGTGTGTTATCCATGTGCCTGCTGATCTTAGCCACTGTGATGCCTGACAGGAGCTTCGATGTGGAGAGACGATGTGGAGGTTATTAGCTGATAGTAGGATAGGATTCTAGAATTGTGCCCCTCAAGGTGGCAGTAGGTTGGAGTAGATCTGTTACATTTCATTCTGATATATTCTTTTTAAGAACTCAAATTCCTCTTGTGGTGGATAAAAATCGATTTTTGGACGATGCTCGAAGTTCAAACCATCTCCTCCATTGTTTATGATTGGCAATGTGAGATTATTGGGAAACAAGTTGGATGCAGGATGGAGACGTGTCTGCATGATCATATCCCTGACTCCAGCATCTCTCTGCCAGGCTTTCTGACCATATCAGCAGACAGAAATTTGAAGAGGAGTGGCAAATATAAAGGAGGTGGACTGGCAGTACTTGTGAACAACAGATGGTGTCATCCAGGACATGTTACTGTGAAGTGTTGTCTCTGCAGTCCAGATATTGAACTGTTAGCAGTAAGTTTTCGTCCATATTATTTACCCAGAGAGTTCACCTGGATTATTTTGGCAACAGTTTACATTCCACCTTCCGCTGTTGCCGACACTGCAATGTGATGCCATCAGCTCAGTTGTTGCTAAGCTACAGACACAACATCCCAATGCGTTTGTGGCAATATCTGGTGATTTTAACCATGCTTCACTCTCTGCCACACTTCCAACGTTTCAACAGTTTGTTAGCTGCTCTACCAGAGAAAACAAAATGTTGGATTTGTTTTATGCAAATGTCAAGGACTCATACATCTCTAAAGCAAGACCTCCTCTAGGCAAATCAGATCACAATCTTGTTTTTCTCTGCTCGAAATATAAAGCCCTTGTTCAGGGGCAACCTGTAATAAAGAAATCTGTGAAAAGATGGTCACAGGAAGCTGAAGAAACCCTGGGAGGTTGTTTTGAGGCTACAGACTGGGACGCACTGTGCCAGCCACATGGAGAGGACAGCAATGCCATGACTGTGTGTCACAGGAAATATTAACTTCTGTGTGGATGCCACCATCCCCAACAGAACGGTGAGATGCTTCCCCAGTAACAAACCCTGGATCACCAGTGACCTGAAGGACCTGCTTAAAAAGAAAAAAAGTCTTCAGAGAGGGAGACAGGGAATTATTGAGGAGTATACAGAAGTGACTTAAAGTCAAGATAAGAGACAGCAAGAAGGTGTACAAGAGGAAGCTGGAGAGCAAGCTCCAGACAGAGCCAATCAACTACACACATTCTTCAATAGGTTCCATTCAGAAACAAGCTCCACATCCTTCTCTTCTGCTCACAGCCAGACATCTCAACCTCCTTTGACCCACAGCTTTCCTGTCACACCTCAAATGTTTTATCTTCCACCTCAGCCATGGACCCTTCTGCTTCTACATGTATGCCTTCAACCAAATCAGAAGATGCTGATGCTACCTTGGCTTCCTCCTTCCACCTGTTTGTCTGAAGAAGTCAGGTGAAGACGCAACTGGAGAGACTGAACCGGAACAAGGCTGCAGGTCCAGATGGTGTCAGCCCTAGAGTCTTGAAGGTCTGTGCTGAGCAGCTCTGTGGGATTCTGCAGCACCTCTTCAATCTTAGCCTGGCCCAGAAGAAGGTTCCAGTGTTGTGGAAGACCTCCTGTCTTGCTCCGGTACCAAAGAAAACTCACCCATCAGTCCTCAATGACTATAGACCCGTTGCCCTGACATCATGAAGGTCCTAGAGAGACTCCTGTTGGCCCACCTGAGTAAGCAAACAATAAACTATCAGGACCTCCTTCAGTTTGCTTTTTGCTGTGGAGTTGGAGTTGAAGATGCCATCATAAATCTGCTTCAACAAACCCACTGTCATCTGGACAAAGCCAGCAGCACTGTAAGGATCATGTTCTTTGACTTTTATTTATCGTGTTTGTTTACTGTGTTTAACAGTTATTAGAGGAATGGGTAATTCTTTTCAGGTGAAAGAGGAAGAGGAGATCAAAATGCAGCCCTCAACGTAAGTCCTAGTGACCTCTGGAGTAAAACACATCCCCATAAGTTTTCACCTCCCCAAATATGTTCTGAAAGGAAGATATATGGGCCCATCTGCTCCTAAACCAGATGTCTGCCTCAACTTGATCTAAGGTTGTGACCATGGAAGGAGTTGTTTTTGCCAAGGAATGTGGGGAGCCTGCGTTGTCTCAGAAAGCACTGAGTGTGCTAAGTATAGGGGATTTCTGTTATCAGTTCATGCCCCACCCCGTAGTGCATGCTTGTATTAAGAACTGTGTGGATTCTACACTTTATCCTTTTTGGCTTCGAAGGAGCTGACTGCATTCAGTGGAGCGAAAAAGGTCACTGTATGCATACAATCAATATACTTTTTTCAGATCAAATACAGTTTGAATGATACATTTTATTCTCATGTGATTCTTTTGCTAAATAAGGGGTTTTTTCCAACATGAGATTGAAGGTTTGTGTGTCTAACCAGGTAGTCAGCAGCACAGGAGCACCACAGGGGACTGTACTCTCACCATTCATTTTTACTCTGTACACTTCAGACTTCCAGTACCAGACAGACTCTTGTCATCTGCAGAAATACTAGAATGATTATTCAGTCGTGGGGTGGATCAGAGATAGACAAGAAGCTGAGTACAGGGAGCTGGCGGACTGTTTTGTGGCATGGTGTAGAAACAATCATCTCATCTTCAACGTATCTCTTAAGAATATCCCTGTATTTAGCACCATCCATCTTTCCCTTAACTCTGAACACTTTCCCAGTCCCTACTGCTGAAAAAGCTACCACAATGTTTCTTTTTTTAATGGGCCCTGTCCGGCACAGTAGCACTGTTGTTGTCTGAGTGCCAAGAAGAAGCCCAACAGAGTGGAGCATTACGGCTAACGCTGATTGATATATAGAAAAAAAAGTTTATTAGAAACTGCTTTGGGATAATTTCAATTGCAAAGGACACAGAGACAGAAACAAAAAGGGAAAAAAGGCACAAAAGAGAGAGAGGTCGGGCAAAAAGGAAAAAGGGAGAGAAGCAGAAAAGAATAGAGAGAAAGAAGGATGAAGAGGATACAATATACTAGACCACTGCTTCTACATCTGCATGAACATATTATAACAACAGTAATGTTACCAAAAACTGCACGGTACTAATAAATGCAAGATGTATTTAGTGGTAACTGTGTCTCAATATCGAACATCTGTGTATCTTTTAACAACTAAATCCAAACACCTGAGGGTGCAAGTGTGAGCGTGCTGGTGTATATAAGGTTTCTCCATAAACATATGCAATAGAGTGTGAGGAGCCACAGACCTGCCCCCCTGGACCAGAGACAGACAGAGATCTGAGCCACAGACATCCAAAGGCCCCCCAGAGCACAGGAACCCCAGGAGGACCACCCCAAGGACTACTGCGACCCCCCAAAAAAGAGCAGAAGAGAGCCCCAGGGGGACTACACAGCAGCCACAGTGTAGCTGCAGCTACGAGCCCACAGGCCCCGCAGGCAGCCGTCTATGGCGGAGCAGATCCAGCCATTCACCCAGAGACCAGAAACCCTGGGGGCACATCACCCCACCAAGCAGAGGCCCGATAGAGCCAGAGGGACCAGGCCCCGGCAAGCAGCCACCGGTAGTGAGCCAGCACACACCAAAGCAACCAGCCCCGGACACCCAAAGCCACCAATTTTCACCAGGGAGAAAATAGGCCCCACATTTGATGGGCCACTACCCGAAACCAAATGACCCCGGCCCAGACCCCAACCCCACGCTCCAACCTCAGCCCCCAACGACCCCTGTCCCCAGCCGCAGAGGGGGCCACGAACAAAAGAGGGGTCTACCTGGTCCAAACGAGCCTGCAAACCAGAGCTGTTCCAGGAAGAAAAAGTCCCAACCCCCAATGAATTCCAATCTCAATCCCAAGAGCCCCCCATCCCCCAACATAAATTTTCCCCACAGGGGCACATCCCAACAGATGAGCTCCAACCCCAAAAAGCCAATGAAGACATATCCACACAGCACTAGCTCCACACATGACCCCACCCCAAGCACCCCCACCGCATCCTGACCTTCACCACACAGCAGCACGCACGCGGGGCCGACGGCCCCCACCACACCCCAGCAACCACACAAACACACCACATTACCATCACTGCAACGACAGTCCAGGGATAAACTCTAACCAGCTTACTGTTACCGCTCAGCCGATCCAAATGCTGGTAACCACAGAGCGGGCCCCCCTGACGTGGTGATATCAGAGCTGCAATTAATGCTAGGAGGTGCAGTTCCATGCCGTTTCTCTGGCAAGATGGCCCCAACACCATCCTCCATATATTAGGGGAACTGCCTATATGCCTTTTGGCAAACTCAAAACGTGCCTTCTTATATTTAACACCAAGTATTAGTTTTTTTTTAGCTGCTCTTGCATAAAGCCCACCTCTATGGAGTGTATGGCTTATTGTGGTCCTATGGACATATATTCCAGTCTCTTCTATGGAACTCCTTCAGGGTTACCTTTGGTCTCTGTGCTGCCTCTCTGATTAATGCCATGTCATGTAGATGTTTGTGTTTTGTTTTTCCTTTGCGTTTTGTTTCTAATTCATTCTTGTATTCTATTATGGTCCCTTTAAGTTTATGTGTGGCTACATCAGTTTGATTATTCCCATTATCTCTGTTCAGCTTATTCGTGTTAATTTGTTTCTACTCTGCCACAGCCATTATGTAATCAACCACCAGCCTCCCTGTCACACCTGTGTTCTGCACGGTATATATTCGCTTTCTGTTTCGTCCTTGCTGGTTAATACTGTTCTGTTCATGTTCTATGCCCATGTCAACACCTGCTTTTCACCCATGCTCTTTGCCTTGTTCACGTTAAGCCTGCTTGTAAGTTTTTGTTCTTTTTCATTTAAACTTTTTTACTCGATGTGCTGCTCTTGCCTGCCTGTCTGTAATTGGGTGCTACCCCATGACCATTTCATGACAAATGTGTCTATGCTTGGATGTGATTGTATTCTTTATAAGGTTAAAGGAGAAAAACTTGTTTTCCAGTGCTGTCTTTTGTTTCAGCTGTTGCCATGGTGAATCAAGATAGTAAGGCCCCATTGGTGATAGATCAGCTTGTGCGCAAGCTTAACTAAAGGTTGAGATACTCTGGCTCTGGAATCCAATGGATGAAACACAGGCTTGCTGTGAATATGCTAGCTCATGTTCATTAATAGTTTTTGAACATTCTTTACGTGAAGTTCCCAGACACTACGACTCTCCAAAGATGGAGAGATGGAGGCAGCAGTGATAAGCAACATCAACAAGCAAGACTATAGTGAAAAGTTAAGGTCACAGTTCTAACGGTGGTGATAAAAGCATACGGGGCTTTAAACTCCAATGTGGAATAACAGTACCAGCAAATTTAAGGAACATTGTTGGAGATCTCTGTTCAGAAGATCATGACTTTAAACAAATAGGGAAGACACTACTTAAACCCTCACACCCCCAGAACTGAGACAGCAGCTCATAGAGGGTTATGCTGCTTTCTTTTTCTGACATGTACAAAATAGAACCCTGCACTGAAATCTGAACAAGTTTGAGTTTGATGAGAAGTTGGAATGTATACTATTTCCTTTCCATTGAGCAACACAAACGAACAATAAATGACCAGGATGTTCTAAAAAATAGACCTAATTCTTGCCTAAAATGAAAGAGGCCAGTGGAACATCAGAGCCTCACACATCAACTACAGGAAAGAAAAACGCAAATGAGTTGGAAGGAAGTGGAAAGGCTCTATAGACACAAACACTACATTCTGAGCCTTATGGTACTTTTTAGACCTCAGCACTTTTGTTATGCAGATTGCAGGGTAAATGAATGATGCTTACCTCCTGTAACTGTTGGTTACACATGAGATATCAGAGCCAAACTGTCATTGATTCCCTTTTTGTCATGTTTGAATAATGGAGAAAAGTAGGTCTGAATCACTGGCGCCATCTAGAGGCACAGCTTTGCTATTTATTTTTACAAATCAGAACAAGACCAAATACAATAATAACTCAGAGAGAAAAAAAGTGACTGGTTTGTTGACAACAGAACACAAGATGAAATAGTGAAGAATTCATGCACTCTGAAAGGTGAAATGATGTTGCATCCTACTAGGGAATTCCAGATACAAGCTGAAAACCCAGAACTATTTGTTAGTTGTGCTCTGATATTAGAAAAATGAAACAACCATTTTGGAAGTTGAGATTGTCGTTTTGTTAAATGCACTTGCCAACTTTGACCCTCCTAGACCCAAGACTATTCACCATTGTCAAGTTTAACCAGCAAGCTGGTGCAAGACGATGGTTAATCAGCTAATTCTGAAAGGCAGTTACCACCCACAATGTGATTTATCAAACCTGAAACGGATTGCGGAGCTGTTTTTGCGTCTAGATTTAGCAGGAACAAACTGGCAGCAAACATGTCTGCTGTCACTGTGGCCAGAAGGAGGCATAGATAGAATGACAGATGATGGAGAGAGACAATCTTCTGTACATGTGTCGATTTAGATTGTCAAAAATAAAACTAATAAAAATAGATTGAGAATAGAGGATTCTATGTAGGATTATCTAAGCTCTGATTTGGAGCCAATCACAAACAGAAGCCGTGACATTTCTCCTATGATAAAACTCCTTTTTTATCTTGTGTCTGGATCATTTCAGCGCATCATCGCTGTCAGTGAGATCATCTGCTGCTGAAGCACAAACCTGATCATGCAGTAGTGCAGACATAACAGATCATCTGCCACAGTCAAGTGCACACAGTCTGTGCAACTGTAATTGCACATCATGCAAAGAACCCATTGTTCTGTGATGTTGATAATATAATTACTAGGAAAGAAATAAAGTCATTATAAGGTAGATTTAAACCTTCATTTGCAAACTGGACACTAAAATCACTTTTTAGCAGGTGAAAAATCACCATTTTAGAGCAGGCTATTCCATGTGGTGAGAAAGACAGTGTCTGCTTTAACCTTGTCACAAAACGAAACAAACTGCATTATTGATAGTAACATTGTGTCATTGCAGAGCAGTTGGAGCTGGATCAGTTTGATTACGTTGTTTGAATGTGAACATATGACAGGGGAGCGTTTATATAGTCAAAAATGAAAATTAAAACAATCAAACATGTACATTGTCAAAAAAGCCCAAAATGAATTCAGTAAAATCATTGGAAAATAATTTATTTCTATGTACATACATGTTACATTTTAAATTCTTTGCAGGACAGTTATGTGATGTTATGTCTTTAAAGGTAACATATAGATAATCAACTATTACCACAAACCATATTCATGTTGCTAATCTGACATTCAGGTTTAAATATTGTGGCGTCTCCGAAAAGAGTTCAAAGGAGACAACCATCTAAGAAATTAACTGACAGACATCTGTGTCTTTTTTTATTGTTAATGTTGATTGGCCAATTTCTAAGCTGCAATCATTGTGAGTTACGTCGAGCAACACAGTAAACAAGCTGTGTGCTCTTGTGGTGTTTTCAGCCCAGACACAACACTGACCAGCTGCCCTGGGTGTGCACCGATGGCACACAGCTCTGCCCTCTTGCACAATGGCCTGTAATCTATCATTCTGATTAGAGGCCAAGCAGGATGGCTCACTGGGTCCATCCAGACCACAAACATCAAGCATCTGCTCACAGAACAACTTCAATCTCAGCCTTCTGCTGCGCAATGGCGCACTCAGAGGCGCCCTCCACAAACGAACATAGAGGGAAAGCATTTCGTCAGCACAGAGGCTGCATCTGTAGAATCACTGCTTGTTGTGACTGGAGGAACTGAAGTATTCATATCATCCTGGTCCAGGAGACATTCCCAACCAGGAGACTGGGAAGTCTCTGCAGAGCGACCAGAGGACAGAGTGATGCTAATAGTGAACATTAAGGTGTTCTAGTCTATGAGGTGTGGGTGTGTCTACATTGAATCTGTGATGTACTATGGTGACATGTCAGACCCCCACAGCCATGCACCAGATTAGCTGGCTACCTAAGAGAAGATTTGATGTTCCATATTTTTATATTGCTGTGTGATATTTCCACATTCCATACAACACAACATGGAAATTCACTTCAAATGTCAGTTTTTTTCCACAGATTTAACAGTTTTAAGATAGACACAATTGTTTGAACAAAAAATAAACTAAACACATGCAAGCAGTTTAATGGCAGTACCATCATTTTGTCACACATGTACTTTTTCACATGTGTACTTTTTACTGCTCCATATGTAAGTGAATATAAAAATGAACCAAAACTGTAAGATGAATTTTGCAGGAATATCTTTAGTTTTTATTGATTTCAAATACAAACAGAAGAAAACTTTGAGAAAAAGAAACAATTAAAGGTGCTGTTAATTATATTGAAAAGTACAAATTAAAACTAAAAATGCTCCTCCCACAGAAACAAGCATTTCTTCTTCCAAGTACATTTGATACAGGGGAAAAGGGAAATACGTCAATTGTTTTCTATGTTATAGAGATCCTCCACAGTGATGTACACCACCTAAAAAAGGAAAAAGAAAACATCTAAACATTATATAACTTAACGTTGTTCAAACAAATGAAAAATACCCATATTGGAGTCTAAATCCAGGTCAAATCAGCAGCCAGGGTCCTGACCAGGAAGAAGAGATTAGAAACTTGACAATCTCAAGATCACACACAGTACCTATTTATTCACCTATTTATTTATTTTCAATAATATTGAAAATGAGGAGCATGACATGAACCATGTTACATTCTAAATGTCTATAGGCCCTCTAGTCAAAGGCTTATCCCCAGGCCCAGTCCCTGCTAGGCTTTTAGGAGTTAACCTTTAGAACTAATAATACAAGTAAACCTATTTAAAACAAACAGTACAATAAAACTTTAGTGATCTAGTGATCTGTAATCTAGAGATGTTATTTGAGACGCAGTCCTTTAACACTGTTGGTCTTTTAAAATCACCTGTTGGTGTTAAGAAGTGCTCCTCTAAAAGGTCTTGAACTCCTGTTTAACTCCTGAATAATTCAAGCACTGTTTAAACGCCTATTGTTTCCATCCCACAGTGGACCCATCTTCTGATGGCTACTTCCAGCAGGATAATACCTAGACCATCTCAAACTGGTTTCTAAAACATGGCAATAAGTTCACTGTACACCAGTGATCTCCAGAGTCACCATATCTCAATGTGGACCAATGTATAGTCAGAATGAGCAGACGGATGGACTGGCGGGTGGATAGGGATGGATGGATGGATGGATGGATGGATGATCTTGGGTGTGGAACCTTGCAGACAACTTTACTAGTTTAGGGGATCATAAGAGTTTGATTGTCCAATTATAATAGCTTTTGGACATCTGGAGACACCTTACCAACGCATCCTTCTGTGGGGCGTGCAGTGGGAGTAAAGGTCAATTTTAAGACTTTCTGGCCCCTGTATAAACAAACCAGGAGCTCTGTCTGCATTCTCGGGAACATTGTTTCACAGCACTAGGCTTGTTCCTAGTGAAGACTCTACGAGTGCTGCCCCTTGTCATTAATCCTGTTTGTGGAGTTCATGGATCTCAAGGCGTATTCACAAAGAGAAGGATATGTGGTTCGGAAATCTAAGGTACCCATCTTTGCTTTTTCCAGATGATGTGGCGGGTATTAAGCACCCGGGATGAAAGCAAGCTCTTCTAGGTCTGAGATTGTGGTTCTCAACCGTGGACTGTAGTGTGGACTAAGCGGACTGTATACTTCAGGTTGGGGGTAAGTCTTTTCCTTAAGCATAGGAGTTCTGTCTCTTTGGCAGCTGATGACAGGATCCAGCGAGAGATGGCATTACACATTAACTTACGTAATCAAAACCTAACCATTAAACATGCACCAAATAAGCAATAAGTGAAACAGCTTTAACTGTTTTAACTTCAACAGAATGAGTCTGACTTCCATGTATAACGCTGGCTTTTGTTGCACAATCCACGCATGCTTCTCTAAGCACCTCTGGGATTCGCAGCGGAGCAGAGCTCCATTATTTGAGGAGGAGCTCAGAGTAGAGCAGCTAGTCTTCTGCATTGAAAGGATGTTTGGGCATCTGATCAGGATGTTACCTGGATGCTGTCGCAAAGGAAGCAGACCCCAGTGTAGACCCAAAACTCATGGTAAGGACAATATACCCCTTCTAGCCTGGGATCTAGCATAAGAAGTTGAAAAGTTCTGCTGGGGAAAGGGTCGTTCTAGGTTCTATAGCAGGTTCATGACTACAAACTGACCTCAGATAAGCCAAAGAATAAATAGACGGATCTAAAATAATATCAAACTCACATGATCGTGGTCAGGGTCGGGGTAGTCACAGATGTCCTTTGGAAAAGCAGAACGCATCAACAGTTTCACTTCCTCAGGGTAAACATAGGTAGGCTGACGCTGACTGTCCTCCTTAACACCAACTCTGTGAAACATCTGAACAGAGACAGATGAAGGAAGACAGAAGAGAGAAAATTAGAAAAACATTTAAGGAATTTTCCGACTATTTAAAGTAAAAACTGTTATTTCTATTTCTACATGTTATGTTTTAAGTGTTTTTGGTTTTGGTTTCATTAGAAACTTGATAATTTTTTCTTTCGGACAGATTATTAAAATACCCACTAGAGTTATTCTCAAGTGCTGCCAATTAGAAGAAAGACTGACTGTTCACATGAACACTGCCGACAGAAATTTGGCTCATTAACCTCAGACACACAGTGGGTAGAATGAGTATTTGATACGCTGCTGATTTTGCAGGTTTTGCCAGTGGCAAAACCTGCAAGAGAGCTTCGCTTTTTGGCTCAGCTCTCTCTTCACCACAACGGACCGGCACAGTGCCCCCATTACCGCGGCAGCCGCACTGATCCGTCTGTCGATCTCCCGCTCCATTATTCCCTCACTCGTGAACAAGACCCCGAGATACTTGAACTCCTCCACTTGAGGCAGGAACTCTCCTCCATTCTGAAGAGGACAAGCCACCCCTTTTCCGGTCGAGAACCATGGCCTCGGACATAGAGGAGCTGATCTTCATCTCAGACGCTTCACACTCGGCTGCAAACCGCCTAAGCATGCTGTAGGTCTTGGCTAGTGGGGGCCAGCAGGACCACGTCATCTGCAGAAAGAAGAGACGAAATCCACTGGTCCCCAAACCGGACCCCCACCCCCCGGCCCTTGGCTGCACCTAGAAATCCTGTCCATAAAAGTTAGGAACAGGACCGGTGACAAAGGACAGCCCCGCCGGAGTCCAACATGCACCAGGAACTTGTCCGACTTAGTGCCGGCAATGCGGACCAAAGTCCTGCTATGCTTTTTCAGAGACCGGATGGCCCCTAATAAAGCGCCCCCGATTCCATACTCCTGGAGCACCCCCACAGGGCACCACGATGGACACAGTCGAATGCCTTCTCCAGGTCCACAAAACACATGTGGACCGGTTGGGCAAACTCCCATGAACCCTCGAGTACCCTGTAGAGGGTATAGAGCTGGTCCAGTGTTCCACGGCCAGGACGAAAACCACACTGCTCCTCCTGAAGCCGAGGTTCGACTATCAGCCGGACTCTCCTCTCCAATATCCTGGCGTAGGCCTTACCAGGGAGACTGAGGAGTGTGATACCCCTGTATTTGGAACACACTCTCCAGTCACCCTTTTTATGAAGGGGGACCACCACCCCAGTCTGCCAGTCCAGAGGCACTGTCCCCGACCGCCACGCAATGTTGAAGAGGCATGTCAACCATGACAGCCTTGCTTCGAGGCCAACCGGTAGTCCTTCTCCATGGCCTCACCGAACTCCTTCCAGGCTCCGGTTTTTGGCTCTGCCACAGCCCGGGCCACGCCACGCTTGGCCTCACGGTACCAGTTAGCCGCCTCAGGAGTCCCACAACCCAACCACAGCCGACAGGACTCCTTCTTCAGCTTGACAGCGTCCCTTACTGCCGGTGTCGACCAGCGGGTTCGGGGATCGCCGCCGCAACAGGCGCCGCAGACCTTACGGCCGCAGCTACGGGCAGCAGCATCAACAATAGATGCGGAGAACATGGTCCACTCGGACTCTATGTCTCCAACATCCCCCGGAATCTGGTCAAAGCTCTCCCGGAGGTGGGTGTTGAATACATCCCTGGCCGAGGACTTTGACAGCCCTACAACATCCAGAGACTTGAGGTACTCATCCACCCCCGAAGCCATGCCTCCGCAAAGCTTTTTAACCACCTCGGTGACTTAAGCCTGGGTGATGAAAGAGTCTAACCCCGAGTCCCCAGCCTCTGTTTCCACCAGGGAATGCATGATGGCAGGATTGAGGAGATCCTCGAAGTACTCCTTCCACCGCCCGATAATGTCCCCAGTCAAGGTCAGCAGCCTCCCACCCCCACTGTAAACAGTGTTGGCGAAGCACTGCTTCCCCCTCCTGAGGCGCCGGACGGTTTGCCAGAATCGCTTCGAGGCCAACCGGTAGTCCTTCTCCATGGCCTCACCGAACTCCTTCCAGGCCCGGGTTTTTGCCTCTGCCACAGCCCGGGCCGCGTCACGCTTGGCCTCACGGTACCCGTCAGCGGCCTCTGGAGTCCCACAACCCAACCACAGACGACAGGACTCCTTCTTCAGCTTGACAGCGTCCCTTACTGCCGGTGTCCACCAACGGGTTCAGGGATTGCGGCCGCAACAGGCACCGCAGACCTTACGGCCGCAGCTACGGGCAGCAGCATCGACAATAGATGCTGAGAACATGGTCCACTCGGACTCTATGTCTCCAACATCCCCCGGAATCTGGTCAAAGCTCTCCTGGAGGTGGTTGTTGAATACATCCCTGACCGAGTACTTTACCAGATGTTCCCAGCAGACCCTCACTATGCGTTGGGCCTGCCAAGTCTGTCCGGCTTTGTCCTCTTCCAGCGGATCCAACTCACCACCAGGTGGTAATCAGTGGTAAGCTCAGCCCCTCTCTTCACCAGAGTGTCCAAAACATGCGGCCGAAGGTCTGATGATACGACAACAAACTCGATCATCGACATCCTGCCTAGGGTGTCCTGGTGCCAAGTGCACTGATGGACACCCTTATGCTTGAACATGGTGTTCATTATGGACAATCCGTGACTAAGACAGAAGTCCAATAACGAAACACCACTCCAGATTCAGATCGGGGAGGCCATTCCTCCCAATCACGCCTCTCCAGGTGTCGCTGTCCTTTCCCACGTGGGCGTTGAAGTCCCCCAGCAGAATAATGGAGTCCCCAGGAGGGGCACTATCCAGCACCCCCGACAGGGACGCCAAGAAGGCCAGGTACTCCGCACTACCGCCCGGCCCGTAGGTCGAAACAACAGTCAGAGACCTTTCCCCAACCAGAAGGCACAGGGATGTGACCCTCTCATCCACTGGGGTAAACCCCAACACGAGACGGTTGAACTGAGGGGCAACAAGCAAACCCACCCCAGCCCGTCGCCTCTCCCCGTGGGCCACTCCAGAGTAGAAGAGAGTCCAGCCCCTCTCGAGGAGATAAGTTCCAGAGCCCACGCTGTGTGTGGAGGCGAGCCTGACTATTTCTAGTCGATATCTCTCGACCTCCCGCACAAGCTCAGGCTCCTTCCCCCCCAGTGAGGTGAAATTCCACGTCTGTTATGATTATTGATGCAGACACACAGTGGGAAGTATTTGATACGTTGCTGATTTTGCAGGTTTTGCCACTTGCAAAGCATGTAGAAGTCTTTAATCTTTATTATAGGTAGCCTACTCTTCAAACTGTGAGTGACGCAATCTAAAACAAAAATCCAGAAAACCACATTGTGTGATTTTTAAGTAATTCATTTGCATTTATTGCATGAAGTATTTGATCACCTAACAACCAGTAAGAATTCCGGCTCTCACAGGCCTGTTCGTTCTTCTTTAAGAAGCCCTCTTGTTTTTCACTCATTACCTGTATTAACTGCACCTGTTTGAACCTATCTGTATAAAAGACACCTGTCCACACACTCAATCAAACAAACTCCAACCTGATAGCTGATAGTCCGTATTGCTCAGCGACAGACCCGAATCCTGAAGGATCTGGAGAAGATTTGTATGTAGGAGTGGTCCAAAATCCCTGCTGCAGTGTGTGCAAACATCGTCAACAACTACAGGTAACTTCAGATATCTGGAATTGCAAACAAAAGTTTTTGTACCAAATATTAAGTTTTGTTTTTCTGATGTATCAAATACTGATGTCATGCAGTAAAATACAAATGAATTACTTAAAAATCACACAATGTGATTTTCTGGATTTTTGTTTTAGATTCGATCACTCACAGTTGAAGAGTAGCTATGATAGAAATGAAAGACTTCTACATGCTTTGCAAGTGGGAAAACCTGCGAAATCAGCAGTGTATCAAATACTCGTTCTACCCACTGTGAATCATGTTGGCTTCAAAACCACACATCCATCCATTTCAAAATGATAATATTGTTGCAAAACTATATTGTTACATGTACATTAAGTTGGATATCTATGAAGAGAAGGTTGTTCGAGAAAATGTGTGTAGATATTGTACTGTTTTTTATTAAATATTACAACTACTTACATTTATTGATCCATTATTAAAACTGCTTCTAACACCACACCAGGTGCCATAGATAGATTATCGATAGACAGACAGACAGACAGACAGACAGACAGACAGACAGACAGACAGACAGACAGGCAGGCAGGCAGGCAGGCAGGCAGGCAGGCAGGCAGACAGACAGACAGACAGACAGACAGACAGACAGACAGACAGACAGACAGACAGACAGACAGACAGACAGACAGACAGATAGATAGATAGATAGATAGATAGATAGATAGATAGATAGATAGATAGATTCTAAGTAATATTCAACTAGCTAAATTTAGACAAGCCTTCATATGCTGGGCAAGTACACATTTCTATGGAGAGGGGAGAAGTTTCCACACAAGGGAAATATAATCTGGGGACAAACAATTTTTACAAATATTTCAAGGGAAAATGTTTACAAAGAAATAATATTAGTAAATCCATGTGAGAAGGGCTCTAATTATAAAAAAAAATCTCCACTGACCAGCTTCCTCTGCAGGAGACGGTAGACCTTCTTGCGTCGAGCATGGTCAAATCTGAGGCGTTTAGCAGTGTGGAGAAGAGATGCAATCCACACAGGAAGTCTAAACAAAGAGGTGGAATTTTACAACTTAAATGCATTCTGGGTAATTGTGGGGTTATGATAGGTAATTATAATAATGTCATTGAAAGTATCATATACATGTTTTGCTAATTAATTATTATTATTATTATGATTATTATTATCATTACCTCCAACTCAATGGCTTTGAACTTCATCTTAGCTCTTTGCTAAAAAATTCTAAATCTTTTCACATTCGTTTAGTCTCAGCTAAACCTGTACACTTCAGGCCAAAAGTTTTGAAGCAAGGCAAAACATTTGGAAACAGCTTGAAGTTTCTCTCCATAGTCCATGTCTTCAGAAAAACTCTAAGTTCTGTAGATTTTGGGATGTATTTACTGCATGATCAGAATTTGCTTTCATTGCTATTTTCCTCAACTGACCTTTACGTATGCATTGATCCCACCAGACCTTTGTTGAAAAAATGTTTAGTTTTCAGTTTAAGACGTTTTCCAACAGCCACAATTACAGTACAACAGTAATGGGAATTCCAGCTCGTTTAACAGAGCTGGATCTTATGGTTCGGCTTATAAATGAGCCAAATCTGTCGGCACTCGCAGGGCGTCTCAAGTTTTACAGGCTGAAATTAAAGTATTTCTAATAATAAAGTAAAATTGGAAAATTGGAAATATAAAAAATTCCAAAGCTAATACTATAAAAAAAAAATGCATTTTACAGCAGAAAAATGTCTGATGTTGTTGTGCAGGCCGATTGCAGATAAGGCATTTTAGCCTTGCATACTCCACTCTCTGTCTTCAAATAAACTGGAAAGCATTCACGTTTTTCACCTTTTCAGCATGTTGTCTCCTACTGGCTCCTCACTCTCTCTGCCCCCCTCTTCCTCCCTTCTACTTTGCTCTCCCTTCTCTACCCCTCCCCTAGCTGCTCTGTGCAGACTCAGGCACTGTTCAAGGGTGGCTTCAATAGGAAAAAAATGAAGGAAAAAATATGCCAGACGGGCGCTCCGATTATTCACTTCACAGGTCCAGAAAGTGGAAATGCACCTTTGGACTCAATCAGCTTTACCCAAAAACATCCATGGACCTACACACTCTTGTCTTAATAACTCTAAACCTCTAGAGAAGTCCTACTTAATCAGGAAAAATAGTCTACTGTTGTATAAAAACACTCAGTCGACCTTTGTAAAGTATCAATAATATTAGTAGTTAAAAGTATAGTAGTTATCGTGCAATCCGAATGTTGTCGGTTCAGTTCCAGCCTCCTCCTGTCATGTGTCCATTTGCTCCTAGACAAAGCACCCCGAGTTGAACATGTTAGTGACTGTGGCTTTAGTGTAAGGTGCTTTGAGTGGTTGATATGACTAAGAAAGCACAATAAATTTAATAAATGACAGACCTATGTCCAATCTTCGATTTTATCTAAAATTCTTGAGAAAATAGTTGCTAATCAAATGTGTGAGCATTTACACAGCAATGACCTGTTTGAAGAGTTTCAGTCAGGTTTCAGAGCTCATCATAGCACTGAAACAGCTCTGCTGAAAGTCACTAATAATATTCTTATTGCCTTAGATAATGGACTTGTGTCTGTACTGGTTCTGTTAGATCTCAGTGCTGCATTTGATGTCACGACTTGCGAGAAATAGGACCCCAGAATGCAGACTAGAAGGCAGCATGTCGGTAAGTAAAAAAAGTTTTAATAAACAAAAACTCACTCACATCAGGAGGTAGGAACAAAAACCCAATGGGCAGGCGAGACAGGCAAGGCATGAGCAGAAAACAAGACTTTGTTTGTGAAAATGATTCCATGATGTCTAACTGAACAGGTGTGTATTTATGGAGCGTGACCAGGTGAAACAAGATGACAGATTAATAGGTGCAGGTGATCCGAATAAACTTAATTGACAGAACAAAACGTGGCTGGACCAAAACAGACCCTTGAACACAAACTAACAGAAACTAGAAAAACATGAAGCCAAAGCATAACCAGATCCTAAAACCAAAACATGAATAAGACAACAAAACTAAAGCATGACCAGAAAAACAAACAGAAACATGATTCAACAAGAATAATAATGAAAATAATAATAATCAGCTATTCAAAACCTAAACTGTGAAAAACAAAGAAAAAAAAAGGAAACCAAAACCAAACAACCCCAAATCATAACATTTGAGCCAGTTGATCACAAAATTCTCTTAGAAAGGCTGGAATATGCTGTATGGATCAGAGGAACAGCGCTAGGCTGAAGGCTCTTTTTTCTTTTTCTTAAAAAGAAAAAAAGTCTTCAGAGAGGGAGACAGGGATTTACTGAGGAGTATACAGAAGCAACTCAAAGTCAAGATAAGAGACAGCAAGGAGATGCACAAGAAGCATCTGGAGATCAAGCTCCAGCAAAACAATATCAGAGATGTGTGGTCAGGGATGAATAAGATGACAGGTTTCAAGCAGAAGACGATGGACCAATGGATGTCTGGACAGAGCCAATGAATTGAACACATTATTCAATAGGTTCAGTACAGAAACAAGCTCAGAAATCCTCTCCTGCTCACAGTCAAACAGACATCCCACCCTCCTTTGACCCACAGGTTTTTTGTCACACCTCAAATGTATTATCTTCCACCTCAGCCATGGACCCTTCTGCTTCTACATGTTTGCCTTCAACCGAATCAGCAGATGATGATGCTACCTTTACCCCCTCTTCCACTTGTGTGTCTCAAGAAGTCAGGTGAAAAGACAACTGGAGAGACTGAACCGGAGTAAGGCTGCAGATGGTGTCAGCCCTAGAGTCCTGAAGGCCTGTGCAGAGCAGCTCTGTGGGATTCTGCAGCACCTCTTCAATCTTAGCCTGGCCCTGAAGGTTCCAGTGTTGTGGAAGACCTCCTGTCTAGCTCCGGTACCAAAGAAAACTCACCCATCAGTCCTCAACTCAAGACTCCTGTTGGCCCACCTGAGTAACCAAACAATAAACTATCAGGATCCCCTTCAGTTTGCTTATCGCTGTGGAGTTGGAGTTGAAGATGCCATCATACACCTGCTTCAACAAACCCACTGTCATCTGGACAAAGCCAGCAGCACCATGAGGATCATGTTCTTTGATTTCTCCAGTACATTTAATATAATTCAACCTGATTTGCTTTGTCAGAAACTCCAGAAGACTCAGATGGAGGCCTCAACAACCTCCTGGATCAGAGACTACCTGACACACAGACTGCAGTTTGTGAGACTGAAGGGTTGTGTGTCTAACCAGGTAAGTCAGCAGCACAGGAGCACCACAGGGGACTGTACTCTCACCATTCCTCTTCACTCTGTACACCTCAGACATCCAGGACCAGACAGACTCCTGTCATCTGCAGAAATACTCAGTTGTGGGGTGGATCACAGATGGACAAGAAGCTGAGTACAGGAAGGTGGTGGAGCGCTTTGTGGCATGGTGTGGAAACAATCACCTCATCTTGAAAGTGAATAAAACAAAGGAGATGATTGTAGATTTCAAGAGAAAGAAAAATAGGTTAGACACTATTTCCATCATGGGAGAAGAATTGGAGTCGGTGGAGTATAAATACCTCAGTGTTCACCTGGACAACAGACTGGAGTAGAGATGTAACTGTGAAGCCATCTACAAGAACTGACAGAGCAGACTGTACTTCTTGAGGAAGCCTAGGTCCTTTGGTGTTTGCAGTAAGATGCTGCATATCTTCTATAAGTCTGTTGTGGAGAGTGTGATCTCTTCTGCCATCATCTGCTGGGGTTGCAGCATCAGAACCAGGGACTTAAAAAAGCTCAACAAGCTGATAAAGAAGGCTGGCTCTGTTCTGGGGGCTCCTCTAGAACCTCTGGAGATCATTGTACAAAGAAGGATTCTTCATAAAATGAAGAACATTATGGAGAACCCTGAGCATCCTCTTCATCAGACTGTCCTACAACAACATAGTGTCTTCAGCCAGAGGCCTCTTCAGATGTGCTGTAAGACAGACGCTACAGGAGATGCTTCCTGCCCACAGCCATCAGCATCTACAACGGCTCTTTGAAGAAACCTGCATAATATGAGCTACAACAACATTTAATTTCACTTTGGGATTAACTAAGTATTTTTTTATTTGAACTGAATTGAATTAAATCTTATTTGTCTGACAGATTCCAGTTTGTTCATGTAAATGATAAATCATCTTCAAACTCCAGGGTTACTTGTGGAGTACCGAAGGGTTCAGTGCTTGGGCCAATTCTCTTTACTATATATATGCTTCCAATACGTAAAATTATCAGGCAGCATGCGACAAATTTCCTCTGTTATGCTGATGATACTCAGCAATATTTAACCACGAATCATTACTGATTCAAGACGCCTTCATGCAGACTAAGAAATCGAGGCACGTGACGTCGCCCGGTATGGCAGAGCCGGGGTCCCATCCTGGAGCCAGGCCTGGGGATGGGACTCGTCGGAGAGCGACTGGTGGTCGGGTTGCTCCTCACAGGACCTGGCCGGGCCAAGCCCAAATGAGAGACACAAGGCCACCCCCCAGTGGGCCCACCACCTGCAGGGGGAACCATGAGGGACCGGTGCAAAGAAGATCGGGTAGCGTACGATGGTGAAAACCTCGGCGACCTGATCTCCGGATGCTTACACTGGCTTTAGGGACGCCTCCACACACAACGTGGGCTCTAGAAGCCAGCTCCTCGAGAGAGGTTGGACTAACATGACCTCACATGTGTTTTGTGGACCTGGAGAAGGCATTCAACTGTGTCCCTCATGGTGCCCTGTGAGGTTGTGCTCCAGGAGTACAGAGTCGGGGGCCCTTTATTAGGGGCCATCCGGTCTCTGAAAAAGCGTAGCAGGACTTTGGTCTAGAGACCTGCATCGGGCGGGAAGTCCCGCGGGTCCCGCGGGACCCGACACAAATGTCGCGGGATCGGGCGGGATTTACGTAGTCTCAGGTGGGATTCGGCGGTCAGACCAAAACACATCGGTCCCGACTCCCGAGTGAGAGTGAGGCAACATAACAACAAAGCATGGAGAGTGGTAAGGAGACAGTGGCTTCTGTGGAAAAGAAAATTAGAGAAGGGCAATACAACCTAATGAAATAAGCAGGGAAGTCGGACATTTGGACCAAAATTCAAAAATAAGTAATAATTAACACTGTAATGATTAACTATCACCATTGTAAAAAAACGTTTTATAAACAGCCCAATAAACACCATAACCTGATCTACTTATTCAGCTACTTTTCCTCTCGCGCGCGTCACGTGACATACTGCGGCCTTTCAGCGCCTGTCAGTCTAGTCTCGCTCGGCCTCGGAGCGCTGAAGAAAAGGTAGGGGGTTGGGGGTTCTCAGGATCGGGATCGGACGGGAGCGGTAAGAAAAGCCTCAGGATCGGGCGGGAGCGGTAAGAAAAGCCTCAGGATCGGGCGGGAGCGGGATTGAAAAATCAGTCCCGTGCAGGTCCCTACTTTGGTCCGCATTGCCGGCATTAAGTCGGACATGTTCCCGGTGCCTGTTGGACTCTGGCGGGGCTGTCCTTTGTCACCGGTCCTGTTCATAACTTTTATGGACAGGATTTCTAGGCGCAGCCAAGGGCTGGAGGGGGTCCGGTTTGGGGACCAGTGGATTTCGTCTCTTCTTTTTGCAGATGACGTGTTTCCGTGGAAAGTGGAAGACAACGACGATCATTATTGATCAAATCAGTTAGGTAGACCACAGGCATGTCTTGAAAACATAAAAATCGGGATGACTTTAAATTTTAAAGTCAGAAGTTGTCATCTTTACTCATAAAGGACATACATAAAACTACACAAAATACAACATACATTAAGGAAAATGGGAGTTGGAATTAAATCTGATAATCAAGAATAATGAGTTGGAAGAGTTATGCACAAATTGTCATAAAGGAGTCAATAGTCAATTATGGAAGGAATTCGATTGAAAAATAAATATAAGGTACGTTAACACACCTCTGGTGATCTCATCATACATAAAATAACCTAATGTGGAACTTTGCTGGAGGAAATGTGAGATAGTAGGAAATCACTCACACATATTCTGGGATTGCCCAGTGATCAAGACATTCTTGGAGAAAGTCAAACAAGTATTGAAAAAAATGTAAAAAAGAAAATAGTATTGGACTTGGTTGAGGTTTTGCTAGGAAGGCTATATAATGTAGGATATAGCTTAAAAAAGTGTATCTTTAGGATTCTTTTATTAATTGCCAGGAAAATGATAACTGAACTGGAAGGAAACAGAGCGCCCATCCATAATTGAATAGGGTCAGAGACTGAAATGGGTTCACATTACGGAACAAATGACTGCAAGCTTACAACTGAAAATGGACATCTTTGAACAGAGATGGTAATGTGTATTTCAGTACTTAAACAGGTTCTACAGAGGTTCTACTACAAAGGAATGTTAAAATAAATGAATCTATATGTAATCACTACTGAACAGAATTGGACTTTTGATGCATGTATAATTTTTGTTTGATGATTAAATTTTATTCAATTCTTGTAAAAATATGCCTGTGATGGGAAGAGGTCCTATGTCAGAGAATCTTCTACAAAATAAAAATAAAAAGTGATAAAAAAAAAAGAAGTTGTCATCTTTAAAAAAGAAACTGCTTAGTCAATCACTTAACCTGGATGGCATTAAATTGACCTCCGGTAATAAAAAAAAAACCTTGGTGTTTTTTTTTGACCAGGCATGTCATTTAAATCCCATATTAAAAACAGGTTTTCTAGGATTTCCCCTTCTTCATCTCCGGAACATTGCAAAATTAGAAATATCCCTGTCCTGGAGTGACGCTGAAAAACGCTCCATGCATTTGTTACTTCAAGGCTGGACTTTTTGTAATTCTTTACTATCAGGATGTCCACAAAATGGAGTTAAACCCTTCAGCTGATTCAAAATGCTGCAGCAAGATTTCTGATGAAAATTAAAAAGAGAGATCATATTTCTCCTTTTTAGCTTCCCTTCATTGGCTCCCTGTTAAACCAGAATAGAATTTAAAATTCTCCCCCTCACATAAAAAAGCCCTTAATTTTTAGCTCCATCATACATCAGAGATCTGATTGTCCATTTTTTCCTAACAGAGCACTTTGTTCTCAGACTGCAGGTTTACTGGTGGTTCCTAGAGTCTCTAGAAGTAGAATGGGGGGCAATCCTTTAGTTATCGGGCTCCTCTCCTATGGAACCAGCTCCAGTTTAGCCCTTGAGGCGCACCCTGTTTAACTTTTAAGGTTAGGCTTTAAACCTTCCTTTTTGATAAAACTTATAGTTAGAGTGGCTTAGGTTATCCTGAGCTATCTCTGTAGTTATGCTGCTATAGGCTTAGGCTGCTGGAGGACATAATGACCACTTTCACCCTCTTCCCTACATTCTCACACTACTCTCCAATTTTGCATTATTTGCTGTTATTTCAGCTTTTTCTCCTCTTAGAAGCTACATCTGACCTGGCTAGTGTTTAGCTGTGACACCTTCTTGGGGGGGGACACCCGGCCAAGCTGCTGCTCACCAAACTTAATGTTCACCTTAACAGATGATACACTTGCCCCGACTTTCATTGTTTAACCCTGCCCGACCTAGAAAACAACTGAAGAAGCTATTGCTGCGACTCCCTACATCCTGTTAAACGTAAGTTCTCTTCTCCACTGTTGGGACAGCTGCAAAGTTAACAACACAACGCCAGTGACTGTCCACTGTTCGTACATGCTTGCTCAGGAGGAGTGAATGCTGCAAGTTCAATTCAATTCAAATTCAATTTTCAATTCAATTCAATTCAATTCAGTTTATTTATATAGCGCCAATTCACAAACACGTCGTCTCAAGGGCCTTCACAAAAGTCAGGTAAATACATTCCAAAATTAATCCTAACCTTGAACAGTGCAGTCAATTCAGTTATTTATTCAAATTTGGGGTAAAAAGTTTTTCTATCTAAGGAAACCAGCAGATTGCATCCAGTCAGTGACTTGCAGCATTCACTCCTGGATGAGCATGTAGAGACAGGGGACAGTCACTGGCGTTGACTTTGAGCAAACCCCCTCATACGGGGCAGGGGTAGAAAACAGGGGAAAAAAAATCCTTTAAAACGGAAGAAACTCCAGCAGAACGGGAGTGTGAGCGGCCATCTGCCACGACCGACTGGGGGTTAGAGAGAACAGAGCAGAGACACAAAGAGAACAAAGAAGCACTGATCCAGGAGTAACTGGCTCAATGAAATCTGCTGGGTTTCTTTAGATAGAAAACTTTTTAAGCAGTTCAAACAATAAACTGAATTTGGCTACATTGTGTTATAGATAGGATTTAATTGGAATGTATATTATTAAACACAGTTAAATTTGTCTTATTTTATATTTTTGTATATAGATCAAATCTGTTTGTCTTTTAAATTGTTTTGAAATTATATTAGTTGTGTATTAGTGAGACATAAATAAACTGAATTTGACTGAACTGACTCTACCTTAATTGCTTAAGTATGGAGTGTCACCAGTATAGATGCTTGTTCTAGACATTCCAGTTCCTTGCACCTTGTTTACTCATCTGCACAATTACTTCATTGGCCTTGGGTGTTTAAGTTGTTGCATGTTTCTGTCAGTGAGCGTTTTTTGATGCAATGTAAAATCTTTATTGAAAAATCACAGAGTGACATTGGTGGACAATCTACATTTTGCTCAAAATTCTGTCTGACACTCAGGACTTATTCGGGACAACATGTTGAAAGTGAAAGTCGTGTTTAGCAGATAAACAGCTTTCTATTCTGGCAACATTGGAGGAAACAATAAACTTACCCAAAGGAAAGGCAGAGATCAACATATGCATCCATCAGAAGGTCGATGAACAGCAGCAATACCTGCAAACTAAAAGTAGTCAGAATTACAGGCAGCATCTGACAGCTGTAGCTGAGGGTTGCCTCTCCACTCCACTAAACCCAGGTTATTATGGTCGGTTACTCTCAGATTGTTGTACTACAAATCAAATTGGGCCTAACATATCAGATTATGATCAAAAGTTAAATATATATTACATTACTCATATAGTATCAATCACCAGTGAGAATTAGTTCTTGTACTCGCCCTGAAGAATAAAGGATCTCAGCAGAGAGATACTACAGGAGATATTATCAGCTCCATTTTACTACTGCAGTCTTAACGTGCACGACCCAGTAATTTAACAATACTGTTTTTAACATGGCACAAGAATGAACTCCTGCACGAACAGTTGTGTTCAAAGTAAAAGCAATCTGTTTAAAACAGTTAGTCAAGCTCCAAATCCTTAAACAGCTTTCATTTCCAGATGAACAAATGCACTGGGAAAATGGCACATTCCATTCCAAATCCAACATGAAGAACAATTTATCAAATGTGTTTTTACTCTATGGAAAGAAGGAAAACAGGAACATCAGCAGTGTCTGAACTAGAGCTGAACAGTATGTCCACTCACAATCATCATTCCACTATCATTGTGTGCAATACTGGAATCGCAAAGGGCTGCTTGGATGCAGTATTTGGTAGGATATTTAATTTTTATTTTATTTATTTTTAATTTTTGTACCCGAGATGCTAAAGCTTCTAGAGTGACTTTGTCATCGTGATGAGGGAAAAGAAAGAGAGAGTTGGGAAAACGTGGATTCATAATTGATCATGCTGAACGTTCAGCATTAGGATAAAAATGAAATGTTCTCCTGATATCGTGCAACGGTACTATGAACTGAAAGACTGTTCCTCTGCTTCTCTTGGTGTTTCCACAAAAACATGTTTGATGTCACCCCACAAGTTTTCTACTGCAGTGTGTCTCAACCCACTGTCCATGTTTTAGATGTTTCTCTTCTCCAGCACACCTGATTCAAATGGTTGCACTACCTCCTAAGAACGCTTTCATCAGCCCGTAAAATGTTGCTCCATTTCCCATTAGGCGAGTCAGTATGTTTTTTGGCCAATTGTAACCTCTTTAGCCCACACTGTGTTTTAAACAATGGCATTCAATTCAATTCTGTTTTATTTATGCAGCTCCAATTCATAACACATGTCGTCTCAGGGCACTTTGCCAAGTCAATTCAATCGATTCATACAGATTTCAAGTCGGGTTCATAAATTCCAATTAATCCTAACTATCAAACAGTGCAGTCAGATTCAGTTATTTATTCAAACTGGTTAAAAAGTTTTTCTATCAAAGGAAACCCAGCAGATTGCATCCAGTCAGTCAGTGACTTCAAGGTGGTTTCTTGCTAAAGGCCCTCTAATTGTTACAGTACTCAGAGGTAACTTTAGAACTTCTTTGGATCACATTGGAGCTGATCAATGTCTGAGTGGTTGCCATTTTGGCTGTTCTTTAATTTTTTTCTGGATATGGTTTTAAATTATAATGCATCGGTTTTCCGAATTCCAATCAACCTTTTCATTATCTGGAGCACCTGGAGACTTTTTATGTTCTATTATTAAACTTGAGAGATTTAATGATTGTGAATCTTAGCATAGAGGCTGATGATAGTAGCTGTGACATGGCTATAGCTTGGATCTTATTTTCTTGCTTTCCCTAAACCTCTGTAACTCTTGTGTCAATGATGTTCAAGGGACTGACCATGTGGATTTTAAACCTTAGCTTTCCTTTGGACCTATCACCAGCTAAACATAGAATCCTAAAGTGTGTTACTGCTCTATGATTTCTGTGATTTGTTTGATCCATCTGTGCTGAAGGAGTAACCCTGATGTTGATGTAGGAACCAATGAAATCTGCCTTCGTACTACTTAAAAAAAGCTTTGCAACAGATAAATGAATCAATTTGGAAATCCAAAAGTGACTGTTACTGGTTAAAGGCATGTGGAAATCCACTATCCTCAAGGTATACAGGCGCCATCTCGAGGAGTTTAAATGAATCTAAAAAAATTGCCAGAACTGAAAATTTTTCTAATCTTATTTCTTCAAATAAGAAGCATTCTAAGGTCCTGTTGGAAACAATAAACTCTTTGTTTCCCCTGTGATCCCGGCAGCACCTGGGTCCTGCTGACAGTGAAGACTTTCTCTAGTTCTCTGTGATGGAAGTCAATGTCAGAGGAAGTATTTATCCATTAACATGTTAGAACTTTGTTTCAGGCTCTCCACTTTCTCAGGCTCTGAATGCGTTTCATCTAGTGACATTATATAACATTTAATCTTTACCCCATGAAAACAAATCTATAATAATAATCAATAAGCCCGTGGATACATGCTCCTTTAAATAAAGAATTCAGTTCCACAGAATCAGCAACGTGTTTGTTCTGCCATCTGTTATGGTAGGAATGCGTTGAAAGGTCACTTGGAGTCAGCTGCAGACCACTAACCTGTTTCAGTAAATGAAATATAATTAGCTTAGCCTTACTGGGAACTTGCGTTTGAGAAATGAATGCATAGTTAGTGCTTCGTACAGATTTCTAACTCAATGATCCAGCAAACCTAGCATGAACGTTCAGAGCAGTTTTGTTATAATCATCAAGTCCGTTCAGTCAAACACAGAAATAGTTGTGACGGTACATCTGAGTGAGAAAGTCCCTGCCTACCTTGTGTTCGGTTGCAGAGTCCCGTATCTTGGTGGGTGAACCCGAAATTACCTTAGTTCTGCAACTAACCACTAGAGGTCAGTGTTTCGCCAGGTGTGACTGGATGAGAAAGGTGAGAGGCGTGGGTCAGAATATCATCAGAAAAAAATGGGATTTCTTTTTTTATTTGGACGGTGTATGGTTTGTTGTAGTAAGTCTTTTCCTCTAAATGGCAGTATTTACATGGATTGGTTATTTTCTTTAAAGAAGCTCCCATCAGTGGTTTGGATTCTTGTCATCACTGTGAACCTGCTGGAAAGGAAATACATGCCTGAAGGGGTGGGAGTTAAACTATTCATAAATTTAAACCACAACTGGACCTGAAACCCACAGCAACAGTAAGAATATCACAGAACCTCATTTCTATTAAACATATCTGTTTGGGAGGATAAATGCTGTTACAATCACAGAATACTTCAGAACTCAAATTTACTGTTAAAAGCAGCTAGTTGTTTTTTTTCCCCAACACACAATTCAGACAATTTATTGAACATTTCTTCACAATCACATTTTAAAATCAATCAGTGAAAGTCATTCCAACAGAATATCATTTGTTTTATAACAAACATGGCTCTCTCTTTAGCTTGGCACAAAGTACAAAGTGTTGGTGTATCTCAAAGTGTGTTTTGCTGAAAGGCAAGTTACAGGTCAATGAATCTATAAAGGAAAGAGAGCATTCCAAAATATCAACGAAGAACAAGTTCATTCAGCACAGTTTTGAATAAGAAAACTCTTTATAGCCGAAAAGGTTTTTTCATCCAGGAAAGTCACCGGCTCAGCTAGATGATTCAACAATTTGTTGTTTGCAACAAAGTCTGGAATTTCCTCTCAGGTTTGGTTCTGATCTGACCACTGAGATATCTTTCACATCTCACACTGGCCAGAATAGCTTTAAAGAGTTCCTTAGTGAAAAACACAATTTTTGGACAAAATACATAAAATAAACATTCTGACACAACTTTAGTAGTCTGCTTCTTCCAATCTGTAGATTTTTAGCAACACTAAAATCAAATGATCAGCTTTTTGGATCAAACATTTTATAGTTGTTCTATTTAAATCTGTAACATAAGAGGAAGACGTTGTTTAGCATCACATGGGGAAGTGATTCCATTTAATCATTTTCTGAACAGTTCCAACTGGCTTATATATATCAGTTCAATAAGGAAAAAGCTTTTTTAAAATAAAATCACTGTAGTGTGCCGTTACGTCTACCATAACATTAGGATTTAGACAGTCTTTTAGCAGTTTAGGGTTTCTCCAACATTAAAACAAAGATGCACAGTAAAACAAGGAGGGCTACTACTTTTATTGATTTCAATCCCTGGTTGTTTTTGTATATTGTCTTTCCCCATTTTGATCCAACATTTTCCAGAAATATTTTGGTGAAGGTTTAACTGATGTGTTTGCTAAGGAATCAAAGTTCGAAAATAGTCAAAGTGTCAACAATAAGCCCACCTCGGTATGAACGTTCTTAATCTAGCAACATACAATCAAATAATGCGGTGTGACATGTTCTGAGCTCTCTTCATAAAACAATGTATCCATCCTATTTGGCTCTTTTCTAGCTGTGATCAAGACAAGAACTTGTTTGCTTTATATACTGTATAAAAACCTTTGGCAGTAACCTTAGCTACTGACCCTGGTCTCCCAACATAACCAGCACATTCAGCTCACTGCTGGTTTATTGTGATGCTTAGATCCACACAACTGTGGCCTAAATTATTATGTAATTGAAAAGAAATACACAGTAATATCTCAAGTGTTGCAGTTAAACCACTCATGCTGGATTAAGTGAGACTTAATGAAATATACACTGAAGCCCCATGGTTTGCTCACATTTGAACCAAATATCCTATTTCTATACAGCATGTATAACCAATCTGAAGAGTTGATGGGTAAAAGGCTGCCTGTCCACGAGTGCCAGACACGTGTAGCCCAACATCCATGGCTTCAGCCTGGGAGGGAACCAGAATAGCTTCTGTTAACCCAGTAACATTAAAAAAAAAGCTTGTGCTATTTATCAGACTGATTCTGTAAAGATCTGCTATCTCCTTAACATTTCAACCTACTGGAATATACCCATGTCCTGATAGACTGGCGACCATAAATCTTCATTCTAACTCTATCATAACCTGTTCGTGTGATCATGGAGTCCTAAACCAAGAATTCTAGATGCAAAGTTGACATTTTCAGTTTGAACAAATCCCAGTCTGGTACGCGTTTGGGCTTGATGTTGTCTTTCCGCTGCAGAAGCCATCCTGCTCCTCAGGGTGGCAGTGTTTGTTTTCAGTAGACACATGGCACCTGACAAGAAGTCCTACAGAGACATGGTTGTTAAAACCTGGTTATCAAATCCACCATAACTGTTCTTCCTCACTATTCACCTTCATCTTATAGAAACGTGCCTAATTAACAGTTTTACCAATTTAATCAGTAGCTGGTATGCATGTCACATTCCAGGAACCTTCTCAGGAGTAGAAGGGACAGTCACAGACCTACAAAGACTTTGGTTGAGCATTTATTTTTACAACTTAGCCTTCGCTTCATTAGATGTGGATATCTGAGTTAGGACCTTCGTCCTGGATGTAAGGCTGCACAGACCAAGACAATAAGGAAAGCATTAAAACAGTGATGAGATTTTTTGGTCATAAAGACTTGCTTTCATTTTATTGAGAACACTGAAATTATTGAGAACGCAATTATGAATCTATTATTATGTCCTTCATTCATCTAGGTTAATCTCTCTTGACACATGAAGCTGACCCAATATGATATTTCTTTTAACAAGGAGTTTATGTAGAAGTGACTTTGTTGGCTGCTGAATGAAGATGCGCCAATGAACAGCGTTACATCTCAACTTTAAGGTCTTCTCAGAGTGTAACAACCATTGCTCCCATTTTCTTCTACAACATATAGTGGTTCCTCACAGTCACTGCAGTGTACCAGCATCTCCACACAGTGCAGGCCGACGGTCCCAGCAGCTTTATGACTGTGCTGACTGTTAGTAGGGTTTGCCTCCAATAGCATTGAGCATGTCCAGCCTCTCTGCAGCAGTGGGCATTTCAGGTTTAACACCATCTCTTCTTCTCTTCACCATTATGTTGTGCTGCAAAGAAAACAACATTAACAATAATATTACTGATCATTTACAATCACTGCTTCACCTTATTAGGAAAAAAACTTTACCAAACCTTCACTACTCATACTGGAATCAAGTCAGAACCTGATCAGCACTGATTACTGTGTTTGATAATAACTGCAGCAGCTTTGGTTAGGCACCTTTACATCACACTTTGTTCCTGACATTGATGATCATTGTCACCAAATTGGTGTTTACTGGTTCACCAAGTCGTACAGGCAGCCAGCAGCATCAGTGTTAGTCTGTGTCCTTGCAGCTCAAATCACAGTCCATCCTAAAGCGGATTGTACTGGAAGTTTCTTCCTGCTGAAAGAAAAATGTTTCCTTCCTCTCGTCACCTGTTTCCAGGTGCATGCTTAGAGTGTGAGCACGCATTAAACCTAAGATTCAACAAACATAGATATTGAGTGAAGTAGCTGTTTGTACAAATTTGTCACCTGGAGGTGCAAAGTTGTTAGAAAAGTGAAAAGGGCAGAAACCAAGAGAAGCACAGCACCTGAGACCAGCAGAGTGCAGGTAGTCTCAACCACAGCAGGCCCAAGAAGACGGACGTTAGACACCCACAGATAACTGTCACATGACCAACAAGGAGGTAGGTCTGCGGCAAAGCGAGGAGTAGCAGACCTCGGCAAAAAGAGGGCCATGATGCACCACCTCCTCCCAAATTGGTTAAAAAGTTTTCTATCTAGGGAAACCCAGCAGATTGCATCGAGTCAGTGACTTGTAGTATTCATTCCCCCTGGATGAGCGTGTAGAGACACTGGAGAGGAAAACATCCAGCAGAACCAGAACCAGGCTCAGTGTGAAGGCTCTGCCACAACTGACTGGGGGTTTAAAAAGACAGAGGATACAAAACCGGAACAGCACTCATAGAGCGCAGGCCTCTGCCAAGACAATAGGGTTATTATTAGCTTTTTTTCAAGTTGTTGCACCATGGTCTGGCAATGAAATAGAATCCTAAACTAACAAACTCCTGGATCCAGATTGTGCTCCACATCATCACCAAAATCGAATCATCTGTTTCTTGTCCTTGTCCTAATACACACCTTGTCTGAAATGTCATCAAAATCCCTTCAGAAATTTGAGATATTTTGAAAGCAGACTGACATGTGCCGACAAAAACCTGACCTCTTTGGTAGAGGTTATAACACAGAAGCACTGACAGCTGGTCCCCAGCAGGGGATTCATGCTGCAGTCCAAATTTCTTCCTATCAGACAACACCAGGAAGATCAAGGGAGCGGGAGCCCCAGAAGAACCCCGCTCAGTCCCTGTAGCCCACAGCCACCCCGAAGAATCCCCAAGAGCCATAGAATGCCAGCCAGGAACCAACCACACTGCAACATGCACCTCCATGACACTGGCAGAGCCCCTAGGGTTATCCCAACACCAACAGTCCTGGCTGACCCAGTGCGGGTGCAGAGGCAGGAACAAAAGAAGGTGGATTGGGGCATGTTGGGAGGATTCCTCCTTCCTCCATGCTGGGCGGGTTCTGGTGTCTGGTTTGGGTGACATGTTACAGGTCAAGGCCAGTTTGAGGCCTTAACCTGCAATGAGGGATGTGGCAGAGAGGGTCGGTAGGGGGGTTCAGTACCATGTGTCTCTCCCTGTTCTTCTTTGGCCTGAAGGCTGGTACTCCTGTGTGTCACTGCTGATCTGCCTCTGTGTTGGGCGTGTGGTTACTCTGTGGAGTTGCCTGATGTCTGCCTAGGGTTGCTGGGGCCCCTGAGTGCCAAGGCTACCTTCCCCTTGCTGCCACTGGATGCTGAGTGCTTAGCATTATAAAATTGTCGCAACTCCAGTGTAGCGATCCCGTTATTGGCCTAGCAAAAGCTTTGAACTGAAATGACTATTTCAGTTTCCTACTCTTGTAGTCTGAAAGGTTGTCTAACAAGAGGGTGACCTCTACCCCCCCTGGCTGCATCGGCCCTTTCACAAAGCAAATGGAGCCCGCTAAAAGGAGCTTTGTCCAACCTTGAAGAGTTCAGTGAAAGGTCATGTCGATAATCATTTGTTATAGTATTTCTTGTGTACAGAATGAGGGTTAGTAGTCAGTAGTTTAACAGAAGTGATTTTAATCACTGTTGCTTTATTGTAATAATTCCTATTATAAAAGTAGTGGTTTGTTGTTATGTTTGTCTAATAGCTGCTGGTTCAAAGACCTGAACTCATAGCTTCTGTCGGCCACACTGTGATTATCATATCTCTAGGCTAATAGACATTTGAGACTGATATAATTATTGTTAGTTATTGGCTCCTGGTTTCCAGGCTGTGCCCCACTAAACTATGCTTTTTATTAATAATGAATAACTCTCTTCAGACACTGAATTCAGACTTCTGAATTATTTATGCACGTTTCCTTATCTTCTTTCCTTCTGATGTTGAGATAAATGAGATAAATGAACTCACCCAATATTTTCTGCAGTTCTTATATGTCTGGAAGTAGGCTGAACACATGCTCCGATCGTAGTTGTAGGAATCCAAACACTTGTGGGAGGCATTGCTCTCCTGAAAGAGGAGAACCAGTTCCAATCACAGAGCAGAACTTACCACGTTCAACACTGTGCAGCATGGGAAGCGTCATAACTTACCTCTAAGCAGGGGTTTATGTCCTGGTTTGAAACCTTTCGGGATGTTTTATCCATCTGGACCTAAGAACAGAAAAACAAGAAATGGTTAAAATTTTGAATGGATGTTTTTCTGTCTTCTTTCAGCGAGTGTGTCATTAGCTGAGCTACCACTGCCATTACCTCTTTACTCTTCCCTTACCGTAGAAAGTACCCCTGGATCAGTGCTTGTGTGCTGTTTATGTGTGTCTCTTCTCATCTTCACTGTCGCTACATGCTCCTCTAGGATGAGTGAATGCTTACTGGGTTTCCTTAGAACCAATTTGAATAGTAAACTGAACTTGACGGCATTGTTCAAAAGCAACTGGAGTCTAACAAGGAGCCGAACTGTTCCAGTTAGGAGTCCTGCTGAAACCTTCTGTAAGATCTAAACACAATGAAGAGCTTTTTATTAAGACGAATAAGCAACTCATTTTAATTCAACTTTGGGATATTTGGCAGGTGCAAGCAACAGGCTGTGCAATCAGGTTCATGGAGTTTTCAGACAAAAAGCTCAGAATGACAAGAGCACCTGAAAATGACTACATATCACTGTAACAGTAAAAACTACAGAACCCAGGGTAGCTTTACTCATCAGATGTCCTGAATGAAAGATTATGTTCCGGATCCGGCACAAATCAAGTCTTATTAATTTATGTTCTCTTCCATTTACAATCATTTGTTATAATGAGACACTATGAATGAGGCTATGTAATAATTTGGGGAATCACAGCTAAACAAGAGGTCTGGAGCTCCCGTCCAGTCCGGCTAAGACAGACACTCAAGACATCATCTAGTTGTTTTGAGTGTCTGCTTTCCTGAATGCAGTTTTATTGACAAAATCAAAGCAGAATAAAGGTGGAACTGGAAATGAAATAAAAATAGAATCTTGTGAAAATACTCTAGAGACTGAAGCGAAAAAGCACCACAGAACCCTTCAGCTTTAAAGCTTCATCTCCCTAGAAGCATAGATAGATAAATCAGAGATGACTGAAAACCTTTGCACAGTACTGCAGGTCTCTTGATCGAGGTACTGTAGGAGTTTTGAATCCAACAGAAAATGAAAGGATTCCAAGATAGTCCTGACTGATGTGTACAGGTGTTCTGTCCCTAATCTGGATCGGATTGTTAGAAGCTGATAGAGTGCCCTGAAACCATGCGGTCCAATCAAACACCCTAACCTTCTGACGCTGCAGGAGCTCACGCTGTTCCTGTTAGGCCACGATAGATGACAAGAGAGGGTTTTATTACTTTCTTCAGTCAGATGTTTACATACACCAAGATTGTTTAGGAGGATACTACATCAGGCCTGTTTCATGTTTTATAATACAACTGTTTTAAATGAATTGCTGCTTCTTTGTAAGGGATGGTTTTATTTGCTTACTTGTCTATGTGTCCAGAGCAAATTGCTCCCAAGGGAGAGAAATAAAGATACTTTGACTGTGCCTTTAATGAGGGGTTTTCACATGACGTCGCGGTCACGTGACTGCACCTAGGCATCGCCATCAGGGGGGGCAGCTGCCGCCTGTTTTCTTTGTTTTAGCGCAGGAGTGGGGAACCTTTTCTCTCCCAGGGGCCATTTCAATTTTCAAAAAGTCATCTGAGGGCCACATTCAAATAGTAAAGCCTATTAATGCAACAATTATAGATTCATAAAACCATAGTTTTAGTTGCAGCATATTTATTTTTGCAAACATTTTTACATTTCAGTTTTTTTTGTTTCTTTTACATTTGCTTTCTTTCAACATACAAAATAGTGTTATAAAATACCACCCAAATAAAATTGAGGCATGTACAGTTGATTGTACAAGTTACAAATATTTCTCAGTTTTACATCAACAACAAGTAAATCTTTTTTCTAACATAACCAGTTATGGTGCTTTGAAAGCCATAAAATAAGCATAATGGTGTTCTGTTTGCCATTACGCACACACGCCACACGCAGCTGATTTTCCAGATTGGAGTCAGTAAGACTTGAGCGGAGTCAATTTAGAGAAGAACTGCTCACAGCGGTATGTTGTCCCAAACAGAGATACAAACCTGAGAGCATGTCTCCTCAGGTTTGGAAAATCCTCAATAGTGACATACAGTTTGTAGAAGTCCAGCAAAGGAAGGTTGTTGTATTTGGCTTTGAGCTCATTGTTGCTTTAGAGCTCGATGATCTCCAGTTGGAGGTTGTCCGGCATTTCAGATGGTTCCACGTTAAATGGAAAAAAAACATGTTGACTTCCTTCGTTTTCATTTTGATATCATGAAATCGTTCATCAAAGGCCTGGATTAGTTTTGCACACTCACCAGCGTATTCACTTGTTACAGCAGGTTTTTGCTTTTGCAGATAAGGAAAGTACACAGTGTTACCACTTTCCAGCTGATTTTGCCACAGTCTTAACCTTCCTTCAAATGTCTTCACAGGTGAGAGCAAAGCACTGAGAAGCTAATTGGAACCTTGCAGGTTGATGTTCAGCTCTGACAGGTGCTTGGTCATGTCCACCATGAAGGCCAGATAGCAGAGACAATGGTCATCACTAAGCTCCACTGCAGGTTTCCCCTTTCTCCATGTACTGTTTAACTTCTTCCCTCAGACAATAGAATAATTCAAGCATGTTTGCACGACTCAGCCATCGTACTTCACAATGATACACCAGATCTCCATACTCTGACTCCAGCTCCATGCGCAGCTCTCTGAACTGACGACTATTTAGCCCTCGAATTTTAATAACGTTCACAATGGAGACGACAATTTTCATTACACTGATCATCTTCAGGGAATGAACACACAGACTATCTTGATGCATGAGGCAGTGACATAATTAAATCACCAGGATAGAGACCAATGCGGCTAATTTAATTTCTCATTAATGCAGTCAATCACTTTTTCGCACCAACCATCGCTGCTGCTCCATCTGTGACCAGCCCACTCAGCTTCTTCAATGGCAGTTCAAATTTGTTCATGGCCTGGACAACTTGATGAAACAGATCTTCACCTTTGGTTGCTTCATCTATAGTTTGCAAAGACAGCACCTCCTCCTTTGTATTGAAGTCTGCTGTGACCCCTCACACAAAAGCTAGCTGTGCAGTATTGGTGATGTCTGTTGTCTCATCACAGGCAAAAGAAAAATACTCGAAATCTCTTGCAGTGTCCTTGAGCGTTTTCTGAATATCATCTGCCATATCTGTGATCCTGTCTGCAACTGTTCTTTGGGACAAACTGATGCTTTCAAATATTTTTACTTTGTCAGGAACTAGCAGCTCTGCAGCAGCAACGATGCATTCCTTGACAAATTCTCCTTCTGCATGAGGTTTCAGCTGCTTAGCTATTAATTCACTCACCACAAAACTTACTTTTATAATATTGTCTCCGTCACTATATGGTCTTGTACACACTGATTGTTCCGCATCTAAGCTCCCACGAATTGCGGTAACTTTATCAGTTTGCAGCTGCCCTCTCAACTCCTCCAGTTTAACATGCTTACTCCTGTAATGGCGCTCCAGATTGGACTTTTTCATCACTGCCAGCGCCTCCCCACAAACTAAACACACAGGTTTGCTTTTCACTTCGACGAAAAAATTGTTGTTCATCCATTTCTCTTGAAAAACACGACATTCAGCATCTACTTTTCTTTTTTTTGCCGTTGCCATGATCGACACCTGTCCATCAACTCTATCTCATCTCATGTTGTGTTCACTGACCCTGATCCTGGCTCAGATACCTGCATTACTGATGTTTATATATCAGAAATACAATTTATTATGGCTTTTTTTCTTCGCCAAGACTTAATTGTTTTATTTGTTCACTTGGAATTGCGTGCCAGGCCGAACAAAAGGATTCCAAGGGACGTAGGTTCCCCACTCCTGTTTTAGCGTGATCAGTGAAGCAAAACAAAAGTTACGACTGTAACTACGGTTCTATGAATCCCGGATGACCGCCAGAGGCGGTGCTTAAGCACTGAATGATCAGTCTTGTGCGTGCGCAGGTCGAGAATTTAATAGCAACAAAGTCACATGTGACCAACCGGTGACTCACGTGAGTCTATATAGTCACATGCCACTGGAAGCTCAGTCCCGACAAGCTTCTCGTGTGTACGCAAAGACCGAGGGACCGAGCGCTCTTGCGGTCATCCAAGATTCATAGAACTGTAGTTACAGTCGAAATTTTCATTCTATTTCATCCCTACTGACCACCAGAGGTGGTGCTTCAAGCACTGGATGACGTATGCCAACAAGGTCCCGAGGGGTCCAACAGACACCCACAGGAACACAACAACAACAGCACCAACCTCAGCAGGACGCATAAGGTCGTTGCTCCAGTACGCCCAGCAGGGAATGGGGCATGACGATGTTCACCCTGTAAAACCTGGCAACGGTGCTCGGCAACTTCCAGGAAGCTGCCTCACAAATGGCCTCCAGAGGAACCCCAGTGGACAGGCTCCTAGTGGAGCCTCTCCACAATCCATCGTGCCAACCGCTGTCTAGAAAGGGCCTGACCTTTCCGAGAGCCAGCATAACAAATAAAGAGTCTGTCAGTCTGACGAACGGGTACCGTGGAGCGGACATACGCCTCGAGAGCTCAGATAGGGCAAAGAGGCTCAGAGGGGGACTAGGACTAAAATGAGAAAGTCGGAGCGGCAGAATGCTGCCAGCCACCGCAGGCACCTTTGGATCAAAGGAAGAATTAGTCCACAGCGCAACATCGGAGCCATCCGGGTTCCACCAACAACATGGCTCAGACAAAGACAAAGCATACAATTCCCCTAACCATTTACCGAAGCCATGGCCAACAGGAAGGCGATTTTCAGGGAGAGCCACTTGAGATCCACCCCCATAACGGGCTCAAACGGGGGAGACTGAAGGGCCACAAGCACCCGCGACAAATCCCACGCAGGGGCCACAGGGCGCTGGGTGGACACAAGCGCCTGGCACCCCTCAGGAACAGCGTGACATCTCCATGACGGCCAACAGAGCAACCACTGAACCCGACATGCCAACGGGAAATGGTTGCCACATACAACTTTAAGGTTGAAGCGTAGACTGCCCGTGTGGACGGCGCCAGTCATGGTGTGGCCCACCCTGCCTCCATAATGGGAGAAGGCAGAGCTGGCCCCTGTAGAAGTCAAAGCCAGAGCTGTAGGCGGTTCGGATCGGGGTGGAGAATCCGACCCCCCGGCTTGGAGAGGGGATCCATTCTGGAGGGGAGGCGCATTGGCGAGCTGCAGCAGCAGAGAAAACCAGGTCCTCACCAACCAAAACCGGGCTACCAACAGAAGCTTGTGCCCATCCTGGAGAAAACCTCAGGAGCGTCTGGAAGATCAGGGAGAATGGGGGAAAGGCATAGAGAAGGGTTCGGGGCCACTCATGCGCCAGTGCATTGCAGCCCAAAGGACTGACATTGTCCGTCAGGGAGAACCAGAGGGGACAGTGAACCGCGTCCCTGGAGCCAAACAGGTCCACCTCTGCCCTGCCGTTGGTCGCCCAAATGCAATCCACCACCTCTGGGTGGAGCCGCCATTACCTCAGAAGGGGCACCTGCCGAGACAAAAAGCCGAGCACTCACCTGCCCCAGCAGCAACAGGCCGCTGTCTCGTTCGAGAGGCCTGGGCTGTGCGTTGTAAGGCCTCAAGCGCGGCGGAGCCAAAGCGCTCCCCCCGGAACCACAGGCAGAGCCCTCAGTGTTCTCCTGCAGGGCTTGGTCAAAGACGATTGCGCCAGCCACACCGGCCGCTGAGCATGGACTAGCATCGAAAGCGTATGCCCAAGCTCACGTGTCATCAGGGCGGAGGCCTGCAGAGACGCATTCAACAAGCCCTGGGTCGACTGCTCCAAGGGAACCGACTCTAAAGAGGAAGACAGGCCCAACATTAGATGGGAGAGTGAGTTCCCAATCCGGCCCAATCGGGCACCCAAGTCATAGGCCCTACAAAGTAAACCGTCCGTGACACGACATTGCGGTCGTGGACACAGGCATTAGGCCTTATCAGGAGGAACAATAAGAGAGGCAATGGCAGATTCGACAGGGGGCATGCGGCCCAACCCAAACTTGGAAGCTTCATGCATGGCAGCCAGGGCCCTACCATTCACCATCGGGCGGGAATAGGCCCTCGTGTCTGTCCAGCAAGCATAAAGCTCCTGGACGTACTCCGCTGAGGATGGAACGACAAAGGCGGTCTCGGCATCACGACGCCTAAAGAAGTCGCTAGATGGAGCAGACTTGACCGGCGGAGCATCCAGCTGCAAATGGCCCAGAGGCATTCTAATAGCCGCAGACACCAGCTGCCCTGCGCCTCCCTGAGAGATACTGGAGCCCAAACCTGAGGTCCGGGAGTCTAACTCCGGAAAGTCCTGTTGAAAAAGGGTGCCCGAGGCTGCATCGTCCTCGCAAGTCGACCCACCCTGTTCAGGAGGGGAAGTCCCGCCGCGGCCACCATCCACCTGGAGACTGAAGGAGGGCCTTTATCTGGGCCAGCTCCGTCGAGAGCTGATCCACCTTAGTGGACAGTCCCAGTGGCCCGTGTCGCTTGGCCCTCTTCCCAGACGCCAAAGGCACATCCGCAGAGGACCACATTGTCGAAGCCGCAGCCTGTCCACGTGGCCACGGATCTTGCTGGGCAGAGACTGCCCAGTAAGCAAGCTGCTCCACCGAGGACGGCCGGGCCAACCGCACCACTCGGGGCAGAACGCTGCAATTAGAGCAGTCTTAATTCGGAAGCGCCTCCCTGAGATGCTCCACGCCAAGGGAGGGAGGGCACATGTCATGACCGTCCTCAGGCTACAGAGGACCCGAACAGGATGCACAACAGAGATTGTCCATGACAAAATGGACAGGCAGCAACAGAGGGGTCGGACAGGCAGAAAAACGCTGTTGAGACCCTGTTATGGCAATAGCAGCAGCATGCTACAGGACTCAGCACAAGCAGAAAAACGCCACTGGTGAGTCAAATAAGCAGGGAATAAATTAAAGCGAGCAGTAAACTACTGCCGAAGAAATTAAATGGACTCAGCACGAGCAGAAAACGCTACCGGCGATGTAGCAACCATCAGGTTCCATTCTTTTGGTTGCTTCTGGGTTTGGGCGGATCCAGGTTCCAACGCGCTTACAAACAGTATCCAGACTGCCAAATATGTTGGGGAATGCTCCCATTTATTGAACAGCTTGCGAGGTTTAATTGCTTAATCCACTGGGCTCTAACACAACACAAGACCACCAATAAAAGCTAGGCTTGGCCAACAGAGCAGTAAAAACGGTAGGACCTTCCCTCACCCAAACCTTCTGTCTTCTCACCTCTGCACCTATACAACTTTCACCCCACACCGCCACCAGTGGTAGAACCAAATATAGGTCAGTGTGAAAACCAGCGTGAAAACACCACCCAAAACAAACCAAATAAATCAAACTATAACCCAACACCAAGAACATAAACGGCTCCTACAGGCGAGTCAAGCAAGAATAAATCAAAACGAACAGAAAACGGTTGCCGAAAAAAAAAGTAGGAATGAAATAGAACCCTGGTCCATTCTACCATAACTATGAAAACTTGCTTCATTGTGAATTGTCCTGCACGTGGAGGTCAAGACCAATGTTCATTCTATCGTCTGCCAGCTGTGACAGAAAGTCAGTGTGAGAAAACAAAAACACTGAGTACAAAACGTCGACAACTGTGGCTGAATCGGATATATCTGAGCTGGGTGGCAGCACTCAGCGCTGTGACCTACTTCAGTAGGCTACGATCTCACGCCTTGATCTTTAAAACTAGGGGTTTTAAAATAATACCCGAGGACAGCTAGTCTAAAACGGGGGACTGAATTCGGACATTAGGGACGTTTGTTCACTGTAGTTCAAACAGACCAGTAATATTTGAAATGTGTTTTACACGATTAAATGAACAATAAATATAGGAAATGCAAGCATTATTTTAAGCAATATTTCCTCAATAATAATCATAAAGAAAGAAACATAACGAGCCCTAATGGACTGTCACATATTTTAAAGTGTTTTATAACGTACCCTAACGACTCTAGCTACTTTGCCATGGGCAAAAAGGTATGCAATGTTGTGAAGAGATGTGAGGCGACACGGACCCACCCAAGATGGCGGACTGGAAGTGAGGCAGGGTCTTCAGGGGACGTCACTATGTTTGGCTACGTTTGGCTCCTGGCCACCACGCGCAGCACAACCCAGAAAGGCCAGATAATGATGTCATGTTAGCTTCTGATTGGTAAACGTACAACATCTGGGTTTTTAAGGCACCACCTCAAAAATACTGCTTCCTTGAGTGACATCACAGAGAGAGAAAAAAAAAACTAATATCATCCATCGTTCCCATGTTCAGAAGGGGAACATGGGAACGTCCGGCATCTTACTGTTCAGGAAGACTTTCACCCTCTTTGCTACTTTCTCACACTACTCTTCAATTTTGTATTATTTGCTGTTATTTCAGCTTTTAACTTTGTTCTCTGTCTTTTCTCTTCCTAGAAGCTACACCTGGCCTGACTCTGTCTACCTGTAACACCTCTCTGGAGAGGGGCATCGTCCGAGCTTCTGCTGGCAACAACTTAATGCTCACCCTCTACCAATGATCCACGTGGCCCTGTCTTTCAGTGTTTAACCCTTTCTCTCTCCTAGACATGGCTACTGACTGAGCTTTTACTGTATCTAACTCTATGTGCTCTCTTTCAGACTCTGACCTTGAAAACTGGCTCAGAGTTTATCTGTTCCTTCTTTCTAGGTGAAACGACTAAAGGAGCTACATCCATTAACATTTACCTTTTCCTTCCCATAGAAAGTACTCCTGGATCAGTGCTTCTTTGTTCTCTTTGTGTCTCTGCTCTGTTCTCTTTACTATACCCCAGTCACGGTCGTGGCAGATGGCCGCTACCACCTGACCCCTGGTTCTGGTTCTGCTGAGAGGTTTTCTTCCTGTTAATAAGGGAGTTTTTCCTCTCACCACTGTCGCTACATGCATGCTCAGTATGGAGGGATTGATGCAAAAGTCAAACGCCAGTGACTGTCCACTGTCTCTACATGTTCATCCAGGAGGAGTGAATGCTGCAAGTCACAAATGACTGGATGCAAATTCTGCTGGGTTTCCTTAGATAGAAAAACTTTTTATCCAATTTGAATAAATAACAGAATCTGACTGCACTGTTCAATGATTAAGATTAATTGGAATGTATGAACCTGACTTTTGTGAAGTGCCTTGAGACGACATGTGTTGTGAATTGGCGCTATATAAATAAACTGAATTGAAACTGAATTGAAGGAGTCCGGTTCTGTTCCAGAGATGAAATGATTTTTGTTTTTGACAAAAAACATTGAAACAGTGTAAACATTACAGCTTTTAAAGGGTTAAAATCCTAAAATACAATTAATATTTGATAATAAATATTACAGGCTAAAGTAGATTTTAAAGATTGATTCATTTAAAGAGGACAAAATACAATACTAAAATACTAAATACTTACAGTTGATTTTAGGAAGCTGATCTGTTTTGTCCTTCAAGGCTCTCAAGTGTGAAGGTGTTCTTTATTTCTATCTAAAAATGTTAATTAAAAACAATAGATATGACCACTATATTAAAAAATCTATGTCACTGCCGATCTATGATCCATCTAATAATTATAACAAACAAATGTACCTTTAAATGTATTTAATGGAAATTATTTGACTATTTTTAATTAGTAGCTTCGATAAAAAAAACTGTGGAGCAAAGTAAGCCTGCTAGACTTTAACGGGCTGAGCCTCTAAAAATATAACTCAGATTAAATATGCTTATTTCAGGCCGAAGTAGTTTGTAAGACGCACATGTTGAAACTAAATTTTAATATACAAGATATTTTCCGCAGTTTGGGGAAGAGGACATTTTTTATCCTCTTACGGCCTGATAAACATGTGGAACCGTTTGGAAAGTAACTGCGTGTTTGGACCTGAGGGGAGCAGTGGCAGAACCTTTAGACGGAACTGGGTCGTTAAGCAGAACATGACCAGGAGCTGTCGTGGAGAAGGTGCACCTACCTCTACCAAGTTCACCTACAGACCGACGCTGAGGAGACTACAGGAACCGCTGTGGATCCACATGGTTGAAGGTCATGACTCAGTTAGGAAATAACCCGAAGTCACTGACTGTCCTCCTGCTGTCCCTTCAGCAGATCCGCTCCCAGTCAAACCGTCTGACGGTCCTGCTGCAGAGAGCTACATGCAGTTAGCAAACTCATAGGCTTCAACTGCTGTCACGCAACGGCGTATCAGGAAAATTCCCCAAACTCATCGTCACCTGAACGTAACATCAAGCCAATGAAAACGCCTGACAGCGATAACGCCGTAGCCTGACAGCCCGGCGGTCCAATAGGATTTCTCCTGTGATCTGCGCTGCGTCCTGTTCTTGTTGAACAGACCAAAGAACTTCGAACGATTGACGGGATCTCTAGCAAGTCCAAAAATCAGCCGTTTATTGAAAGGCCCGTAACTGAGATGGAAGTGAAAGTGGCAGCGGCGTAAACAAATCACAAGCAGCGCGGGGACCCGGATGGGCGTGGCCACAGTATAGTGCGGTTGCATCGCAGCGCATACACAATGGCTGCCCGAAAGAGGAGAGAGCAAACAATTTTCAGGCCCGCCGCGTCTGGCAAAAAATATGAGAAAAAAATTATAAAAAATTCGGAAAATAGTTGAAAGTCAAGAAAAAGTCCACAGAAAGGATGTGGAGGCTCCCAGGGTAAGTTTGGTGCAAATGAAATAAACGGGCACCCCGCTGATGCCTTCAAATATCGGGGTTATTTAAATGAGGAGAGGTGGGGGTGAACTGGGGAAAAGTTTGTGTTATGCAGTTCCTCCGCTTTCGGATGCGTTAGAAAAAATGCACTAGGCGGGTAGTGTTGTTTTCCTCCTTGAAAACCTCGTGAAAATATATGTGTGTACAGTTGTAGTGCTTGAATGATTATTGGAGTGTCACGGGGTGTCTGCCGTGCATCATTAACAATTAACAGTGCGCATTTAGCGGGGGGGGGGGGGGGAAGGAGAAAAGTGAAGAACAAAGCGGTGTGATTTTTTTTTTTCATTCTTATATGACAACGGGACAGTCCGCCACTCAGGTGTGCCCCTGGATCCTCGACTCAGACATAACATCTGGTCTTTGCTGTCTGCGAAACACTTAGTCTTTATACTAGCCACAGGATCGCGGTTACGTGAGGCCGTGCACAAACGTCGTTTGATTGTGTAGCTATCTGTCTGTACTGTGAAACTAAATGACGACAGCGAGTAGAGGGGAGTAGTTCCAGGCGTGTAGGGTGCTGACGGATGGCAGCCTGGCAGAGCTGCACCCCGAAGGAAGAGAGACGAACCTTAGTGTCATTAAAGGTGTTTACAGAGTGCATGGTCGGGGTGTGGGTTGGTGGTGTTGGAGACATGTTGGAACAGTCTGTCTTGTTGCATGATGGCTGCGGATTGTTTTGTTGCAATGATTGGTAAAGTGTGCTTAGCTTGCCGTGGGGACTGTGGCAGGTTATCCCGACCCGAACAGATCAGATCAGATTAGAACCTCTGTCTGCAGGAGGCGTGTTTGCTGTGTTCACCTGTCCTGGGCTTAGAACTCTGCTCCCAGGCTGCTTGTCTGGACAGCCCGATGTGGACCGGTTTACATGTGCTGAAGTTCAGGATGATTGTGAACAGTTTGTTCTGATTAGACTTGAAATGCACGTAGATCTGTCCCTCGGTTCGTGTTCGTTGGCGTTTCATTCTTTTCTAGAAAATGTTTTGAGCCTCAACAAAACTTTTCTGGGTTTCTAGAAATTGTTACATTCTAAAGACATTTGGAAAAAAGTTTGTTAAAAAACATATAACTTTTATTTTTAAACATGTTTACTCCAATAATAAAAGCAAATCCTTCAATAACAGTTTATGTGTAGTTTCCTAAAATCCTGAACTAGTTAGCAAAATATTTAATTTTAATTTTATTTAGTTTAGCATTTTGTGACTATGCTACATTATATTTGTTATGTATGTTCAGCTGTATTTAAAAACTCACTATTTTTTCTTTAAATCTCTTATATTTTGAAGTGATATCTGTAATGTCCTTTGCCCTGTTTAGAGGTTTGTTTGTGTCTCTCATATAGCAGTAAATTCATACTTTAAGTTAAAGCAGTGAGCAAACATGCAGAATAAAACAAAGACGTTTTCGCATTTTAGGCCTGTATGTGTTTAAAATCAAACAAATCTCTATTAATAAAGCTCAGTAAAAATATGCTTGTTTTACTAGAATCCGTTTGAGAAGAAAAGTTAATATTTTTGCTGAAAAAAAACAACTTTTGCAGATGTAAAAAACCCCATAAAAAATAAGCTTGTTTATGCCTCTTATAAAAATAATTGCCTCTAATTCATGCATTTTGAAACAGGAGTTTTGTCATTTGAAATGTAAACAAATCACTGTGAATTAAGATTAGTAACAGTTTTATGGTTTTAAATTTCATACCTTCCTTATCTCAAGATCATAGTTGCCATTATTTTCTCCCACCTCATTTTTACAGGAGAGTTTTACATGTGTTTCCTGTGTTTTTTCACTGAAACCTGCCTGGAGTGTTTTTTGTCAGCACATCAAAAAACTGCCCTAAATGTCCTCTTTTTGTAACGCTTCAGTTCTGTTTAGTTCACATGTCAGCAACAGTTCAAGGTAATTAACTCCTTGAAGTCACTGTTATAAACAGGATCTGACTGAGAGGGTTCAGTCAAAGTTTTGTTGTTTTTATAAATATAATCTCAAACTTCTGACAAGTCACTTGAAAAATAATAAAGAAAATGTAACAATGTCAACCATCACTGACAGCAGTGGTATATCAACTAAGAAGACCAAAGAAAATAATACAGTTTTTAGAAATTTCTACAAAATTCTATACAAAAATAATATTGATCCCTCTAATTCTGACACAGATTTATTCTTAAATAAAGGTAATCTCCCTAAATTAAATGAGCTACAGAAAATAGGTCTGGACTTACCTTTGAATGCAAGTGAAGCAGTTAAAAGTATTCCTGATGGCATGGATCCAGGACCTGATGGCTTCCCTGCAGAATTCTACAGAGTTCTGGCCCCCACCTTCCAACGGGTGGTCACAGAAACTCAGGAAACCTCGATACTGTTGTGCAGCAATAGGTTTGGTTTGGCCATGAATAACTATTAATAAGTACCAAAGACAAGTATTAATAAAGTCAGTAGATATGGTCAAAATGACCAAGTCAGTGCACCACCTGATTATCAGGAATTAACAGCCAATCAGCTCTCAGTCTGTCAGTTATTGTTCTAAGAATACCTGCCTGGTGAGGTGGTATTGAAGAACAATAGATGGAATCAATTAGCACACTGGTGTTCTCAAACAGCAAGCCCTGCACACATATACCGAATAAACACAACTTCTCTCCAAAATACAAGAATTTAGAAACAAAATACTTCAATGAATAAACTCTTTAACTAGGCCATTAACATTCAACTAAATTACTAAGTAAAAATAAAAGAATTGGGAAATCTACTACACTACAAAAAGAAATAAAAGAATAAAAGTGAAACCAATTATAAACTAATTCAGTGATATCAAAGTTTAATGTGAACATTTATGTTTCAGAACCAAGGTTTGGTTTCAGGAATTTGGAACCAGCTCCAATTAGCTTTAAAATGAATTAAGAACAACAGTTGCTATATGTTCAGACAACCAGTTCACAAAGCAAAGCAGAAGGATAAATGAAAAACTATTTTAATAAAATAATGCTTGAAAATCTTTTTCAAGCATTATTTTGTTGAAAACGAATAACCTTTTGGTTATTTAACAATTGATTGTTAATGTTGTGCTAACTTGTGGCTCATTGAATCGAGTGATATTCTACCAAGGTGACGGCAAAAGCAGGTATGGACTCACAAGACAGTGAAAGAATAGACAGCGGTGATGTCGCATCTGGATTTAACAGCTGAGCACAACACCAAAGAAAATGGTAGCTGTGATGCTATTTAGCATCCCCTTTATGTCTCACAAGTTTCTTTAAGTACCACTAATAAAAATATGATCCTGTGTATGAGCCCTGGGGGGCTGCTGCAGCTGATTACAGGTCAAACAGAGTGAGCTGTGTAGTAAACAGTGTAGTAAACACAGCCAGCAAAACTAATGCTGGCTACTGTCTTAGCATTAACAAAGCTTCAGCTTTAGGGATAATGGAATTTAGCACATTTACAAGGACTATGTGGGGCGGCCGGGTGGGTGGGGGGATGTGGAGGTTACCGCTTCGTCAGCGTAGTTAGAGACACCATCTCTTCTTGGGGAATCTATAATTCTTTGAAATTCTTTCCTGCAAGACTTTAGGCAGACAGGTTCAGACAGCTAGTCTTAATTTGGGCCGGGGTACACAGACAGCAGACCGTACTTTTACTTCGGATCCACCGTTTCTTAGAAGACACAGTTCTTCGCTTGGCCAGGGAGAGCAAGGCGTTCACAGGTGTGTTCTCCCAGTGTAGCCTGTAGAGAGCTACAGCCAAAGAGGAAGAAATGCTGCATTTCATGAATTTACACTGCTATGACATCACAGGAATTCCAGCTGTAAAACTCCTCCTTCCTGGGAACTGTGCCTGAGAATGGGTTAAAACTTCTCTTCTCTGATGCCGTTCAGTCTGGTTTTCGTTCCTTCAATGGCTGGGCACAACACTCTCTCTAAGCATGAATTGTGCTAACATAAATCTTATCCTAAAGCTGGATAAAGATCCAACATCGCCATCCAGCTACCACCCAATATCACCTAAAAATGCAGATATTAAAATCATCTGAGAAACGTTGGCCTCAAGGCTTGACAAAAATTATCACTTATGTTGTACATCCTGACCAGGTTGGGTTTATTAAAACTTGGTATGCTATAAGTAATATAAGAAGAGTCATCAATCTAATTATTGTAACATCCAAAATAAAAACTGTTTAATTGGTTCATTAGATGCAGAGAAGGCTTTTTACCAGGTCAGTTGGAAATTTCTATTTGCTACCATACATAAATTTGGATTTGGACAAACTTTACATTACTCACTGTGTAAAAACAAATGACTGGATTTCTCAGAGCTCCAGCCTTGGTAGAGGCATCAGACAGAGCTGTCCACTCTCCCCCTCTCCGTTTGCTATATTAAACAACTGGCAGCTGCTATTTGTCAAAGCAAAAATATTTAGGAATTCAAACAATTAATAAAATCCCCAAAAAATATGCTGATGCTGTGTTGCTCTTTCTGGAAAATGGAAAATGGGCATGAATATTTCTAACAGGCTAAATGAGCTGACGCCAATAAAATTAGATCCTATTTCTCAAATTAATAAAATAACTCTGGGAAAAGTGTCTGCAATCAAAATTATGGTCCTCCCTAATATAAACTATATCTTCTCTATGATCCCGTTTTATTCAGACTTAAATCAACATATTAGAATCTATCAATTTTTATTGAAATCTAAGCCTCCACACATAAGTTTAAAAACTTTATAAACGTCTAAAAGTCTAAGACAGGGATGCCCAAGTCCAGACCTGGAGAGCTACTTTCCTGCAATGTTTGGATGCATCCCTGCGAAATCATACCTGAATCAAATGGCTGAATTCCCTCATCAGCAGTCATTCAGCTCTACAGAGGCCTGGTAACAAACATTCTCTTCATTCAGGTTTGCTGGAGAAGGGATGTGTGTAAAAGTTGCAGCAAAGTAGCTCTCCAGGTCTGGACTTGGGCATCCCTGTGCCAGGAGGTTTGGAACTCCCAAACCTTCATAAAAAAAACATTTCCTGATACATAGATTACACAATATATAATGGATTCAGAAAAATCCACAAGTGAACCTAGGGGTAGACAATCAACAAATGCTATGTAAGGATGTCTGTATCTCAGATATTCCATTTATCAGGCCTTTATTTAAGCAGCACACCCTAATAGCATCAATATCAGTACACCTCTGACAGCCTGGTGGGACTATCTCAAAATGAACGAATTCAGACAAACACCCATTTGGAACAACCAAGACATCCTGCAAAATTAAAGGATTCTTAACTCTCTACATGGAACAGTAAAGGAATAAATCATTTACAGGATATATTTGATGGAGAACATTCCATACCCTTAAGTTGTTTAGAAGAATCATATGGCATGATAAAAATAAATTCTTTCAATAGCACCAAATAAAATCTATGATTCAGTTCAAATTTAAGGTTAATCATATAAACCTAGAACTTTCTCTAGTAATAACTAGCTGCCTTGAACCTAAACCCCCAAAGTTACTCTCAAATACGTATCGAAAACTTTCAGAAGTGGATTAACCCAAGGTTTGGTCTACGTTTCAGCTGAGATCTGGCACAAGGAAAGGATCAGAAATGGCGAAGGAGCCTGGAGACGTTGGAGTGCAACTACTCCTTAGAAATCTCTGTCAGGAGAGGGTGATCAGACTGCGATTAGATGTCTGATCATTTCCTGGATGAATATATCTTCGAGCGTTACCGTTTTTCGCCACGGTCAGTAATTTATCTCAAAAATATTCTCAGCTCTCATGTTGTGTGTATAACAGGTGACACAGAAAATCCTTCAAATGCATCTGTACGTCGTGGTGTCAGGAATGTTACTGTTGCACGTATCACTGTTACTGTATGGCAGAGGTATCAGTTGTAAACATACTCCTTAGCAGAGTGCTTCGTGTCCCTGCCTGTCACACGGGACACTGAGGTGCTACTCCTGGTGGAGGTTGCACTGGCGTTTTATTTTATAATCATCAGACACAAATAGCTCACGTTTAATTCCATTTTATTTTAAACTGGAGGCCCTTGGGCATTCATAAGTAGATGTGCAAGATTAAAAACTGGGCAAGTAATAAAAGAAGAATGTCACAGAACTGCAGATATCAGTAAAAGCAATAATTTAATCTGTATCACATTTTGAGATTTCAGACATTATCTATTCATACAATTTTGGGTTTCCAGGCTTAATTGGCTGCATACATGACAGTTACATTCACTGCTTCTTTACTAAATAAAGGAGGTTGTTTTATTTGTTTTATGTTTTATATTCTATTGCTCAGTTTTCACATTGATGCTGTCACCAATGTCATATGACTATGCTGCACCTCTAATTTAATTCTGAGTTCACCTTGTTGATGACCAGACAGTATGTTCAAAAATAAATGTCATTTATCGTGGGTTTTATTCTCCTTTTACTATACAGCCTGATTGTTGGTTCTTATAGTCTGGTAACTTCTTCTATGGTTTTAGTGATGTATGAACCTGGATGCTTTCATTGCTTTTTGCTTTGCTGCTGGCATTCCTGACGTTCCCCGCTGTGGGACAATAAAGGATTTTGTATTCTGTTCTGTTCTGTATTAAACACACTTAATACGAATGTAGTTGACATAGCTGCTAATTGTAGTTTTGTACAGTGAAGCTCGAATGTAAGCCATATAATCAGCGATGTGGAGGCCAAGAGGCCTGGGTCTGTACATGACACATGTATTTTCATTAAGTGTTCTTTATTGCCTGCAAATGAAACTCCAGTAATTATTGATATTTTGCTCTAACAAATAAAATCATCCACCTCTGTGGGCACCTCACCCACATTAAACTGATGCTCCAGCAGTTGTATTTTGTGTTTTCTTCACCTGCATTTGTACTTTTTCCTTTCTGATCACACATTTCTATGTTTTTTAGTGAGCACACCTTGTACAGTTGTTTCACAAGGAGCTTAAGTGATAGAAAATATCTCAGTTTCAGTTCCATGTCCACTCTTTTTCATATTAAGACATGAGCCAACCTTTAACTCCTTACACATCATTAATTGCATATGTTAAATATAGCCAGTGAATGCTGTGTAATTCAGTTTGTCAAGGTTAAACATGATAGCTTATAACTGAACCATACCTGATTTAATAGGATTTTTATATGTCATATTGATTTGTTTCAACATCCTTTTTGTGCCTGCTGGGTTGCCCCTCGACACACATTTATTACACACACACACAACACACGTTATCATTTTTTTGGAGGTTGAATAAGTGTACTGTCTAAAGATCTAACCTTTGATTCCCATAAATCAACCCATTAGTGACGCCTAACTGGGCTGCAACAGTAAGCTATTTCTTAAATATCGTGCTGTGTTTCCCATATGCCATCATTAATATTTCTAATGTCGTCGGCGAGAAATACGCACTTCTAGACTTCTTATTTGCCACCCGTCGCCATGGTGAATGGTGTTATCTGCCTTCCATTGATCAGGGTTTCTTATTTACTCGCTGAATTTCGGGCGACTTTGACTCAAGAGTTGAGTAACCCAAGTGTTACCCTGTGTTCTAAAACCAAAAAGCCTGTGTATGATAGAGTGGAGTAGGTCTACTCGGGGTATGTGCTTTATACTCGGACCTTGTTAACCCCGTTCCTGAAACAGAGCCGGTCACTACCCAATCTGGCCCGGAAGCAAGATCCGTAACGTCAGCTCATTTGCAAATGTGCAAACAAAATTACTTCAGAACGGTATTTTTTTTTGTTATAACTGGTCTGAGCAACGATTATGTCTCACAGAGACGTAAACATTTAAATTTGTTTGAACATTTGATTCTCTCGGTACTGTACTGTACACTGCATCAGTGTTGGTCACAGAATGGATCCGTTTGCAGTCTTTCGTCACCTGCATTTTTATTTCTAAACGGGAACGTTTTCAAAAGATGTGGATTTTTATTCCAGGAAAAAAATAAAACGGATGTCTCCACAAGAGGGAGACATAGTGAGCATTGACAGCGTAAATATGTTACAGTTCAATCAATAAGTCTAATAAACAATTTTCTACTAAAATATTTTATGCGAACAACATAATGAAAATTGTTAAGTGAGTTATAGCATTGTCTAGGAAAATACTGTTAATAGCAAGTAATTCTTTATTATCAGAAATACGTTCGCTTTATAGACCTACATTATCAAAATGTGTATTACATATGTAATATTAAAACTATTTACAGGATATAATATAGCACACCGTTATAATTAAGGATGGAAATACTTATTTCCAGTACTGTTTAAACGACTAAAGCACATTCAACAGCGGTCCGGAAGTAATTCTGTTTGCACATGCGCAAATGAGCAGACGGTACAGATCGTGCTTCCGGGACACATCTGTTAGTGAAAGGTGCCTCCGCTGGCTTGGAGGGTGGACTGGAGGCTGTGGTGGCTTGGGCTTGGTTGGATGGTTGGGGGCACGGATGTGATAGAATAACATTTGGAGTTGGGACTGAGGTAAGGGATTTGGGTAATACACAACTGTATTTAGCAACATCGGACACTGATGGGCTGGGAGGGTGGGTGCACCAGCTACTGGTTTTCTTGCGCCTTTGGTGGTCAAGTAGGTTCCAGGCTCCTGGGGGTGCTGGTGGTGGGCTCACTTATCTTGGCTGGCCCTGGTTCTCCCACGGTCTCTGCTGTCATGGTGTGGGTAGGATGGGGTGGAAGCTAGTTGGGGAGCTGGCCTCCAGCGAGGGATTCATGCCAATGCCTTGATGCCCCCTCACTTCTCAACATATGCAACACCACAGCTCATTAGGGTCTTGAGGTGCTCTGAGGTGGTGGCTTGTGTCTTTCTGGCCGAGGCTGTTTCGGCCTTCATGAGCCAGTTCTACCTGCCCTTTGCTGCTCTTGGGTGGGAATGTTGCGACCTTTCTAACCTTCTAACCTTACAAATTCATGCACATCCACTCTGCACTAATACACTTGTTTCGACATGCACGCTCATCTACAAAAACACACTCATCCCCCCACCCATACATTCATACAAAAATATTACAAATGGTTCAAGGGTTTACAAACCAATTTGGTTCCTATCCCTGTAGTCTAATGACTTGAACCCTATCAATTTTGCCTCAGAAACTGCTCCACTTGGCTTGAGACCATCATGTAACTTTATTTATAAACTTAATACCTTACAGGCTTTTTATTAAATACTTTGACATTCTATCACATGTAATTATGATATTTATAATGTCATTTTAATAAACTCGCAATAGTAGTTTGCCTAAAAAAATTTGACAAAAATACGTAGATTGAAAATCACAAAACAAAATAGTTTTTAAATCGGGGGAAGGTGCAAACTTGTCATATTAAACGCATTATAACATTCTAATTTGTGCAATCCAGGTGAGGCAGGTATCACAGGAAAATGTTTTTCTGTCCTTTAATTCCAGTCATTTAGATATTTGCCTCTTTCACAAAACATTTTCATCATAAACCCACAAACATGAGGCATCACTGAACTCCCTCTGAGATTACTCTAGCTATTCAGAAATCGCAAGTGTAGACAGATTTTTAACCCTCAGCTTGCTGTTTGCACAAACCGTACACTATGTCATCACTGCATTACTCTCTCGGCCCACAAAGCCTGGCGGTTGCCAGGTTGTGACTACCTCGTCTGAAGAGTCAGGGACATAACAGAGTTGGGCTGACTTTAACATGTTCACCAGTCAACTCAAGGCAAAAAATCATAAACTGAAAAATCATTGGTCATTTGTCCTAAAGAAAACAAAAGCTATCTATAGTGATGTTTGTCACATGACTTTCTCACTCTGGTGTCTAACTGACCCACTCGACACTCAGAAAGCCCAAAATAAACCAGAAATTTCAACTACAATAATTCCTATTGTTTAGTAGAAGAAATGAAAAATTATTTACTTTAACTCCATGGTTTTTAAAATAATACATTTATACATTTATTAAAATTATTATTCATTAAATTTATTAACATTAAACTAAAAATGAAGGGGAAAGGACCTTAATAATCTGAAAGGCAAATTAAACAGTTGCATTGAAAAGGAAGATAAAAACTCTAATAATGAGAGCAAAGACCAAGGGACTGGGCACATTGACAGGTCACTAGTTCATCATAAGGCTCATAGATCTAACTGCAAAGTTTAATGAGAAATTCATCAAATGTAGTCCCATTTAGCTCCTACATCTCAACAAGCAGAACATTTTAACATTCTGTAGCCATCAGGTACTTTGACATGTCAAAATGCTCAGAGAACATTTCATTGATTGTCGCTGTTGTGTGGATGAGAAAGTAATGACACTGCATAAAACACTGGTTTGCCCCTATGTACTCCTGCTTAACTGTTAGTAATTAGTAATGGGCTGTAAACATCGATAAACAAGGAAAATATCCGTACGGTTTTGAAATGCACTGATCGGCTGCCCAGAGATGGGAATCATTTTCAAAATGATTGGGTCTGATCTGGTATCAAAATTAAGAACTCCACCATTTTCACTTAACTAACAGACCAACTAACACATGGGTGCCCAGGTCCAGTCCTCCAGAGCTACTATCTTGCAGCTTTTAGATGCATCTCTTCTCCAACAGACCTGAATGAAATGAATGGCTTATTACCAGGCCTCTGCAGTGCTGAGTCACTGAATGCTGATGAGGAAATTCAGCCATTTGATTCAGGATTTGGGCATCCCTAAAATTAAAGCATGTACTTTTGTGTTTAATGAAATCAGATACAAACTTCTTTTACAACAACATTTTAAACATAACATAAATAACCTGCTGACGATTGTGGAACTGAGGGCCCTAGCAATTCTTAGAACAGAACGAAACAATTCTAATGAAAACACTGCTTAGTAGAATTAATTATTTTAATTATAGTAAATGGCCTGCACTTGTATAGCACTTTATCAAGTTCCCATAGACCCCAAAGCGCTTTACACTACAATCAGTCATCCACCTATTCACACAATGACAGTGGTAAGCTACATTCCACAGCCACAGCTGCCCTGGGGCACAGTGACAGAAGTGAGGCTGTCATAAAATCGGCACCACCGGGCCCTCTGACCACCATCAGCAGGACAAGGACACAATAACTGAGACAGATAGAGTGGGGGTTTGAACCAGCAACCCACCAGTTATAGGACAAACTCCTTCCACCTGAGCCACAGTCACCCCTAGTTGAAAACTAGGTTGACCAAAAATACTACAGAATTAACATGAATTAAAAAAATGCTTATTGAGGTGCATCGTTTTAATGACCAGTTATGTTTCAATATCACCACATACATCATCAGGTAGGGACAACATTGTTTTGTCGCTATTAGCAAGCTAATATTCCCTCAGATGCAGCTAAAACCAGAAGCTCCAGAGACACTTCGGCACATGTCATGTTATGTTTGTTTTCTTTTTCTCATTTATGCACAAATAATTCCTAAAGTGATACTTTAATGAAAGATGACAGTCTTTACACCGTCCTCTCACTCATAACATGTCATTAACTTCTACTGCCCCAATTCCAATGAAGTTGGGCATTGTGTAAAACATAAATAAATAAAATAAAACAGTCAGTCATTTTCTATACCGCTTCTTCCATAGTGGATCGTGGAAGCTGCTCCCTACCTCCCTGCGACCTGGTGGTCACCCACAGGACAAACAACCATGCACACACTCATTCACACCAATTTAGAGAGACCAATTAACCTAACAGGCATGTAGGGTAATGTAGACTGTGGGAGGAAGCCTCAGTACCTGGTGAGAACCCACGCATGCACTGGGAGAACATGAAAACTCCATGCAGAAAGACCCCCGGCCAGGAGTCAAACCTAGGACCTACTTGCTGCAAGGCCACCGTGCAGCCCTTAACAGAAAACAATGATTTGCAAATCCTTTTCAACCCATATGCAATACACTACACTACAATATTTAATGCTGAAACTGATAAACATTGTCATTGTTTTTTAGCAAATATTCACTCATTTAAATTTTAAGCTTCAAAAAAAGTTCCAAAAAAGCTGGGACAGGGACAACAAGAATGGGAAAGTTGGGGAATGCTGAAAAACACCAGTTTGGAACAATCCACAGGTGAGCAGGTTAATTTAAAATAGGTGAGTTTCATGAAAACCAACATCATTGTTTAACAGATATTACCACCTGGGCTCAGGAACACTTCAGTAGGCCATTGTCAGTAAACGCAGTTTGTTACCACATCTACAAATTAAAAGCAAAAGCCAAATATCAACAACACCCAGAACAGCGCTAGCTTCTCTGGACCTGAGCTCATCTAAGACGGACTGACACAAAGTGGAAAAGTGTGCTGTGGTCTGACGAGTCCACATTTCAAATTGTTTTTGGAAATCATGGACGTCGTGTCCTCCAGGCCAAAGAAGAAAAGGACCATTAGCAATGTTATCAGGACAAAGTTCAAAAGCCAGAATCTGTGATGGTAAGGGGGGGCATGGTAGTGCCTATGGCAGGGGTAACTGGCGCATCTGTGAATGCACCATTAATCCTAGAAGGTACATACAGGTTCTGGAGCAACATTTTCTGCCATCCAATCAACGTCTGTTTCAGGAACGTTCCAGCTTATTTCCGTAAGACAGTGCATCATCAGACGATACCAAGCTACATTCTGCACGTGTTACAACAGAGTGGCTTCGTAGTAAAGTAGTGCGGGTCCTAGACTGGCCTGCCTGCAGTCCAGACCTGTCTTCTTTGAAAATGTGTGGCGCATTATGAAGCTCAAAATACGACAACAGAGACCCCAGACTGTTAAGCAACGGAAGTTGTACATCAAGCAAGAATGGAAAAGAATTTCACCTACAAAGCTTTAACAATTGGTGTCCTTAGTTCCTAAACGCTTTTTGGGTGTTGTTCTAAGGAAAGGTGATGTAACACAGTGTTAAACATGACCCTGCCCCAGCTTTTTGAAACGTGTTGCAAGCATCATATTCTAAATGTTTATCAGTTTAAACATTGAATATCTTGTCTTTGTAGTGTATACAATTGCATATAGATTGAACAGGTTTGTTTTCTGTTGTTATTTACATTTTACACAATGCCCCAACTTAATCGGAATTGGGGTTTTATCAGTTACCTAAATCAATTAAGCATAAACCTACCTGTCATTACATGTGCTTGCATGAAATGGGATAACATCAGCTGGGTACGATGCAAGACAGATTACGCAGACCTACCTAAAATGTCAGTACTCTTTAGACATGAAATTATTAAAAGAATGATAGAAATGCACGAACCAAAGGGATAACTAGCTAAACATGTTAAGTTATATGTTAGACTTGCCGCTCCCATGTCGTTGCCAGAAGCCATGTTGAAGTCTTCACTGCCAGCTCGTGCCGGCACCACATGTATATAGAGCGGGATGAGCGGTTTTATGTGATTGGCTGAAACAAGGGTGATATCTGATTGGTTGCAGATCATTTCCTGGTTGAAACAGGTATTTGTGTGTTGAGATGTGCTTCCCAAAGATATTCTTGTTAAAAATCTGCACAGTGTGTGCTGTCAAGACCAACTGCCGATACTTGAAGAAAAGGCAAATATTGGCCAGTTTATTGGCAGGCCAATAACATAGGCCTACCTCTGTTCTGCTCCTACCTCCCATTGATGGGAGGTGGAAGGGTCCAATCAGTCGGCCTATCAATTCTAGAGGACAGATTATCCAGTGTTGTGAACAATTCTTTTTGTATGCTTGAGCATACCAAGTCAGCTCACTGCATCCACTTGAGCTCCGAAGTGACGAACAAAGGTGGGGAATTCTTATTTTTTTCCTGCACTAGTGGCCACTATTTTTTAGTTATTTTAAAGTAGGCAGACAGGACGTGGGGTGATGAGACGGGAAGACATGCTGCACAGGTCGTTACGGTCGGGACTCGAACCAGGGGCAGCTGCGTCCAGGACTGAAGCTTTGTTTGCGTGCTCTACTGCTACGCCACGCACCATGCCTGGGAATTATTTTTATTTTAGGCAATTCTCTAACCCTTAAAAAATATGTGATGGGCGTGGCGCTGGTGGTGTAGGAGTTTAAGCGTGCGACCCATGTACGGAGGCTGTAGTCCTTGACGCAGGCTGTTGCGGGATCAAGCCCCGGCGACATTTTCTGCAGACCCTTCCCCCACTTTTTCCACCATTTCCTGTCTGATTACTGTTAAAAAATGATAAAATAAAGGCCCCTAGTGCCGTAAAAAACCATTAAAAAAAATCATCACATATATATATATATATATATATATATATATAATATATATATATGTGGATGAAAACAAAAGTTTTTTCATCACTCTCCTGAGGACTATACGATTGAGGCACGTGATGTTGCCCGGTATGGCGGAGTCGGGGTCCCACCCTGGAGTCAGGCCTGGGGTCAGGACTCGCCGGAGAGCGACTGGTGGTCGGGTTGCTCCTCGCAGGACCTGGCCGCGCCTGAATGATGGACACAAGGCCACCCCCCAGTGGGCCCACCACCTGCAGGGGGAACCATGAGGGACCTGTGCAAAGAGGATCGGGCAGAGGACGATGGTGAAAACCTCAGAGACCTGATCTCCGGATGCTTACACTGGCTCTAGGGACATGGAATGTCACCTCACTGGGGGGGAAGGAGCCTGAGCTTGTGTGGGAGGTCGAGAGATATGGACTAGAAATAGTGGGGTGCACCTCCACGCACAGTGTGGGCTCTGGAACCCATCTCCTCAAGAGGGGCTGGACTCTCTTCTACTCTGGAGTGGCCCACGGGGAGAGGCGGCGGGCTGGGGTGGGTTTGCTTGTTGCCCCCCAGCTCAGCCGTCTCGTGTTGGGGTTTACCCAAGTGGATGAGAGGGTTGCATCCCTGCCCCTTCGGGTTGGGGACAGGTCTCTGTCGTTTCGGCCTATGGGCCAGGCGGTAGTGCGGAGTACCCGGCCTTCTTGGCGTCCCTGTTGAGGGTGCTGGATAGTGCCCCTCCCGGGGACTCCACTATTCTGCTAGGGGACTTCAACTCCCACGTGGGAAACAACAGTGACACCTGGAGAGGGTAGTGCAGAGTACCCGGCCTTCTTGGCGTCCCTGTTGAGGGTGCTGGATAGTGCCCCTCCCGGGGACTCCACTATTCTGCTGGGGGACTTCAACGCCCTCATGGGAAACAACAGTGACACCTGGAGAGGCGTGATTGGGAGGAATGGCCTCCCCATCTGAATCAGAGTGGTGTTTCATTATTGGACTTCTGTGCTAGTCACAGATTGTCCATAATGAACACAATGTTCAAGCATAAGGGTGTCCATCAGTGCACTTGGCACCAGGACACCCTAGGCAGGAGGTCGATGATCGATTCTGTTGTTGTATCGTCAGACCTTCAGTCGCATGTTTTGGACACTCGGGTGAGGAGAGGAGCTGAGCTGTCCACTGATCACCACCTGGTGGGGAGTTGGATCCACTGGAAGAGGAGAAAGCCGGACAGACTTGGCAGGCCCAAGCGCATAGTGAGGGTCTGCTGGGAACGTCTGGCAGAGCCCTCGGCCAGGGATGTATTCAACTCCCACCTCCGGGAGAGCTTTGACCAGATTCCGGGGGATGTTCGAGACATAGAGTCCGGGTGGACCATGTCCTCCGCATCTAATGTCGAGGCTGCTGCCCGTAGCTGCGGCCGTAAGGTCTGCGGTACCTGTTGCGGCGGCAATCCCTGAACCCGGTAGTGAAAACGGGGAGTAAGGGATGCTGTCAAGCTGAAGAAGGATTCCTGTCGGCTGTGGTTGGCTTGTAGGACTCCTGAGGCAGCTGACGGGTACCATGAGGAGAAGGACTACCAGTTGGTCTCGAAGCGATTCTGGCAAACGGTCCGGTGCCTCAGGAGGGCCAACACTGTTTACAGTGGGGGTGGGAGGCTGCTGACCTCGACTGGGGACATTATCGGGCAGTAGAAGGAGTACTTCGAGGATCTCCTCAATCCTGGCATCACGCATTCTCTGGTGGAAACAGAGGCTGGGGACTCGGGGTTAGACTCTTTCATCACCCAGGCTGAAGTCGCAGAGGTGGTTAAAAAGCTCCGTGGTGGCAGGGCTTCGGGGGTGGATGAGATCCCCCCTGAGTACCTCAAGTCTCTGGATGTTGTAGGGCTGTCATGGTTGACACGCCTCTTCAACATTGCGTGGCGGTCGGGGATAGTGCCTCTGGACTGGCAGACTGGGGTGGTGGTCCCCCTTCATAAGAAGGGTGACCGGAGAGTGTGTTCCAACTACAGGGGGATCACACTCCTCAGCCTCCCTGGTAAGGCCTATGCCAGGGTATTGGAGAGTGGAGTCCGGCCGATAGTCGAACCTCGGCTTCAGGAGGAGTAGTGTGGTTTTCGTCCCGGCCATGGAACACTGGACCAGCTCTCTACCCTCTACAGGGTACTCGAGGGTTCATGGGAGTTTGCCCAACCGGTCCACATGTGTTTTGTGGACCTGGAGAAGGCATTCGACTGTGTCCCTCATGGTGCCCTGTGGGGGGTGCTCCAGGAGTATGGAATTGGGGGCCCTTTATTAGGGGCCATCCGGTCTCTGTACAAGCGGAGCAGAGTTTGGTCCGCATTGCCGGCACTAAGTCGGACCTATTCCCGGTGCATGTTGGACTCCGGCAGTGCTGCCCTTTGTCACCAGTCCTGTTCATAACTTTTATGGACAGGATTTCTAGGTGCAGCCAAGGGCCGGAGGGGGTCTGGTTTGGGGACCAGTGGATTTCGTCTCTTGTTTTTGCAGATGACGTGGTCCTGCTGACCCTCTCTAGCCAAGACCTACAGCATGCACTGGGGTGGTTCGCAGCGGAGTGTGAAGCGGCTGGGATGAAGATCAGCTCCTCCAAGTCCGAGGCCATGGTTCTCGACCGGAAAAGGGTGGCTTGTCCTCTTCAGGTTGGAGGGGAGTTCCTGCCTCAAGTGGAGGAGTTCAAGTATCTCGGGGTCTTGTTCACGAGTGAGGGAAGAATGGAGCGGGAGATCGACAGACGGATCAGTGCGGCTGCCACAGTAATGGGGGCACTGTGCCGGTCCGTTGTGGTGAAGAGAGAGCTGAGCCGAAAAGCGAAGCGCTCGATTTACCGGTCAGTCTACGTTCCTACCCTCACCTATGGCCATGAACTTTGGGTCATGACCGAAAGACCGAGATCCCGGATAAAAGCGGCTGAAATGAGCTTCCTCCGTAGGGTGGTTGGGCACTTGCTTAGAGATAGGATGAGGAGCTTGGCCATCTGGGAGGGGCTCGGAGTAGAGCCGCTGCTCCTCCACATCGAGAGGATTCAGTTGAGGTGGCTCGGGCATCTATACCAGAAGCATACTGGACGCCTTCCTCGGGAAGTGTTCCAGGCACATCCCACCGGGAGGAGGCCCAGGACACGGCCCAGGACACGCTGGAGGGACTATGTCTCTCGGCTGGCCTGGGAATGCCTTGGGCTCCCCCCGGAGGAGCTGTAGGAGGTGTCTGGGGAGAGGGACGTCTGGGCGTCTCCGCTGAGTCTGCTGCCCCCACGACCCGGTCCCGGATAAAGCGGAAGACGACGAGTACGATTACAAAAGTTTGATAATGGCCCTTAAATGGCATGGGTGTTCCCCTCTAAAAGTGATAAGTTTCAAAGATTTTATTGTCCTGGAGTCCCTGCTGTCAGAAATGCTTCTCAGTAAGCTCTCCCCATTTCTCATACACAAGGCCATCTTAGAGGACAGACTGTTTAAGACATTAAAAAGTTAAGATCTACTCAGATATTTGTTGAATATTCAATGTAATAGCAAACATAAAATAAAAATGATTGGATTATATGCAAAGTAAAAAGGCTTTCCATGTTAACCAGCTACAATGGTAGAAACTTGTTTTTACAATAGTGCATGATATGAGTAATGTCAAATTCTTAAAGTAACAGATCATCTCATTCATGTAATTGTATAAAAATGAACTTTCTGAGTAAGTGGATTGGATTTGACATGGCGATGGAGCTTCTGTTTGCCAGCTTGGTTGTACTGACTGTGATTCAGATCAGGCTCAAACGACAGGACATGCACACATAGTAATCAGAGTAAAGCAAGTACTAATAATGTTGCCATGTAACTTAAATATTGCAAGGCAGTTTTTTAGGGGGTAGCTTAATTATCATCTTGCAAACTTTAGGTTATGTATTCAAAATGACTTTGCAGTGAGAATTTAATTAGCAAGCAAAAGAAAATGACCCGCCATTCAGCTAACAATACCTTCACATTAATCATTCTTTGTAGCTTAGTAAAATAGAGTTGAACATCTCAATAAAAAATGTTTAGTTTATGTTTAGTCATTAGTTTCTTGAAAATGTTCCATGTTTTTCCCATTGAAAACAAAGAATATTTAAGATTGTTCCAGAATGTATTCAAAAAAATGCGGGTGAAAATACAGGTGAACTTTCTGGCTTTGTCTAAACTTTTGTCAAACTAATTTTTTTTCCACATGAAATTATTCAGAATTAGGTAAAGTTCACCAAAAAATGTAAAGTCGCTCAGTAATTTCAGAAATAAATACCTCCAGTCTATTTCCGAAAACAAGTCTGTAATATAAGTAGGTTTCCCTCAGGCCTTAATGAGATGTTGCAACACAGCTCCAAAGAGTGAGCTGCTAATTAAAACAGTGGAGAAAACCCTAGAAAAGCTAAATCCACCATCAGACATTTTGGTTGTTTCCAGTCAGCTTTGTTAAACTTTTTGAAAGTGCAAACCCCTCTTTCAGAGTTTTCAACCATTTTAGGTTACCCTGTTAAATAAAACAAAGCTCTTCCTATCTCTTCTAATATTCATCTCAGTCCATTACAGATGGAGAACATCTGCTACTTCGGTATCAACATTTGTAACAGGCTGCAGGATCAGGATCTGATGCATATAAATTACATCCAATTACTCAAAACAATAGAAGATGACCTCCGACCTCTTCCTCATGGGAGGAGTATCTGCAAGTAAAATGATAGTCATTCCAAAATAAACCGTATCTGTTCTTTAATCAATAGTAAACCACCCTAGACTTTATTAGGTTAAAACCAGGGTAAAATGTTTGCAGGCAACCTCAAGCATAGGTTTTTAAAATTTAACTAAAGACTAAATTTAGGTCTTAAAGGCTTAGAACTCTCAAACATCTATAATTATTACTTGGTTCATGAATTTCAAAAAGGATTTTAAAATCTTCATTTGGTAAGCAATGGTTGCACAAAAAGTAGAAATTTGGTACTCAGACATTCCTTGCTTTAAAGGCATCAAAGATGTTACATCCCTGACAGCCTGGTAGGAATATCTCAAAATGAATAGGTCTTCAATTCTCCCATGCAAACACCATTTGGAACAACCCAGACATCCTGCAAAGTAAAAAGGCCTTAACCTTTCATCATAATGGGACAGTAAATTGAAAAGTCATTTATGACATATATTTAATTGAAAAGATTTTATATCATTCAATATTTTAGTCAAAGCACTGATAAAAAGTACATTTTTCAAATACCATCAGTTAAAATCTATCGTCCATTCCATATTCAAGATCAAACAACTTAGCACCAAGTGTGAAATTGCAATGGTAAAAACCAACATCTTTAAATTCTTTCTTCCAAATTTTCTCTCAAAAACTTATGTAAATCTTTTTTGTGGTAGATTTAATAATCTCGCTTGGGACATTGGATTATCTATTTGGCTGCACGGTGGTGCAGTTGGTAGCACCGTTGCCTTCCAGCAAGAAGGTCCTGGGGTCTTTCTGCATGGAGTTTGCATTTATGGGTTTATGGGTCCCCATGTTCAACTTTTCCCCATAGTCCTTTCTGGGGGGATGGCTTCCTTGTTGGGGCTTCCCAAGTCACAAGCTGGGTATTCAGGCTTACTTAAACTCACTTAGTGGTTTCTTAGGTTTGAAAGCCTCACATTGACTCCTTTCAGCACTCTTCTCATCCTTGTGGACTAAATTTGTATATCCTTTGAGTGGTATACTTTTCTCCAGAAGGGCTTGTCTGTGATGACAGCAGCAATTTTCTGTAAGAAGCAAATGCTTCTTTCTTTTAAGGCATATTTTCACAGTCCATGGTAACGTAAACCTGTGGCCCTTTTCCACTGGCTCGTTTTAGGCGCCGCGGCTCCGCCTGGTTTCGCTTTACTGGCTACGGTACCTGTTGTGTTTCCACTGACCCACTGAGGGCTGAAGCTCTGCCTCCAGCCGTCAGTGTTGTACGCAGTGCTGCTATTAACATTACTGTGTCACATTGTCACATTAAGGTAATCTGCGTGAAACGTTAAAAAATAAATATACACAAAATAAAAACAAACTAAATACAAATACTTTTTATATTATTTTATATGCAAGAATGTATTCTATATTTTTCTTTCATGTATAAAATGATCCACTGGGATAATTATCTGGACCACAGCCCAGCCAGAATTTCTAAAATAAGGTTCAGGGGTTCTGATGTGAGGCGGGTTTAGCAGGAGGAGCAGAGAGGAGAGACGCTGCTGTCTGTTTGCCTGAAGACGTTACAAGTTTGGGCTTTATGAGGAAGTTTTTGTCTAAGCCATGGCAATAACGAGGACAAGGACTTTAAAGTGCAAAACCGCAGATTTCTGACCGCGTTGAAGTTAGTTTAAGGTTGGATATTGGATATTCTTGCTCCGTGGATTCACCTGCATCTTCCTCCCACTTGATCCGATGCAGGCAGTCTGATTACAGGCAGCTGCTCTCTGCCTGCTCCCTCCTCCTGCAGACGCTGGTTTCCTTAAGGACCGTAAATAAATTTCTGAACCAAACACGCTGTTTCATGGTGGTTTTGTTTTGTGTGTTAAGGGGGGAATGTTTGTGTGTCTGAACAGCTTATTGTATTTTATTAAATACAGCGCCCCCTACCTGCATGTAATTAAGAAACCTGACATGGCGTACTTTTTTTTCTTTCTTTCAGCCTTCAGGCATGGTTTATTCTTTGTAAATAGAAAAATTATATTTCGATTTGACCTGCTCGGCCACTGTGGTGCTTAAAATTTTTGTAGTCGCTCTTGAGTTTTATTAACTTTTCCCTGAACTACCTCAGCGAAAACGTTCTCATTTCTTCTGGTCCCATGACCAATCAGTGAACAGCAGTCTGTTCACGTCACATGTAGTCCTGACTCAGCCCCGGTCGGACCTGCTCAGGAGCAGGGACGAAAAAAGTAGGTACCAATACAGAAAAAACAATAATGGAAACCGTCGCACAGCAAGCTGAGTGGAGTCAAGTAGGGTCAAATGGAGCCAGTGGAATAGGTGAACTGGTTTCACTGTGGAGAGTGACACGAGTGTTTCAGCAGTTTCTAATTTATAATAGGCTTGACTCTTTGTTGTTCCTTGGGTATTGTTGAGCTGGATCTGTCTTAGGGACATCAAATCTGTGATATGCGGCTTTGAACACTGGTTGAATTTAAATAATTGTCACATCTGATCATTCATATAATGAAACCCTAGAATAGGGGGTGCACTTTTTTCTCCATGACTGTGTAACTGTGTAGGTTTACTTTCAGTTTTTTGACATTAATAACTTACAATCTGTTAAACTGTTTCTGGGCCCTAAGCAGAAGTCAGAGCTCGTGTGATTACAGATGCTGATCATACCCACACACTGATAGGCTCACCCATTAGCATATTTATTGATACATACAGGTCAATCTGAGAGAGTCTATTAATCAGTATTCCTTTAAGTGTAACACAGGAACCTTTAACTCTTCAGATAATATTTTTTCTCTCTTTCTTTCTGTGTCAGGCCCCTGAGTCCAGGCTGGGATGACAACCTAAAGCTGGAAGTTAGAGTTACATCAGCACTAGTTGGGCACCCTGCAATTGTCCATGTAGCTGGTATGCTTTAGGGTGCCATGGCCACAGGAACAGAGGGATGCCATGTCCAAGTCCTGGAGAAAGCCAAGCTTTCACCAACTTCGGGGAAACGCAGGAGAGCAGAAGGGAAACCCAAGAAGAATTTTCCTTGTCAGGAGTGTCAGAAGGCATTCAACAGCCTGGAGAAGTTAAAGGTGCACTCGTACTCTCATACAGGGGAAAGGCCATATCGCTGCTCCCATGCTGACTGCACCAAGGCTTTCGTCTCCAAATACAAGCTGCTACGGTACAGCTGGCTGCAGCATGTTGATTGTTTCTTTAGGCTTATTGAAATCTAGCCTTATGATTTACTAATGAGTATTTGTTTATACCTTCAGGTTCTGTGTAATGCATGCTTACTTTAAACATTATTTAAGCCATTCTGAATGCTCATAGATTGTGTCTGTGTTCCAAGGCATATGGCAACTCACTCACCAGAAAAAAGCCACAAGTGTTCATACTGTGAAAAAATGTTTCACCGCAAGGATCACTTAAAAAATCACCAACACACTCATGACCCACACAAGGAGGCCTTCACCTGTCAGGAGTGCGGGAAGAGCTACAACACCAAGCTGGGCTTTAAGCGCCACCTGGCCCTCCATGCTGCAAACAGCGGAGACCTGACCTGCCAAGTTTGCCTGCAGCTGTTCCCCAGCACCGTGGTTCTCCTGGAACACCTCAAAACACACGCTGGCAAGACATCTGGGGGGACCAAAGAGAAGAAGCATTGTTGCGAGCATTGTGAGCGTCAGTTTTACACCCGCAAAGATGTGCGACGCCACATGGTGGTGCACACTGGACGCAAGGACTTCCTATGTCAGTACTGTGCTCAGCGCTTTGGTAGGAAGGATCACCTGACACGTCACATGAAAAAGAGCCACACCAGGGAGCTGCTGAGGGTAAAAACTGAACCAGCTGATTCGCTGGAGACCGATGTTTTTGATTTGGCTTCTGGAAGCATCAAGGATGAGCTTCCAGCAACACTGACAACAAGATCACACCAGGTTAACGTGTTCACAGGCCCTGGCCTGGACACGCAGCCCTTCTCTTCCCCCAGTAACCTCTTTTCTTTAAAGTACCCACTGAGCTCCAACTATACCTCATACACAATCACCTCACATGAGAGGGAGCAGAATCTAAAGGGAGAACTGGAGACCTATCTAATGGAGCTGCAGAACACAATGCCATCCTCGTCCTCTGCATCTCTAGAACCTCAAATCCCCTCCTCCAAACTTGAGTTGTTACCTCATGTGTGTATGCTGGAGGAAGTGAGCGAGGACGCGTCCCTCTCAAAAATTTCCACGCAAGCAGCAGGTCCTGCATCGGACTCTGTGGCCTCATCTTCCTCTCTTATGGATTTTTCCCAGCTATTCAACTTCCTGCCACACAACGGGCCTGCATTCAATCAGGTAGGAAGCAGCGGGGGCAGCATGGGACCAGCCATCACCTTTCCACCCACTGAAGAACCTATTCCACTTGTCCATCTTCACCCCCAGACACCTGCAGGTCAAGAGGCTGCAGAGAACCCTCTCCAAGGACTCCCCTCCTCCTTCATATGCAGCCTGAGCACCCCCACCACACTACCCCGGTTCCACCAAGCTTTTCAGTGATGCAGTTTGTCCTGTCCAGTACAGAGCCTCCACAGCTTAGAAACATCCAAATAGGATAGCAGTAGTCTTAGCTAGTCAGTTGATTTTGGTTAAAAGATTAGGGGGAGATAACACAGCAGTAGGTGAATGATGATGAGTGCCAACGGCTACACACACTCACACACACACTCTTTTCATTCTTATTATTTACACATTTTATAAGCTGCTCGAAATACAGAAATTACTTTAAAAATGTATGAGCTTCAATGTTCCTCTTTGATCACATGGTAGAAAGTGGCACTCAGCCTTATGCTGAAGCAAATTTCTGCAGCATCTACTGAGCTAATTTGTTGATGATCCAGGAAGCTCTGTAATTGGATGGACAACATCTTACTTGGATCACATGGTTCTTTACAGTCATCCTTCTGTATTACCCATCAATAACATCAGTGTGATGTCAGGACCAGTTAGGCTGTCAACAGAAAAGGCAAAGCAACATTCAAAGCCTTCTTTCTACTCTTGGGTAACTCAAAACCATTTAAACTAACAAAACATCTTTACTATGCAGATAATTCTGTTCATGGTATAGGTCGTAGACATGACAGAATGTATTAGAAGCCCAAATTTTAGTCAATTGAAATGAAGAGCAAATCAACAATCTTAAAACTAGAGTAACTAGGTAACTCCTGCCCCCATCCCCAGGGGCGGAGCCAGCGGGTGGCCAGGGGTGGCCATGGCCACCATGAGCCAATCTATGGCCACCCCAAGAACAAGCATTCCCCCTCCTAAACAGATTATGACAGCAGTAATGCTGTCAACCACTATTACAATTACAACAGCAACTACAGAAAGACTTGTGGTGCACGGAGCAATATCCTTTCATATTCCTCTGCTGCAGAAGAGGTCAGACTCTGAGTTAAGTTAAAAAGGCAAAAACATTTATTTACTTTGAAAAGATTCCTGTATCAAATTAAAATGAAAATGGCTGGTTTCCAGTGAAAGAGAAGAAATGAGACAACGTTCACTAACGTGTCGTGTGCACCACACATAACTGTAATTGTGAAAGAGCAATGTGTTATGTGTGTGTGCTTGTTAGCTCATAAACAGCCTCTGAACTAATGTAAGTGGAAGGGACCTCTTTTCTCTCCTATTTCTTTTTAAAGAGAAGTAATGTGCCCACGTGCTGCGCTCAATTATTTTTTTTTTTATTTAAGGTGTTTTACAAAAAAGCTGTGAACAGTTTCATGGTGTTAAGGTGAATTATCCACTGCTCAAACCAAAAAAAGAAGGACATGGCTTATGGAGTAGCGGTAGAGTGCGCTACCCATGTACAGAGGCTTCAGTCCTCGACGAAGCTTTCCCTGGTTTGAGTCCCGACCCCAGCGACCTGTGCTGCATGTCTTGTCCCCTCTGGTCTCAGTCTGGTCACCCCAATGAAACTTTTCTGGCTTCGCCACTACCCATTACAAAGCAAAATCAACTAACAACATAGTTCAAACTAGTGAAATAATGAGCCACCAACACTGTTTGTGGGGTTGAGCATCTAAAGATTGTCAGGGAGGCTCAGGTTCTGCTTTCCACAAAGAAAATGGGCTTTATTCAGTCCAACTATTCCCTGTATATTTACTCCACAGTGGACCAAACTGTTCTTGGGTAAGGCACTGCCTCCTGCATGGTCCTTGATATGTTTATGGGTATGTTAGTGGAAATGGATTTACAGTTGTACCTAGAATGATTGAGGTCCCTCTGCAAGTTGGTTTTTTTTTGGCCAGAAATCCAAACTAGCAGCTGTTTCTAATAAACAGATCAAACTGAAACAATTTAAATAGATCAACAAAACTAACGGTTTCTCCAAACAAAGGCCACTTTTAATGACTACCACAGTCTAAAATGATTCAACCCCCTCATGACCAGCATCTTTGGGACTTTGTGGAACACCTTTTGCTGTTTTCAACACTGTGAAAATAATTCTTAGCTAGACCCCAGCTACTGACAGCATTTGTGAGGAACATTAATACACTCCTCTTGGACAAAGGCCTAGAGTTTTTCAAATCACATCAGATTTTTAATAGAGTTCAAGTCAGGACATTATGATGGCCACTTTAGTATCTACCAGGACTTCTTCTGAACCTTTGTTGGACTTTCACATATGTGTGAGATCATTTCCTGTTTGAAGGTCCCAGTTACTCCCAAGCTCTAGCTTACTTACACACGGAATGACATTTTCACCCAGGATTTCCTAATTCTTCATTGAATTGATCTTGGCTTCCATATGCTGTAGGTTTCCTTTGCCAGAGAAAGCAAAGCAGCCTCAGATCATCACTAAGCCACTGCCGTGCCATCCATAGGTCCGAAATGTTCCACTTCTGATTCATCACTCTACAGAACACAATCTCATAACCTGTTTAGCTTATTTTTACAGCTGTGAACAAACAGGACCTGACGTTTCTTGTACTTTTGGCTCAGCATTGGTATATCTGTAGGATTTCTGGCATGAAGCCCTTCAGCAATCAGTTTGTGCCTCCAAACACAAGGAATCTTATTCAGGGAGTAGAATCATTTCCAGTGAGTAGGATTCAGTGATTTTGAACTTAGGTAAAATCCACAAGATCAAATGATCTTGTGGACATTGGTTGTTCCAAACACCAAAAACATTCGCTGATGTAGTTTTGAATCTACATCGGCGAATAAGAAACACAACGTCCAGAACTAGGCCTCCACAATACCAGGAAAATATATGATTGTGACACTATTGCCTACAATTGTGATAATGGTATTGATTATGATTAAGATTATTTTCTTTCTTTACCGTTTCTTAATGCCCTCCATCCGTGAGACATGGTTGTAGCTGAGATGTTCCCCATCTGCTGCTTTGCTTCTAGCTTAGGTTTTTGCTTATATATTCATTTATAAATGACAAAAAAAAAACTCCCCAGTCACCCACCTAACCCCAAAATTGTCCCCTTAACAACATGGATCAGGCATAACATTATGACCACCTGCCTAATATTGAAACAACTGACTGAAGAAGAGCAATGATTCCAAGTTTCCTGCCAGTTTCCTGTTTTAGTTCACAAGAAATTTCTTAGTCATGCTTTCAAAACCAACAAAACATTTTTTTAAACTTTTAAATCATGCTTACGCTAACATTAAGGCATAAAATTGCCGCTTTGTTTAAGCACTGACAAATCCAAATGAAACATATTTGGTTTAAAACAAACATTTTATCATAACCTGTGGATTCCAGGTTTAGCTGAAATAAAAAAAATCCTTCAGAAGTCTGCTACCTACATCCACACTTAATGTTCAGTAAATTAGCATAGAAGATAAAGTTACATAAGTGATTATATCCTATGACCCAGTTCTTCTTCAGCTACATGACATGTGCCCATCAATTAGCAGTCTCAGGTAGTTTCCAACATATTTTTAATGGTCTTGGCTTGTGATCAGAATGTAAATTTTATCTACATTATAAACAAGAGGAACAATAGAGTTATTATAGGGTTCCATCTGTTCTCAAAGTAAAACCTGCTGATTATGTAGGCTTGGTTCAGTCCTCGGTAACATAAATGTTGCTGCTGAGCTTCCATTTTTTAGTTGTTTCAGGCCCCGTGAATCAGCTCCCATTACCCTGAACTGATCTGGTGTTGCCCCAAAAACATGGTTCTATGAAGGAATGGAGGGATAGGTTCCACTTAATAAAGGAACATGTGAACAAAGAGGCAACACGTCTAGGCAGCACCACAGGCCAGGGTGAAGCTCTGTCCTTTGTCTCTAATATGTTTTGAAACCACAGCAGTGGGGAAAATATTATTGGCAGGGTTAAGTAAACCTACCCGCAACAAGCAGATCTTCATGTCATGTATTATAATCTGAAATAATTTTAGGAAAAACATAAGGGACTTAAGAAAAGTGACTTTTAGTTTGAAGGGAAGCATTTTACTTCCTGTAGATGTGATTTTATACAGCCTGCCTGGACGACGATCCTTTCAGTCACATCCACGTTCCATGATTTTCACTCTCAGGCTTGTGGCTGTTAATCATTTCATTTTTTCTAAATTTATACACAGTGAAATTATTTCTTATTAGACTGACAGCCAGATTGTAAATTATACTTTGCATTTAGCAACTCTCATTCCCTCTGCTGTGTTGTAAATTTATTCATATAGGGCTTGACTGAACATTGTCCCTACATCTAGTTTTGGGGCTCATGTGGAGTTGTGCTGTTTGGGTTCCGCTCAGCTGGGACCTTAGCATTCTGGGTCATGCTTTGATTCTGTCTATCTTCTGAAAAATAGTCCAGAGTCTTCTGGAGTCAAGAAAATCAACATGTTAAAATGTCTTTAAAAATGAAACCTTCTTTTGGAAAACTGAACAAATGAAAGATTTCAAAGATCAGAATGAGTCTCTGGAACAAGTCAAAGGAAGTCCCAAAATGCTGAGGTGTCCCCCTCTGTTGCTGTTACTTCCTAGGATGAGGAATAACTTCAGAAGTGTGAAGTCCACATTTCTAGTTCTGTCCCTTGATTTTCTGAGTTAAAGCGAATATTTGCTTTATCATTTAAATACTACCAATGCCACGGATCTGGGAGTAAAAAGTTAAACCCGTTCTTCTCCCTGTTGTAGACAGCATTTTGTTTTCACACATACATACATGGGCAACTGTGGCTGAATGGGGAGAGTGGTTGTCTTTTAATTGGAAGGTTGCAGGTTAGATTCCAGCTTCCTCCTGCCACATGTCAATATGCCCCTGGACAAGGGTACCAATCTTTTCATCGGTGTATGAAGATGTGCATGTTTTGTGAGAAAAGCTATGAACGCCTGGAAGATTTTTAGATGAGTACAGTCCATTTATATTATGTCATTAAGTTCATCTTATGACCAAGGTCTCCTTTCAAAGGATCTTGATCTTGGTACTGGTTTCACTTTGACTTTTCCTGCTCTGCTTTCTCATGTTTTGTCATTAGAAACGTCTGTATGTAGTTAACATACATCGTCGTGTATTGTTTTTAAGACTGCCAGGTTACACATGAAAAACTCTCTCAACTAGCCGTGGAACCACCTAAAAAAGACCAAGATAAGCAGACAGAATGGTTTATGTGGAAGTGATGAAAGACAGTTTTCCTAGTATGAATGATCTTCTCTGACCATAGTCTGACATAGCTACGGCTTTCTGTTGGAAATGAAACCATCTGCTTAGGTTCACATGCAGGAGTTTTTTCTGTTGTAAAAATAAACTTAAACTCTGTGATGACCCAGACATAGTGGCATCATTCACTAGCTGCTCAGTCATCCAGCAGCAGGAGTAAGGCAGAAAAACGGGCTGGATATTTTGGTTCTGATGTGTAGTTTAGGCCACATGTACATTCAGTGCTTTCTGTTGAATTTGGAGAAAAGTAGAGTATTAGGGTGTGAATGGAGCTGACATTTTATTAGTGATCTCATTTAGTGTTCTTTACCTCACAGCATCATCCTGTCTTTCTGCTTCAGTATTCAGATCATGAAGTAGAATTTCTGTTTAACATGAAGTTTTCTTGTATTCCTTCCTGAATAATGTTTTTGTAGACTGTCTAAAACATAGAGTTGAATATTATTGTGTCAAGCATTTATCAGTGTGTGCTACCTGTATCTTGTGAAGGTGTATGGTTTTATGAAAAATTGTTTTTTTTTTGATAATTGCAGCACTTTTTGTTAATGAAATGCCTTATTTCCTCCAGTATTTTTGGTTTAAATGCTTAATACAAATGTGTAAATGATATATTTGCCTCTTTTAGAGAACAGTAATATGTAAATACAATATAAATGTTTTATTTTTACAGTTAAAGTTTTGACCGTGTTTTCCTATAAGTGTAATTTTTGCTTTACTTGCACAGTCTGTATGCAGTTTTAAATGCATACGTTAGTTTAAGTGAACTATTCGTACGCTGATATAGGCGAGCCCAAGGCAATAAACAAGATTAATTTGACATTTATAACACCTAAATATATTTTGTTTTTGTGTATGATAAAACCAAGACTTGCTATTACAGAAAGAAATACACCATGTTTTATTTTTAAGATAATGGCATGTAAAAGGAAGTTCATACAGCCTGAGACAAACAATACATTCCATATTGCATTGTGTCCTCATTCATTCAACACAAACTAAGTCAAAACGCAGAAGCTGTGTGGAAATCTTACGTCCAGGCTTTGATGCCATAACTGTAAGTAAGCATTGTCTTTATGATCTTATCAGACTTTTATAATATTATTATTATTATTATTATTAGAGAAGTCATTTTACTATGCTGCTGAAGTTTAAATGGCTCCATCAGACTGAGGTCTAGACAGGGGGATTGCTGTTTCAACAGTGTCATTTCATTCTGTTGTAGATATGAGTCATCATTGTCTTTTTTTGATGAGCTACTTGGGACAAGCTAAGCTGTCGGACAAAAGGCCTTAAATTTTACTGGAGAATGCTTTGAACATGGTAAAGAGCAGTTCACGATAAACTTAAATGAGCTCAAGGTGTTCAGATCTTTTGGCTGCAGAACAGGCCCAAATCACCACCTTGCTCAACAGCTGTGCATTTAACCAAACATCTCTAGTATGGTGCATCCAAAGGACATGGCGCCAAGTGGTTTGTTTGGATTCAAAATTTGCAAAGCAAACAATGTAGCATGCTAACAAAGGCCTGTGTATTTTGGGATTTAGCTGTTAGCAACAGCATTGGATGCTGTGACCTCCAGATTAACTTGCAGTGACATCTACTTCTGCAAAGACTGGAACACAGAACTGCAAATGGCCATATAATCTATCCCACAGTAATGGGTAGCAACAGTTGTTGCTGATGTCTTTCCCTCTTGGCATTGTATTAACACACATTCGGTGCAGAGCAGCAAACTGCTACAACCTCAGTTTTCTTATGAAGGTGTTTACTCTGTCTGATGACAGAAGAATAAATCATTTGATTAGCAGCACCTGGCTACCACGTATCCTTGTAACTGATGGAAGCAGTTAGGGTGTACTTAGTTTTTCCCATCCACCTTATGCATTTTGGTTTGGTTTTTAGTTAATGAATCGATTGTAACAGACCATGTGTTGTTTTTCATTTGAGGTTGTACTTGGTATGGACCAGATAATTTAAGTATGCTCTGACATATATAATCTTTGAAGTGAAGGATGTACTTACTTTTTCTGGCAATTCTGTGAGATTATAACAGCAGATTTTACATGAGCCCACATTTTTACAGTAGAACTTGAGCGTTTAGCTAATAAAATCCAAGGATTTGAAAGGAGATTAAATCAATGAAGAAAACATTTGGCATAAATAAAGAGCCCCACTGATTGTGCCGTAGTGTCAAACAGAGTTAAAACTCTAAAGCTATTTTCAGTTGTCCTTGACAAACAGAATCTCCATCTCTGGTGATGTGGGACAGAAACCAATCAGTGAAAGGCGGACAGTAGGTCATTTGATGTCTGACGTATTCATAAGCTCCAGCGGTACCAGTGAACTCTATTGAATGTGTATGTAAGGAACACTGCAATACTGCAAAACATTTAGGTAATGGATCAAGCTGCTAAAACATGTCTAAAGCTCCTTAAGGTGCTAGAGACCTCTTTCACTTAAATGTGTTGTTTGTACATGTATCCAGCTTAGCTGAAAAGCTGCCATGTGTGCCTGCTTCTACCGTATAGCTATACATATTTTTGTTGTACTGTGAGTTTTGTAGTTTTTTTTTCCCCCAGACATGCCTGTTATTACATGGTCTCAACATAGCATTGTATGCTACAACACTAAGACATGCAAAAATGCTCAGCTGAAGAAAAAGTCGGTGCTGATCCTCAAACTTTGTTGCATGTTTTTAAGTGAGTTCAGAGATAACCTTCATTACAGACATGTTGGTTTTGCTGCTTGTTCTGGTTCAGCATTTTCAGCCACTCCTGTCTATAATGAACTCAGAAAAATCTCTACATTTTCCAACACATCTTTCCCTAAACTACTGTCATATTTTATACATATAGGCAAAGTAAATCAGACTTTTACATTTTACAAATACATGTTTTATAGATAGTAAAAAATCTATGCTGCAGCTTTTATCAACTGTTTTTTTTCTTCATCTTTTTAAACATCGTCATTATCCAAAGAAAGATTATTTATTGGTTGGCAAAATAACCAGACTTCATTCACATACAATGCTGCTATGAGAGATGAGAGTTGTATTTGTCAACTCTAGCGTTTTTATTCAGTGTAATGAAAGTTCAATAAAGTAAAGAAAAAGATCCAACTACTGAGTCTGTTTGGTATTTCCTAAAAGCTTCCATTTACTAAAGGTACAACAGCACATTGGGTACTTGTATAATTCAGCAGCTGTTGAGGCTTTTCATGTTTTAACAGATCACACATATCCAGGCCCATCAGCTTAAAGAAGTGACACAAGGTGGAGAGCAGGTTTCGATGAATGCAATAAAAACAGAGTTTACAGAGACCGATGATCAAGCAGTTGCCGAGCCTCTTTGTTAGAGCTACCAACCTCCACTGATCAGAATGGGATCAGGGTTTGTTGCATGACAGAAAGAAGTGCAGACTGTAAGCTATGTAACAGTGCTCAGTGGAGTGCAATGTTACACCCTCACACAGAGAAAGTTTTATCAGCAAGTCCCACAAAAACTGTACAAAGCAGCTGCTAATTATGTCACACAGCGTGCATTCTCAGTAGCTACTCATGTATATCACTCTTATTTCCACAGAATAGAAACCTGCCCTTTTTACCCAGCTCTGCCTGCTATAAATGGAGTGAACTCAGTTGAACTGTCAGTGAACTCACTGAACCCAAACAGAAAGGATTACATACTCCACAGCACCACCAGTTAAAATGAACTGATTAATGTTCATAGTTCACTACCTAAATATTTTAAACCAAGTTCAAAGCTCTCAGTTAAAAGAACTGCGTGTGTGCGTTTAAATAGATAGATAGATATTAAAATGGAAGAGAATCATATTTTACTGTCCATCAGTGGGGAAATTCAGGTGTACCAGAAGTGACAGGCAGGTCGAAACATACAGATTTACAAAGGTAAAAATATGAAAACAGTAACAATAAGAGACTGTACAGTAAAGGCCTATTTACAGCATAAAAAAAGTACTGTGCAGTTATTCAAAAACAGCATCCCGGTCGTGGAGTAGGGTTAGGATTGGGGTTGCAGCAGCAAAGAATGGGCTGCGAGAGTGCTGAGTGTCTTATCAAACCTGTAGAAGAACTGGTTCAGATCATTCACCTATCCCAAATCTCTTAGAGCCAGGGATTGGTTTTTGACCTGAAAATGACCTGACCCTTTGGTTTGTGACCTGAAATTGTTTCAGGCTCCTCCAACCCTCCCCACTGATGCAGCTGGTCCTCTATATTCTTGCTGTAGATGTTTTTTTCCATCCCTAAGGTGATGAGCTGTTGAGGTGATGAGCTGTATACCTTCTTGGTGTTGGCATACAATAAGTCCAGTGTTTTATTGTCTCTGGTACAGCAGGCAACATACTGGGTGAACGTGAAGAGAGTGGAGGACAGGGAGACATGATTAAAATCCTACGATATCAGGACAACAATTGGCAGAGGGGGGAACATACACCATTCTTGCGATAACGTGTAAACTCCCACGGTAGGATAAACGGCCTCATGCTAATAGCTAGCGTTGAGTTGCACCATCATTCATTAACACAATCAGACCCCCTCATCTCTTCCTAGAGCTCTCCTTGGTTCTGTGGGCTCGGAGTAAATGAAAAGCGTGCATGTTTATGTGTGTGTCAGGAGTTATCAGGGTTAGCCATGTCTCAGGATAATTAAGCTGCTCTCTCTGAAGACTCTCTTAAGCCGAGTTAGCGCTGGCAATTCGTCCACTTTTTTTGGGAAGGGATCTCACATTTCCCATGATGATGGATGGAATGACAGCTCTGTACCATTTCCTCCAGTTGCGACACCTGATGATGGCGCAGGTCCCGCGTCTCTTCCTCCTTTCCTCGCGGAAAATATCAGGATGGTTGGTGGAAGGTGGCACACAACACATCTAAAAATAAAAATTCACAACTGAGCTGGAGCTGCTGAACCAGAATGCCTGCTTATGCAGCGCCGGATGTTAAGACTGACAGAACCTTCATTCATGTAAATTAAATCCATCCTTGTGGTTCTTTCAGTTACTTACCTGCAGGATGGATGGACAGAAGAGTTTAGTGTATCTTTGCTACATCTCCTATTTATACAACAAAAATAGCATAAAACCGCTTAGTGTAACCTGGTAGTTTTAAGGGTTGGAACTTGAGCCATCAGTTAATGCTATGAAAGAGTCCAGCTGAACTCATTCCAGCTGACTTATTGTGATAAAAAAGGAACAGAAATTATTGTCTTGTTGTGATGGTTGCTAACCTCCAAAGAAACAGATTTATTTATCATCACTTCACAATAGAATGCCTCACCTGGACAGAAACTTTGCCAAAATATGAGCTTGCTCAACACTCTATGAGTATAACTGCGTGTAGAAGCCAAAGACATCTGGAAAAGGGTCCATCTGTCTCTCTTATTTCTGAAATGCATATCAATTACATTTTATTACATTAGGTAAGAAAACAATTATTAAATAAAGAATTAAATCAGAAAAATATGAAGAAACGCCACTGTATTGTATTCACAAGTTATTTTGTTCATCTGTGAACATGAGCACCCCCTAGTAGTTTAATATAGATAAGTATGCCAAGCTGGCTGTGAATAAAAGGGCGGAAACTACTTCTCAACCGAAATGCTGGTAGACTGTCATTCTTTATCAATCACACAAAGCCAGAAACATCACAGCCATTTTAATAATTTATATTATAAAGTTTTATAATTTTAATAAATACCTTGTAAGATACTCTTCCAGCAGTTTATGACCAATTCTCCTGCCCTGGATGCAGCATCTTGATCAGGCCGACAAAGGTGGAGGAGTCGACTGCATGCATAGCTTGTTGTCAACAAAGAGGTCTACAACAGTTCTGTCCACCATACAACGATAGAACTCAGAATAAACCCGACGTCATCCACAAACTTTGCAGACTCTTCAACACGCCATTCATCTTCAGGCCAGACAAAAACCTGACTTTCACCTTCCATAACTCGAAGGATGTAACTGCAATTCATAACTGCTTTCAGCCGGTATGTGTGGAGCCGTCACCTCGGACTTGTCGACCCAGAGGGCAGCGTTTATTTTGGCCAGGCTGCAGTTTACTTTTGTATTGTTTGGGAAGAAAGCCAGCTGGACAGTATTCAGATTGATACACCAGGAAATTCACATACCTGCCACGGCTCTAACCACTGGAGAAATAGGGAAAACCACTTTTTGGGCAACGCTGAACTGACCCTGAAGATATGCCCCCACTTCACTGTGTGTTCCACTATTTTCTTACATACCACACACACACACACATATGCACACTTGTTGTCACTGACCAGCTCCCTTGCCCAATCTGAAAAAAAGAAAAGTGCGGAAGGAGTAGCAATTAGGTAACACAAGCCTATAGCGAGCCTAATGGACTCTTTTAGACATACCCACTACAGAAAGAAACAAGCTACCGTACTAAAGTTTGTGAATCCCAATAAAATGGATCTAAGCAATCCACTAATGGTTTCCAAAGTTACCAAAGATGTTAATCTGCTAAAAAAAAATAGTTGTGCTATTAACTGTTATCAGATTAGTGGAACTGTGTCCACCACTGCAAATAAGTCTGCCTTCCTGTGGGAAAGGCAAGGATTGCTGCAGAAGACCATAGATTACTTGGAAACAGTACTTTCTCTGGTGAATCATCCTTTAGATTGTTTGAGAAAATTAAAAAAATTAATTATCTGGATAAGAAAAGATGAGAGCTACTATGGGACCTGTTTGCGCAAACAGTGTTGTGTCAATTTGGCCTTAAAAAGGTTAATAACAATTGATTATGTTCATATTTCACCCCTTTAATGTTTTAAACTAAGCTGCAGCTCTGACCTTTACTAGATCATACCAGTACCCGTCGTCTTCTGCTTTATCCGGGACCGGGTTGCGACACACCCACACCCAGACTTCCCTCTCCCCAGACACCAAAGGGAGCCCATGGCGTTCCCAGGCCAACTGAGAGACACAGTCCCACCAGCGTGACCTGGGCCGTCCCCTGGGGCTCCTCCCGGTGTGACGTGCCTGAAACTCCAAGGGTAGGCGTCCAGCAGGCATCCAACACAGATGACCAAGCCACCTCAACTGAACCCTCTCGATGTGGAGGAGCAGCAGCTCTACCACAAGCTTCTCCTGAATGGCTGAACTCCTCACTCCGTCTCTAAGGGAGTGTCTGCCACCCTGTGGAGGAAGTTCATTTCAGCCGCTTGTCTCTGGGATCTCATTCTTTCGGTTCATGCCCATCGGTTAGAGGAGGAAGGTAGACTGAACGGTAAATCGAGAGCTTCGCTTTTCAGCTCAGCTCTCTCTCACCACAACGGACCGGCAAAGCGTCCGCATTACTGTGGCAGCCGCACCAATCCATCTGTCAGTCTCCCCCTCCATTCTCCCCTCAATCGTGACCAAGACCCCGAGATAACTTGAACTCCTTTACTTGAGACAGGAGCTCCCCTCCAACCGGAAGAGTGCAAGCCACCCTTTTCCAGTCGATAACCATGGCCTTGAACTTGTAGGAGCTGATCCTCATGCCAGCTGCTTCACACTCGAACCGCCCCAGTGCATGCTGTAAGTCTTGGCTAAACGGGGCCAGCAGGACCACATCATCTGCAAAAAGAAGAGGCGAAATCCACTGGTCCCCAAAACAGACCCACTCAGGCCCTTGGCTGCTTCTAGAAATCCTCTCCATGTAGGTTATGAACAGGACCGGTGACACAGGGCAGCATCAGAAACAGATGCAACTTAGTGCCGTCAATGCCGACCAAACCCCTGCTCCGCTTGTACAAAGACCGGATGGCCCCTAATAAAGGGTCCGCAACTCCACACTCCTGGAGCACCCCCTCACAGGGCATAATGAGGGACACGGTGGAATCCCTTCTCCAGGTCCACAAAACACATGTGAACCAGCTGGGGAAACTCCCATGCACCTTTGAGCACCCTTTAGAGGGTGCGGAGCTGGTCCAGGAGCTGTTCTCCTGAAGCCGAGGTTCGACAAATGGCCGGACTCTCCTCTTCAATACCCTGGCATAGGTCTTACCAGGAAAGCTGAGAAGTGTGATGCACCTGTAAGTTGGAACACACCCTCCAGACCCCTTCTTGTGATGGGAACAACCACCCCGGTCCTGCAGTCCAGAGGTGCTGTCCAAACTCCACACAGTGTTGAAGAGGCGTTTCAGCCATGACAGCCCCACAACATCTAGAGCCTTGAGGTTTTCAGGGTGGATCTCATCCAACCCTGAAGCCTTGCCACCGTGGAGCTTTTTGACCACCTCGGTGACTTTACCTGGGTGATGAACGAGTCTGACTCCCCAGTCTCTGCTTTCACCAGGGAAGGTCTGACGGTAGGATTGAGGAGATCCTCGAAGTACTCCTTCCACCACCTGATAATGTCTTCAGTCAAGGTCAGCAGCTCCCCACCCTCACTGTAAACAGTGTTGGCGAAGCACTTCTTCCCTCTCCTGAGGCGCCGAAAGGCTTTGAGGCAGATCGGTAGTTCTTCTCCATGGCCTTACTAAACTCCTCCCAGGCCCGAGTTTTTGCCTCTGTCACAGCCTGTGTGGTACCGTGACGCCGCGGCACTCTTGGCCTCACGGTACCCATCAGCGGCCTCAGGAGTCCCACAAGCTAACCACAGCCGATAGGACTCCTTCTTTAGCTTGATAGAATCCCTTACTGATGTCCACCACCGGGTTTGGGCATTGCCGCCGCGACAGGCACCGCAGACCTTACGACCACAGCTACAGTCAGCAGCATCGACAATAGAGGCAGAGAACATAGTTCACTCAGACACTATGTCTCCAACTTCACCGGAATCTGGTCAAAGCACTCCTGGAGGTGGGAGTTGAATACATCCCTGTACATCCATTTATGCTTGAACATGGTGTTCATTATGGACAATCCATGACTGGCACAGAAGTCATGGATTGAGCTGGGGGGCAACAACCAAACCCACCCCACTCTGTCGCCTATCCGCAGGCCATTCCAGAGTAGAAGAGAGTCCAACCTCTCTCGAGAAGCAGGCTTTTAGAGCCCAAGCTGTGTGTGGAGGTGAGCCTGACTATTTTTAGCTGATATCTCTCAACCTCCTGCATAAGCTCAGGCTCCTGCATAAGCTGTGACATTCCACAACCCTAGAGACAGTTTTAGCATCCAGAGATTGGGTCGTAGAGGTCTCCACCTTTGTCTGCTGCCTGATTGTCTTTGAACCAGTCCCTCATGGCTCCCCCTGCAGGTAGAGGGGCCAATGGCAGATAGCCTAATGTCTCTTGTACTGGCTTGGCCCGACCGGGTCCCGCGAGGAGTAACCAGGCCACCTGGATGCTCGCCGATGCGTACTATAGGGTCAGTATAGAGTATATTTGTATATCTGTGTGTCTATAAACACTTGAATCCAAAAACCTGTTGTGACCGTACTTGTGTATTTAAGGTTTCTCTATAAAAATTTTTAATTGCGGGCATGAGGAGCCACAGACCTGCCCCCAAGGAACCAAGGCAGACACAGCAGAGAGACTACTGGATACTGGATTCAATGTAATTAAGTATTTAGTTCAGATTATAGATTCTTAAAATAAAGGTGTTTACAACACACTTATACAATAAACACAATAACCTGACAAAGAGGGAGAGGTTCCTTCCAACTACATTTAGAGTAGCTCTGTTCCTCATCAGCAATAAAAACACACTCCAACAATTTAACCTGCAACTATTTTCTGATGAATGTTTTAGGTGGCCTGTGCTGGCGGACATAGGTTACTGGCCTGGTGCCCTTGCTGCTCCTGGGTGGGCCTGGGGTGGTCTCGGGGCTCCTGGGGCATGTCACCCCTGAGCTGGGATCCTGGCTAGGTCTGAAGGAATTGGGCCCTGGTGGGTATGTCACTGGGGTTCTGACTCTTTGCATGAGCAGGGCCAGGCGCCTTCGATATATTGGTGGCCTTATGGGCCTCCAAAACTGGAGGGGAGGCTCTCTCCTTCAGGGAGTGCATTATGCAGGTAGGGCAGAGGGTCTGTGGGAGTAGGTGGAGTGAAGTCAACCTGGGTGTCTAATTTCTAATGTGTACTTGGAGTTGTTTGAATGTTGGAGTGGGTGTAGGTTTTCTTCTGAGATGGACGTGGGTGGTCAGCCTTGGATGGAGATAGGCATAGTTTGGGTCTGGGTGGTTCCAGTTCCTAACGCTTCTTATTTTTGTTTTGGGTGCTTTTTGCTGCATTCTGCCCTCCACTGAATGGCATGCTGTAGTGGTGGGGTGGTGGTCCTGTGCGGTATGGCTCTGGACGTCGTAGGGGGGAGCTGCAGGGCCGGTGTTGCTGGGCTTGACAGTTGCATCGACAGTTGCATTGACGGTGAAGCTGAGCTGGTTGGTCTTTCTCCCTGGGCTGTTGCTCAGTAACGGCGATGTGGTGTGTTTGTGTGGTTGCGGGGGCATAGTGGGGGCCGGGTGCATGCCGCCAGCCAGGGACTGCTTGCCGAGGGAGTTTGTCCCATCTCTTGTTTCTGTGCTATGAGGGGCCTTTGGATGTCTGTGGCTCGGATCTTCTCCGTGTTTGTTTAGGATCCTGGGGGGTGGGGGGACAGTCTAACAACAGTAAAGAGGAAGGAGCTGCAGTAGCGCTTCTTCCTGCACTGAGGGTGTTTCAAGCGGCCACTGAAGGAGCTGCTCAGCTTCTCTACAGTCCGGTGCAGTGGGTCAGAGGTTATGTCCATAATGGATGTGAGATCGACTAACATCCTCCTCTCACCGACAATCTCCACAGAGTGGGCAGCCAGGACAGAGCTGGCCCTCCTAACTAGCTTGTTCAGTCTCCTCTTGTCCCACTCTGTGCTGCCTGGGGCCCAGCAGACAACAGCGTAGAGGATGGCAGAGACTACCACAGAGTCAAAAGTCCTGAGGAAAGACCTGCACACTTTGAAGGACCTCAGTCACCTCAGAAGATGGAGGCTCTGGCCCTTCTTGTACAGGGCATTGGTGTTATGAGACCAGTGCCGTTTATTGTTGATGTGAACAACCAAGTACTTAAAACTGTCCATTGACTCAACTGTCCTCCCGCTGGATGTTCACTGGTGAGAGAGGTGGTGTCCTCCTGAAGTCGATCACCATCTCATTTGTCTTACTGGTGTTCAAGCACAGGTGGTTGAGCTCACACCAGTCCACGAAGTACATGATGACTGAACCTTACTCTAGCTCATTCCCCTCAGACACACAGACCACAGTGGCTGAGTCGTCAGAGAATGTCTGGAGATGACAGCTGTCCTTGTTGTAGGTGAAGTCTGCGGGGTAAAGGCTGAAAAGAAATGGTGACAGGACAGTACCCTGCAAGGCCCGAGTGCTGCAGACTACCACCTCTGACTCACAGCTGCGCAGCCTCACGTACTGTGGCCAGTCAGTGAGGTAATCAGTGGTCCAGGCAGCAAGGTGCCCATCCATTCCTGTTTCCTATAGCTTCTGCCGCAGCAGTGCTAGTCTGATGATGTTGAAAGTGCTGGAGAAGTCAAAGAACATAACTCTCACAGCGCTCCCGGAGCTCCCTAGGTGGGCAAGCACCTGCAACAGCAGATAGATGACAGAGTCTTCTACTCCAATGTTGGGCCTGTAGGCAAACTGCAGTGGGTCCAAGGTGGGGCTCACCACAGTACGGAGGTGGGTGAGGATGAGCCTCTCCATGGTCTTCATCAGGTGGGAGGTCAAGGCAACTGATCTGTAGTGGGCCGGTTCCTTGGCATGCATTGTTTTAGGAACCGGAACAACACAGGATATCTTCCACAGAACAGGGGCCTTCTCCAGACTGAGGCTCAGGTTGTACATGTGACTGAGGACCTCACAGAGCTGGTCTGCACAGTTCAGACTTTTCGCTTCCTAGCCGCTCAGCTCCTTCCTCACCTGTTCTGATGTGAGGGAGGGACAGATTGAGGGGGGGACTGGGATGGACTGCAGGGGTGGGTGCAAAGGGGGCTGGTGCTGTGGACAGTCTGTATTTTTGTTGTCATCTCTGAGTCCATTGCAATTCAAATAATCCCAAAGTAGTTTCTAATCAAGTGTTTTTTTTTTTTATATGTATCAAGCGGAGCATAATAGCGATAGCTGTAATGCTTCACTTGTGAAAGTAGATCTGTTAGGTTCCTTCTTGGCACTCCGAACGATAATTCTGAGTGCTACTCTGCCTGACAGGACATAGTAAAAAAAAAAAATAGAATAAAATAAACCATGGATACTAATACAGTGTTTGAAAAACATGGTTCTACACATAACTGAATGCATTAACATTATGACACATTCTGTAATAAAATGCTAAATTAAGACAGCTACACCAGATAATGTGTGCCACAGTTCCATAAAACCAAACATTTTTATATAGAATAACATACAGTTCTCACAAGTAAAATTAAGAACAATATAAATCTATAACATGACATACCTCGCTTTCCATGACAAGGATGCCAAACGTCTGCAAACATGTACACAATGGGTCTCTCACAGGTGGAATGCAGATAGCTGAAGTCAGCATGGGAGCTAAAATCCCACATGTATGCAAGGAGTAAATAAACACAGAGATGGTATGCACCTGTTTCAAAGTGAACATATTACACCCAACAACATAACAAAGTTGCCTACCAATCTATGCATTGATGTAAGAATGTGTGCGCATTTGTGAGTGTGACTGGGTGAATGTGGCACTAGTGTAAAGAATTCAGAGTGATCCGTATGACCTGAAAGATGCTGTATAAAATCAGTCCATTTACCAATAATCCAGACAGACATTTTCAGTTGCGCAGGGCAGTTTCTTAGGAGGCTAAATTGGATGATTGATCTTGAGCCGATGGAACCATCTGGTCTGACTACTAAGGTAAAGGTGCTTTCCTTTCTTACTAGGAAGTCGGAATTTCCAGGCTCTGAGTAGGAAATTTCAACTGAAACGTCCCCGCAAAGTAGGAATTACGAGTTGGAAAGTCAGGGCAACACGACCATACTAAACTTCCACATTCAAGAGGGTTGCTACTCGCATCAATAGTAGTAAAAAGTTCTTACTTTTTTACTTCTTCATATTTATGTATGTAGCATTTAGTCAGTCGTGCACACACTACTTTTGAATGTTTATAAGATGAGATGTTCATAAGCACGAAATACAGCGTAGAACAGTGTAGTTGTCATTGTTGTTGTTGTAATACTGCTGTTACTGTTTAAAGCAATACAAAAAAAACAAGCAGGACACTAGGTGCTACAACTCATAGATGAGTTCCAACTTCCGAGGTTAATGGAATGCAGCATCAGCTAACCGGAGGGCTGGACTGGGACTTCCCCACTAACTGCTGACTGATCTCGGCCCAGCACTATGGGTTTTCCCACTACCTATTATCTGTTCGTGCCAAATGAAAGTGAATATACAGCACTTAGTGGGTATGTTGTGAATAACTGCAAGTACCAGATTATAAAATGTAATATTTTTCGCCTGTATTTTTTTATATTTTAAGTTGATGTAGGAAATAATTATAAACCTTTGTCACAGATCTGTAAGGAAAATATTTTAATGCAGTTGCAATGATCGGATCACTTAAAATGTTATTTGTACATAAAAAATACACGTTTCCCTAAGATTGTCTTTTAATGTAAACCTAACTTAGTGGAGTGTGAACTTTTTATTATTTTAAATTTTTCGTAGTTTAATGCTGACAGCTCTGCAGGAGGAAGCCCCATTTTTCCGGGTTTGGTTTTGTTTCCCCCAACCCCATGATCCTTTTGGACCCTGACGTCCTTCATCCTTACCCCCGTCTACACCTGCTTTTTTATTATTATTTTTGTTTATGATTAGACAATCAATGTAAAATTTTCTTTTTGGGTCTTGACTATTTTTTTTTTATTCTAATAGATAACATTTTTACTAGAAACATTTTTCTGTTTGTGCTGTAGTTATCTGACATGAGTTTGCCTGATGATTATAAAAGAAAAGTAAGTGAGCTAATCAGTGTTTAGCAATTATTGTAGTTGTAAAGCAACATCTCTGGGCTGATACAAAAATAACTGTAAAATAATAATTTAAACTATTCCTGCTTATGGATCCAGTGCAACTTAAGGAATAATGGAAGGAATTATTCAATGGTTTAACTCTAAAGCTACGGAAGCTCATTGCGTCCACCAAAGAAAAAGAAAACAGACATCTCTTCTCATAATTACGAGATCCTGATCTCGTAATTATGAGAAAAGATGTCATAATTACGAGATAAGATCTCATATTACAAGTTTCTGGGAAATTATAGAAACTTTAAAAGGGCTTCTAGTTACACAACAAAAGAGGGGAAAATTACTGCGCGGGGTCGTTTTGGGTATGCTTTTTTCCTCTTGGTATGAACACGGGGGAAATTTGTTTTATTTAATGTGGAGGGCATTAATTTAGTATTTTAACATTGCGCAGGCATCTTAAGTCCTTGGGGTTGTTCAGGCAAAAAGCCACTCGACCTGCGAGGGGCTTTTTCCCTCAGGACCCTTAAACCATCGGGATTTTCTGGCTATACTTTAACATCTGAAAGTTTAAAAAAAAAGTTTAAAAAAAAACCATATACGGGGGTTGGACAATAAAACTGAAACACTTCTTTTTGGTGGGATTTTTCGGGCTAAATTGGACCAGCCTGGTAGCCAGTCTTCTTGATAGCACATTGCACCAGTAAGACAGGTGTAAAGGGTTTTCAATTAGCAGGGTAAAAAGACATTTTTTGCCAAAATATTAAAAATGCACACAACTTAGGGGTACATACCAGAGTTAAAAAGGGGACAAATTGTTGGGCACGTCTTGCTGGGCATCTGTCCCAAACAAAAAAAGTCTTGGTGATAAAGACCCAGGGTTTCCCAGGGAAATGTCGGCATACCCCAAAAGGCAAACCCAATCCAACAGGATTAACGTGGACGCAAGGGGAAAGCGCGAAAGGATGTTCGGGTGCAAAACCCGGGATTGTATCCAAAAAGCAAAAAACCAGGGCTCCCCAAAATCACCAGAATTTAAATGTGCACCTCAATTTCCCTTTTCACCCAAAACTGTCCGTGGGGAGCTCCCAGGGTAAATATACACGGGGGCTGCTATACCCAAAACCCTTTGGGTCACTCTGCCTGCCAAACTTGGGTTTAAATGGTGCAAGGAGCGGATCCTGGGTTGGGGGAAAATGTAAACATGTTTTTTTTCTCTGATGAGTCCCCTTTTTACTGTTTTCCCCCACATCCGGGAGAGTTACGGTTGGGAAGCCCCAAAGAAGCGTACCCCGACTGTTGCATGCCCAAGTGAAGCATGGGGGTGGATCATGATGGTTTTGGGCTCCTATCATGGCTTCCCTTGGCCCAAATACTTGTCTAAGGGGGCGCGCACTGCCAAGGACTCCAAACCATTCTTGAGGACCCTGTGCATCCCAAAGGTTCAAACATTTTATCCCGAAGGCGGTGCCCTTATCAGGATAAATCACCCAAAACACACGAAGACTGGTGAAAGATTTTTTTTTGATGAACACGAAAATGAGTTGAACATCCCCAGGGCCGCACAGTCCACCAGGGTCTAATATTATTGAGCCACTTTGGGGGGTTTTTGGGGAGCGGGGCAGGAAACGTTTTCCCCCCCTATCAGTAGTACCCTGGCCCTATCCGCAAGAAGAAGGCTTAAAAACCCTCTGACCACTGTCAGGGCGATTTCTTCCCAAAAGAAGTGACCGTATTGGCGCAAAAGGGCCCTAAAACCAATAATAAAATTTTTGGTCTAAAAACAGGGGTTTTTAGTTCATTCCAACCCCTGTGTTTGCTAAGGATTTTTTAAAAGGAGTAATGCCATCCGCTGGACTAAAGGTGTATTGCAGTTTTCTTCACAACTTCCCCATAGGCTAATTTAGATAAATGGTCCGTGGCTTTCAGAGCAATGAAAACAGAATGTACACAATTCCTTGGGATTCCTTTTACCTGGGTAAAACAAATCCTGGGGTTTTAAATCCTGGAGATTATGGTGGAAAAGGGACTATTGATCTAATGGACACAAAGTCCTCAAAAATATTTTTTTGTGATTATTCAATAATTCTAACTAAACAGAATATCATCTTTCCAACCGACAAACCATGAATAAGCAAGGAACTGAAACATGTGATTAACAAGAAAAAAGTACCTTCTATTATGGTTATCTTCTGGAAAGGAAAAATAACAAAGAGTTGAAAATGCAATTAGGATAGCCAAATTAGCCTACACTAAAAAAAAAAAAAAAAAACAACTCAAAAATCAATATTCCAGCAACAACCTAAGGTCAGTCTGGAAAGGATTTAATTATAACATTTCCTTAGCCATGTCAAGAGTCAGCAACTCATAGGTGACTGGGGGAAAAATTCTACTTTCCTTCAACCCATTTTTTCTCATTTTTTAAGGCCAACTTTTTAAAAAAGCACGTTTATACAAATGAACTAAAAAGACTTTCTCAAACTTTGAATTTTCAAGTTAGTTGTTTAAAAATTTAAATCTTTTTGCACAATTGCTGTTCTCTAAAATGGGGTTTACGGCAAACCACAACAGGTGTTTATCCCTGAACGATTAGGGGTCCCACCTAGACCCAAATCTGGGGGTTTAAAATCATTCAAAAAAGCCATAATTCTTTAAAAATCATCTTTATCTCAGGCACATACTGAAACGTCTCCCCTTTAAAAACATCTCTGATGATTTTTAAAGCTATGATTGTTTTTTCCTGCAATGGACTGGGACCTGTCCCGGGTGGGCCCGCCTCTTGCCCCTAACTTTTGGAGTGGCACCAGTCCCCCGCGCCCCCTATGGAATAGGCCCCGGTAGAAAAAAGACTGACTGACTGACTGACTGATTGTTTCTCACATTATTTATTGCATTTCTTGTTGGTCTCAGGCTAATAGACCACACTGAAATGACTCAGATCGTTCTATAGACATGCTCTAAACGTGTCAGACAAAAAACACTTCATTATCACCATTGTACTATTCTTAGCAAATACAATATGCTAAGTTTCCATAACCTAATTGATTATTGAAATTTACAAATGATTTTTTTTTAAATTTGTAATAATATTGCTCCTCCTTCATTAAAGAATCATTAACTCGTTTCAAACCAAACAAATCAGGTCCACCCTTTTTTTCACAAAACTTCGTTCCCCAAAAAATGTTTACCTTTGCACAATCAGCCTTTTCATTCAATCCAACAATGGAATAGCTCCCAGGTTGTGTTGTTGTGGATTGCAAACATTTCTCAAAACCAAAAAAACCTTTTTAAATAAAAAGCCAACATACGGAAGCCAATGGGGTTATTTTTACTTATTTTTAAATTTTGAGTACCAGATTTTAGATAAAATTTAGGGAAAAATTTTTAGGAATAGTTTTTTAGTAATGAAAAAACAAAAAAAGATTTTACTGACTAATGGTCTTTTGTATTTTGGGTTTTTATTTTGTCACACGCCTGGGGCTCAGATGGGAAGGGGTTTACACAGTGAGTTGTTCAAAACATTCTTCTCAATGTGAGATGAATGTTTTTCTACATGGTCCCTGGCAAATAATTAATAAACTAAACTGAACATACTGCTGTGAGACAGCATTCCCCATTTAGGTTTAAGGAGGCTATTTGGTCTTGTTCGCAAACAACATTGTTTTCATGAATGCATATTTAGTCTGGTATTTTGTGACTTTTAAATCATAAATGTTTGAAGTTTTTTATTTTATTTATTTATTTTTTGATGAAAGAACACAAATATGAGCTACTTTTGCCTTTTATTTCTTGCACTAATTTTTTAGTTCAGTGAGGCACTTTTGCATCATTTAACAATCTGAAATGACTTGACTTCACATAAATGTTATGGTATCTTTTTATTAAATTCACTATTTTGGGGGGTTTTGAGATCTCAATATTTCAAGTATATTTTTGGTTTAGTTATTGGTGATGACACTGTAGCCGTTTTGTTGTTCAGAGTTAGGTTGGTGTGGCACTTTTTCCATAAGTACTCACCTCACCGGGCCCTGACGTTCTACCTGTAACACCTTCGGGAGAGGGCTTTCGTCCGACTTCTGTGGCAACAACCTTAGGCTCACCCTCTACCGATGACCACTGGCCTGTTTTTCAGTTTTAAAACCCTTTCTTTTCCCAGACATGGCTACTGCTGAGTTTTTACTGTGACTAACCTTGTGTTTCTCTTTCAGACTCTAACTTAAAAATGGCTCGGTTTTCTTTCTTTCTTTCTAGGTGAAAACGATAAAGGCTAACCCATTAACATTTCCCCTTTTTCCTTCCCCATAAAAGTCTCCTGTGCTTTTTTTGTTCTCTTTGTGCCCCTTGCTTGTTCCTCAAACCCCCCGGGGGCGTGCAATGGCCGTCCACGGGCCTGGTTCTGGTTCGCTGGGGGTTTTTCCCTGTTAAAAAGGGGAGTTTTTTCCTCTCACTTTGCTACATTGATGCTCAGTATGAGGATTGCGAAAAGTCAACCCCAGTGATGTCCACGTCTCTACATGCTCCCCAGGGGGAGGAATGCTGAAGTCCTGACTGATGCAATCTGCTGGGTTTCCTTAATAAAAAAAACTTTTTATCCAATTTGGAAAAAATAAAATCGGCTGCACTGTTCAAATGATTAAAACAATTTTAAGTATTTTCCCGACTTTTGTGAAGTGCCTTGAGACGACATGTGTTGTGAATTGGCGCTATATAAATAAACTGAATTGAATTTAGGTATGACGATGAATAACATCCCATGTTCAAAGCCAAGTTAATTTTCTTAAAGAACAAGAAACAATTTTTAAATAAATTTTAACAAATACAACTAAAAATCAAGAAATAAATATGTACTATATTACTTTTATTCCTGGACCTCCACTGGGAGAAATGGTATTCATGCAGACCTCTGGTAGTTTTAATTGAAGGACCCTGTTATAATCAATCTGAACACTTCACATACAAGCCCGTATTTTCAATTAGCCATAGAAATGGACGCCAGAGAGACTAACCAGCATGCATTGCTTTCAGGCCATGATTAATTGGGTGAGGTCAGCTGAGTAGAACACACCTGTCATCTCACGCGCCATGCCTTCTCCCATTCCCGTCACGCGCCTGTTACCGAAGGACATCTATCCGTCAGTGGACATCGCTGCCTGCAGCAGCCCGCTCTTCCAGCTGTCCCACGGGTCCACGCTGCAGGTGCCCCCCATACGGTTGCACGGTAAGATCGGCAGCCGCCTGTGGTCCTCCGTGATCCACTGGGAGGAGCTGCGCTCCGTGGAAGCCGTGGGATCCGGAGGCTTCGGCTCCGTCTACAAGGCGGAGTACCTCGGGGGAACAGTTGCGCTGAAGAAAGTGAAAAAGAGCACAAAGAACAAGTTGGCCTCCCGGCAGAGTTTCTGGGCCGAGCTGAACGCCGCACATCTGCACCATAAAAACATCGTGCGCGTCATCGCCGCAAGCACGTGCGTGCCGGTGGACTTCGAAAATGAAGGCAGCATCGGAGCGATCGTGATGGAGTTCGTGGGCAGCAGAAATCTGCAGCAGATCATCTATGAGAGCTCGGAGCAGCTCGGGGAGGACAGGTGGCTGAAGTACTCTACAGACATTGTGAAGGGTTTGAGCTTCCTTCATTCCCACAGTGTTGTTCATCTGGACATCAAACCAGCCAACGTGCTGGTGTCACGCGGAGAAGTGTGTAAAATTGCCGATTTTGGATGTTCCCTGAAGCTGGACCGTGACTGTGAAGTGAGCTCCATCAGCCCCCATCTGAGCCATGGTTGTGGCACGTACTCTCACCGAGCCCCGGAACTGCTCAAAGGCGAGCAGGTGTCTCCTAAAGCGGACATCTTCTCTTTTGGGATCACCATGTGGCAGCTTCAGACCAGAGAGCCACCCTACACGGGCGACAGGCAACACGTCCTGTATGCGGTTGTGGCGCACAATCTGCGTCCGTCTGTGCGCGAACACGCTGTGTTTATGTCTCCTCGAGGGAAGCGGTGTGCGGCGCTGCTGGGCCGGTGCTGGAGCGCAGAGGTCCGCTGCAGACCCAGCGCTGACGATCTGTTGCACCAGCTTGAGCTCCTAAGATCACCCCGGTGATTTTTGTTTTATTCTTTAGGACTTTTAGAAAGTTCCAGTGGAGTTTAGATGGGGCTGTGCTGCGTCGTCCTCACAGAAGCAAGAGCTGCGCTTCCAGTTTGGACACAAAGTGTCTCAAACTTAAACATCCGGACTATTTAAAGACTGTATTTCTGCCTTCTAAACAGTCTTCAGCAAACTCTAACCTTGGTTCTAAATGTGTTATGATTTTTTTTGTATGCCACATAAAATTAAATGTTTTCATTAAAATTATTTTTATAGCTTTTGAAATAGTACCGTCTTTTCTTTCTTTAGCTGAATATTTTTCTGCACCAGAGCCAACACACACACTTTGTCTTTCTCTTTGTAATTTTGTGTTTTAACAAAAGGTTAAGAATAAATTTTCCTTTCTGTAATCAGAAAACATTTTAGTTGTATAAAGGTGTTTGGGTTTAGATAACATTTTTACATTACATTTAAATTGGTTATTGTTCAGATCTATCTGTATGTTGCATCAATAAGAGCTAACATACCTAAACATCACAAGGGATATCCGGACACACCTGGCATTACAAGCACTGGACAGTTTGTTACAGGTCACAGGGTTTGAGTCTGGGTGGGTTTTCATGTCCTACAGTTGCCTGACATGTATGCTGTTGGAACCCATGTGTAAATGCAAGAACCTACTTGTGGCATCACACAATAGTGGTCCAGTAACTGCCTGCAAGGCTTCTGCACTAATCATACCTCCTAGTGTGTCATCCCACAAAGCACAGCTCTTTGCAAACTGAGCAATGGACCTATAGCAGGTGTAGTGAATAAGGTTTATCTGCACTGTCAGCACTAATTTAATACATCTGAACATGAGCAAATGTCCAGACTTGAGACACTTTCTATTTGCAGTGGGTAAGACTACATATACTTATGTTTCCTGCTTGATTAAATATGAACATAGAAATACAGATTTGGACTTGTATTCACAAAGAATCCAACGGTTAAAAGTAGCTCCCAGTGACTAAGAAAAATCTGAGAATTTTTCAAATTCTCAGATTTTTCTTAGAATTTTCCCTCGGTGAGATAAAATTTATTCACAAAGCTACTTAGGCCTTGAGAGAGCTCCTAACGTGAGGAAATGTAGGCAGAGTAGAGGGGAGAACTTTTAGTGAGACAATGAATAACAGTGAATTAATAAAACGTTACCGGCTTCATGGTGCAGGGATCCACCTCCTAAACTGTAAATAAGCAATAAACAATAGTAAACAATAAATGAGCACATAAACTTCTATAACAATCATACAATTATTATAGAGATAAGATTAACTTGGAGGGAAATTAAATAGTTTTAACATCAGGACAGATTAAAGGTGCACCTCTTGTAAGGTAATAATGGGAAGTATAAATAAACAATAACTATTAATAAAAAGTGAACAGAATTCTAAATAATATAGTACAGAATTTACAGACTGTAAAATGCTTAAAAAAGGACATTTGAAAAAATTGGAAAAACTCAAAAATATATATACATAAATACCAGCTCTTGACAACAGTAGAATAATCTAAGCACTATATACATAGAAGGAAGATGTAAATGAGGTGAATAAGTATTTGCTGTATTGAACATGATGTCAGCAGCCTTAGCCTAAATGGTCATCTACAACGCTCCCCGTCTGTGGAGAACTTCTCTGGTGTTCTGCCATCTCCTCTCTAGCTTCTGATTGCAGCAGGAACCAGAGCTGCTCACAGTCCAGACTGGTGCTGAAAGCAGAGGGAACGATGCATTGATCTGTTGGGAATGCCTGTTTATTCCCACCGTGATCCCAGGACCAAATCTACCTTTCAACGCTCCTCTCTTCTCCTCCACCAGCAGGCTCTGCTCCTCTGTTTGGTTTTCTCCACCTTTTTTTCTCTGTTTTGTTTTGGTCATTTTACCAAACTAAACCTAATTATACAAGTAGGAGATCACTGTAAAATGTTGAGTTTTAATTGTCATGCATTTTCTACCGCTTCTTCCAAAATGGGTCGCAGGGAAGCTGGTGCCTATCTCCAGCAGTCTATGGGCAAGAGGCAGGGTACACCCTGGACAGGTCGCAGGGCAACACAGACACAGACACATACAAATCCAAACAACCATGCACACACTCATTCACACCTCAGGGCAATTTAGAGATATCTATTAACCTGACAGTCATGATTTTGGACTGTGGGAGGAAGCCGGAGTACCCGGAGAGAACCCACGCATGCATTGGGAAAACATGCAAACCCCATGCAGAAAGACCTCTGGCCGGGAGTCCAAACCAGGACCTTCTTGCTGCAAGGCAACCGTGCTACCAACTGCGCCGCCGTGCAGTTTTAATATTAATATGAAATTAATTCATATGAAATAGATGCAGTATGAAAACGACCTGCATGGAGATTACACATAATAGACTAATCAAAATAATGACGAGCATGTAAATAAGCTACAAAAAAGTTGATGCTGTGTGGCAATTAATTTAATCTTGCCAAGTTTCATCATGATGATTTACACATTTCTGAATCCAGTCTAAAGTCTATCATCAGTTAATTTCTCTCCATTGATTACTAGGAGGGCATTTGTTTGTTTTTTGTTTTGGTTTCTTGTAACAACCAATCACAGCTGTTAGAAGACAGCATCCCACCTAGCAACAGGGTCAACCACACCTCCTCAATAAGATAGGAATTTCTATCGTCTCCTCGCTCAGAGTCGCTCTCAGCAGCGAAGTGAATCACTTTTAAGCTTGGAGTCATTAAGGAGAGCCGGGTCTAAATTGCTGCAGAGAATAAGAGGTGTGTTGAGATCCATTAAAGGAAGGAGTAGAAAGGCTTATGGAGCTTCAGTTGGTGGAGTGTTTGCCAGCCGATGGAAATATGCAGTATGAAGGATCCATATGTAGAAGCTATGGAATGAAAAGCTTTTATACTGATGCATATGATTTAATGTGGGAGGGGCTTAGTTGTGGTCTTCCTCCCAAAACTGAATTATTTTATAATTCCACTAGTTTCAGAGTGTGCACTCTTATTCAACCAGGTTATTGGTGTATTTTATTTTTTGCATTTCCTTCTAAAAAACAGTTTGTTTTTCAGTCAACTGTGGATATGTGTGACATGGGGAAAGTTTTGAAATGACCGATGTGGCAGAATGTATTAAAAGAAAAGTGAGTGTATGACGTCCATTGTTGTTTGTCTTTACATTGGGTGCATGTGGGTGTGAGTGTTTTTATGTGTACACATGAGGATATCCGGGGCTGAGTGCTTTGGAGTGTGCTGGCTCACCCCCGGTGGCTACTTCCCGGGGCCTGGACCCATGGACTCTGTCGGTCCTCTGCTTGGGGAGTGATATGTCCCGGGGTCTCGGGTGTCTGGGTCCATGGCTGGATCTGCTCGGGTGTAGATGGCTGCTGGCGGGGCCTGTGGGCTCATCGCTGCAGCTCCCTGGGGCTTCTGCACTGTGGCTGCTGGGTGGTTCCCCTGGGACTCTCCCCTGCTCTTCTCTGGGGGGGTTGCGGTAGTCCCGGTGGTGGTTCTCCAGCGGTTCCTTGATGTCTGTGTCTCAGATCTCCTCCGTATCCATCCCAGGTCCAGGGGGGTGGGTCTGTGGCTCCTCACACTCACTATTGCATTGTTTATGGAGAAGCCTTGTATTCACAAGCGCGCTCACACTTACACCCACAGGTGTTTAGATTCAGGTGTCAACAGATACACAAATGTTCCATATTGAGCTGCATTTACCACTAAATACATCTAGCATTCCCGCAGTGGGCCCACCACCTACAGGGGGAACCGTGAGGGACTGGTGCAAAGAGGATTGGGCGGCGGACGAAGGTGGAGACCTCGGCGGCCCGATCCTTGGATGCTTAGGCTGGCTCTAGGGACATGGAATGTCACCTCACTGGGGGGGAAGGAGCCTGAGCTTGTGCGGGAGGTCGAGAGATTTTGACTAGAAATAATCGGGCTCACCTCTACGCACAGCGTGGGCTCCCTGTCGTCCCTGTCGGGGGTGCTGGATAGTGCCCCTCCCGGGGACTTCATTATTCTGCTGGGGGACTTCAATGCCCACGTGGGAAACGACAGTGACACCTGGAGAGGCGTGATCGGGAGGAATGGCCTCCCCGATCTGAATCTGAGTGGTGTTTCGTTATTGGACTTCTGTCCTAGTCACGGATTGTCCATAATGAACACAATGTTCAAGCATAAGGGTGTCCATCAGTGCACTTGGCACCTGGACACCCTAGGCAGGAGGTCAATGATCGACTTTGTTGTCGTATCGTCAGACCTTCGGCCGCATGTTTTGGGCACTCGGGTGAAGAGAGGGGCTGAGCTGTCCACTGATCACCACCTGGTGGGGAGTTGGATCCGCTGGAAGAGGAGAAAGCCGGACAGACTTGGCAGGCCCAATGCATAGTCAGAGTCTGCTGGGAACGTCTGGCAGAGTCCTCGGCCAGGGATGTATTCAACTCCCACCTCCGGGAGAGCCTTTGACCAGATTCCGGGGGATGTTGGAGATATAGAGTCTGAGTGGACCATGTTTTCCGCATCTATTGTCGATGCTGCTGCCCGTAGATGCGGCCGTAAGGTCTGCGGTGCCTGTCGCGGCGGCAATCCCCGAACCCGGTGGTGGACACCGGCAGTAAGGGACGCTGCCAAGCTGAAGAAGGAGTCCTATTGGCTGAGGTTGGCTTGTGGGACTCCTGAGGCTGCTGACGGGTACCGTGAGGCCAAGCGTGCCGCGGCCCGGGCAGAGGCAAAAACCCGGGCCTGGGAGGAGTTTGGTGAGGCCATGGAGAAGGACTACAGGTTGGCCTCGAAACAATTCTGGCAAACTATCCAGCGCCTCAGGAGGGGGAAGCAGTGCTTCGCCAACACTGTTTACAGTGGGGGTGGGAGGCTGCTGACCTCGACTGGGGACATTATCGGGCGGTGGAAGGAGTACTTCAAGGATCTCCTCAATCCTGCCATCACGCATTCCCTGGTGGAAACAGAGGCTGGGGACTCAGGGTTAGACTCTTTCATCACCCAGGCTGAAGTCACCGAGGTGGTTAAAAAGCTCCAAGGTGGCAGGGCTTTGGGGGTGGATGAGATCCCCCCTGAGTACCTCAAGTCTCTGGATGTTGTAGGGCTGTCATGGTTGACACGCCTCTTCAACATTGCGTGGCGGTCGGGGATAGTGCCTCTGGACTGGCAGACTGGGGTGGTAGTCCCCCTTCATAAGAAGGGTGACCGGAGAGTGTGTTCCAACTACAGGGGGATCACACTCCTCAGCCTCCCTGGTAAGGCCTACGCCAGGGCATTGGAGAGTAGAGTCAGGCCGATAGTCGAACCTCGGCTTCAGGAGGAGCCGAGGTTCGACAGTGCTCAGCAGGAGTGCTCCAGGAGTGTGGAATCGGGGGCCATCCGGTCTCCGCATTGCCAGCACTAAGTTGGACCTGTTCCCGGTGCATGTTGGACTCCGGCAGGGCTGCCCTTTGTCACCTGTTTGTCCTGTTCATAACTTTTATGGACAGGATTTCTAGGCGCAGCCAAGGGCCGGAGGGCGTCTGGTTTGGGAACCAGTGGATTTCGTCTCTTCTTTTTGCAGATGATGTGGTCCTGCTGGCCCCCTCTAGCCAAGACCTACAGCATGCGCTGGGGCGGTTCGCAGCTGAGTGTGAAGCGGCTGGGATGAAAATCAGCTCCTCCAAGTCCGAGGCCCTGGTTCTCGATCGGAAAAGGGTGGCTTGCCCTCTTGAGGTTGGAGGGGAGTTCCTGCCTCAAGTGGAGGAGTTCAAGTATCTCGGGGTCTTGTTCACGAGTGAGGGAAGAATGGAGCGGGAGATCGACAGACGGATCGGTGTGGCTGCTGCAGTAATGGGGGCACTGTGCCGGTCCGGTGTGGTGAAGAGAGAGCTGAGCCGAAAAGCGAAGCCCTCGATTGTCCGGTCAGTCTACGTTCCTACCCTCACCTATGGCCATGAACTTTGGGTCATGACTGAAAGAACGAGATCCCGGATACAAGCAGCTGAAATGAGCTTCCTCCGTAGGGTGGCTGGGCACTCCCTTAGAGATAGGGTGAGGAGCTCGGCCATCTGGGAGGGGCTCGGAGTAGAGCCGTTGCTCCTCCACATCGAGAGGAGCCAGTTGAGGTGGCTCGGGCATCTATACCGGATGCCTCCTGGACGCATTCCTCGGGAGGTGGTTCAGGCACGTCCCACCGGGAGGAGGCCCAGGACACGGCCCAGGACACGCTGGAGGGACTATGTCTCTCGGCTGGCCTGGGAACGCCTTGGGCTCCCCCGGGAGGAGCTGGAGGAGGTGTCTGGGGAGAGGGACGTCTGTGCGTCTCTGCTGAGTCTGAGTCTGCTGCCCCCGGGACCCGGATAAAGCGGAAGACGACGAACGAAACGAACGTCTAGCATGGAGAAGTACCCTGCACTTTTTCGGTAAAAAGCTGGTAATATGAATGTTTCTGCAGGTGTAGAAGCAAGCAGGGTGTTATCTTGTATTCTCTTCATCCTTTTTTCTTTTCTCCATTCTATTCTCCTTCTCCCCCCTTTTCCTTTTTGCCCCACCTTTCTCTCTTTTGTGCTTCTTTTTTCCTTCTCATAACGGTCTCCGTGTCTGTAACAATTAAAATAATCCCAAAGCCTTTTCTAATAAAGTTTCTTTTTATAAATATCAAGCGGAGCTTTAAAGCGTTAGCTGTAATGCTCCACTTGTGAAAGTAAATCTGTTGGGCTTCTTCTCGGCACTCAGACAACAATTCTGAGTGCTAATCAGCCGGACAGGACGCGGTGAAAAAAAAAAAAGGATAAAAAGAGTTCCAGAGCTCCTGCTCCACTTCTTCCTCTTCGTCAGGCCTGTTATTTGAAGATAAGACCCATCACCCCATGGTAATACTGGGAACTCTCCTCTCCATGCAGTAGCTATGCTTGGTTCCAAGAGTCACTGGGACTGTTGATAAACCTCAGGACAGATTTAAAGCATTCACAACCTGGTGAACCATCCTTTTCATTTCTACAATGTAAAACGTTTCTCTTAAAAGAGACAGAGCAGAGCAAGAATTTCCGCTTTTAGTAAAACAAAATAGTTTCCAATAAACGTATAAACGAATGAGGACATTTTGTTTCTGAAACACAGGAGAAAAACGTCTTAAACTGCCAGGATGTTTATTCCATCGTACAGCTTAACTGGGAAAAACTGTAACACGGACAGTAGCAATGGAATAAATAAAGGTACACAGGTCCACTGCACGCAAGTATGCAAAACTGTTGCGAGAATGACAGATATATATGTTGTTAGAGCTAATATCACAGTATTTATTGACATTAATTAGCAAATAATTGGAGTGAATCACATAATAGTAACTCTCTCTGGTGAAATATTTGCTGCTGAGCCAACTGGTTCCAGGCGCCGGCCCTTGTAAGTACTGGTGTCCAGGCCCTTGCGAATCTGGTGAAGCTTGTGGCCTACACAGGGAAGCAGCATTAGAACCTTTCCCAGTATGACGCAGACAGGCAGAGCCAGGGACACCACAAAGCTGGGGGGCAGGTAGAAGCGGTAGGCGTCTTCATCAAAGGCTCGTTTCCAGCCAAAGAGCAGGCCATGGAATGTGGCGATGAGAAGGGCGATGTAACCCAGGGTGGACTACAGCAAAAACAAGAAGACTCATTAAAAAAGGAAACAGTTCTGTGTCCATCTGTGCAGTGATATTTTACTTTGGATCAGGTTCACAGAGGTTCCACGGCTTTGCTGTGTGTATTTTTATGTACACATAGAAAAACCTGCTGAGGGTTAATCCTCAGGTTTCTGTTCAACCAAGAGACTCCTGAGCTTTCTCCTGTTCAGGATGTTCTAAACCGTATTCCCGCAGGCAGGGACGGGCTGGGACAAAAAATTGGCCTGGCATTTTGGACGGCCCATAACATTCGATAACATAAATCTTTTGGGTCTTTTGAATGTGTATACCAACTGTGTAACTCTTTAAAACAGCATATCATGCAATGAGTTGGGGAATCAGCAAGAGTGGACACTTCCAAAAAGTGTCATTTATTAACACTACAAAAGGTATACTCCACCACTCCATCACAGTAATTAATCTTAAAGCAGCATTCATCCTATTGGTTGTACCTGTGTTTTAGGGAGGACGAAAAGAGAAACTATAGATATGAGAAATAATGAATCTTATCCTAACTCTTCCAAGAGTAGTACTGACTAGTTACCATTGGAAAAGGGGCACAGGTGTTCTTACAGCAGCCCAACTTACAGAAGGTTCACTGCAGGCACTGTGTCCGTGAAGAAAATATCCAATGGGCCCTTGACACAGGCTAGTGTCATTGGAAAACAAACTCCTGTGCTGACTTTTTTTGCCTAATACAAGCAGGCAGGCCAAAGCTAAAGGGGTTGGTGCTTAACAATGTCATAGAGCCATCCCAGTGTCAGTTGGGTTGCTGATATATTGGTTATATGGGCTGGTCAGACCAGTTATATATCCAAAATATCAGCCTAAATAGCATGTCAGCTCACCGGCAAAATGCCCGGTGTGCCTGATGGCCAGTCCGTCGCTTCCTGCAGGGACAGTAGAGACTGACTCTGCAGAACCCTGTACCCACACTTACACACAATCCCAAAGATCAGTGCAGAAACATAGATAACCCATGCTACCCACAGAAGGGCCACGCATGGACTGACAGAAAATGCATACTCCTCATTGAATGGCCCTAGCCAAAATCCATTCCTGAGTGCTTGCTTGAAGGTGACCACCCAAACAAGGAAACTATCAACTAATTACCATGAAACATGTAAATTCATACAGTGTTGGCCTCTGTATGAAAACATAATCCTAGGAAGACTGGCTCCTTCAACGTTTGTGTCTCTTTTGACTCAGAGCAAAAAGACAAGTGAAAGAGACAGAGACAATGGTGGACTGACCAGGAGCCAGACAGAACCAAGGAGTTCTGCCTAACTGAGACAGAAAACAAATTTGCTACAGTTGTTTAAAATTCAATTGTGTACTTTTTAATCTCACTCCTTTCATAAGGTTTGCAATTAGGGCTTCCTGACAAGGAAAGATAAGCCTTAAGACAGAATGATTGAAATATTTCAGACTGTTATAAATAAGAGATGTTATTTAATTTCATTGATATGGTTTTGGATACATATCTACAATGAAGGAGTCAAACAGCTGCTACAGTTATTCCCCCACTGTTTTTGAGACTTATCACTCTTTGAACACTGAAATATTGTTTTCCAAGTTTAGTCTCAAGTCTTTCACACCAAGTCTGAGTCAATGACTCTAATTTCATTTTCTCATCAGTCATTTTTCTCATATACCCAACATCTAGGTGACCTCTAACAATACATTGCTGCAGGTCAGCGTCCTCAGACCTAAGGTCCTGTTTACAAAACAACGTTTTCTGGTGAAAATGGAAAAGTTTAGTTGCATTTCTACTATTTATTTACACGACAACGGCACATGTTTTCTCTGAAAATAGCACTATTTTAGAGAGGGTTTCAGAGTGTAATGGTTTGAAAACGTCCCAGTCTCCATTGCCATGTAGACGTAAATTAAATTGTTCTGATGGGGAAACCCTGGCTCATGCGCAGTATGACTGAAACCAGTGGAAATTAATGCGCACACGTACAACATAACAGCTGCCTACCAGTTTAAAACCCAAAAAGAAGAAGATATCAACAATAACAATGGCAGATTACAGAGTACCTCCTTATGCTGCTGACTCTTTTGGATCTAATGGCAGCTCTCCAACAAAGCGCTAATTTTCTCCCTTTGTATTGTAAGCAGGAAATGTTTGCACGTTTAGTAAGAACATACAGCCAACTAGTGGCATTGTGGAGGAATTACACTATTTTCACTTTTGTGAACAGAGATCGTAATTAAAACGTTATCATATAGATAAAAATGCCCTTTTTAATTGATCAATCAGGGCCTAAATTATTACATGAACATTTAATAATTAATTTTTAATCTTTTCTGCTAAAGACTGATTTATATTATTTTGAAAATTGATTAAATGTAATATTTACCCCATTAGAAATATAAAAAGGCATTTATGCTCTAAGAAAGAGCAGAAAGAGATTAAAAGTTGTTTATGTTGAATTTCTACTTTTTTCGCTTTGTAATGACTAAGTTAAGATCAGTTTATGCCTGTCTTCATATTGTCCACTCCTTCATTATGGTTTGGAGGGTTTTTTTTTTCCTCACTCATGGGTTAGGGTGAGGGTCATGTGTGAAAAGCAAAGATGAGACGGTATGACTCAGGCCCCACACACCTCTCCAGGACTACATTTTGAGATCCTGTGCATGAATACCAGAAACATCATCGATGAAAAGGGGCATCTATGGTGGAGTCTAACCCACATTGGAGGAAAAAGAATTACTAAGTTTGAGTACAAGCAGAATGAAATCCTGCTCTCAAATTGAAAATATGTGCTCTTGATTTTTGGCAGTAAATTTCCCCCATACGCCTGCATCCGTTAGCGACTCGTCGTCTGCGGCAACATGGGAGAAGAAATGTTTGAAACAACTGAGATGTTACAATACAAACAGCTGGATGTTCTTTTGATATATTCATTAAAATTTATACACTGAGAAATAAATATGTTAAATTAAAAAATTTAGATATTTTATTATTAAACAAATTAACATTTACTAACTCATAAACACACACAAAAGTACCGAAAACTGGTACCGTTGAGTACCGATACGGATTCCCAGATACCGGGAATCAGTACCGTATCAGTTCAAATGTGAAAGGTACCCATCCCTACCGCTGTAAGCTGTCAAACCCAGAAACCCCATGTAGACAGCAGAAGCAAACTCCCATGCAGGTGTGTCATTGGACCTGGGCTCCGGAGCATTAGCCCCGAATGTTTTCTGAATACCCCTGGATCTTACAAAATAACACATGTACAAGTACATGTCTGTTAAAATGATGCATTCAGCCCCAAAATGACCATAGATTTCGCATTTTTATTTAAAACCAATCATATTTGTTCCTGTTCCATATAATCACTGCCCGCTCCACCTAACCTGACCTGAATGAGTCAAAACAAAAATCCTAAAATGGTTATTTGCATAAGAAAGGAACATATTTAGCAAATCAAATTTCATCAAATGTTTGGAAAGCTATAAATGTGTTTTTAGGATCTTACCATTTCACTATGATTTGGGAAATTAACTTTATACCAGTTTCCTTATTTGAAATGTAAGAAATGAAGAACCTGGAGACTAAGAACTGTAAAACTTGTGTGTGAGTGTACAATTGAAAAAGAACATTTACATCAATGAGGAAAGAAGCCCATTTATTTGAACAACAGTAAACATACACTGCTCAAACAAATAAAGGGAACACTTAAACACAATATAACACCAAGTAAATCAAACTTCTGTGAAATCAAACTGTCCACTTAGGAAGCAACACTGATTGACAATCAGTTTCACCTGCTGTTGTTCAAATGGAAAAGACAACAGGGGGAAATCTTTGGCGATTAGCAAGACACACTCAATAAAGGAGTGGTTCTGCAGGTGGGGACCACAGACCACTTCTCAGTACCTATGCTTTCTGGCTGATGTTTTGGTCACTTTTGAATGTTGGTGGTGCTTTCACACTCGTGGTAGCATGAGATGGACTCTACAACCCACACAAGTGGCTCAGGTAGTGCAGCTCATCCAGGATGGCACATCAATGCGAGCTGTGGCAAGAAGGTTTGCTGTGTCTGTCAGTGTAGTGTCCAGAGCCTGGAGGCGCTACCAGTAGACAGACCAGTACACCAGGAGACGTGGAGGAGGCCATAGGAGGGCAACAACCCAGCAGCATGGCCGCTACCTGCGCCTTTGTGCAAGGAGGAACAGGAGGAGCACTTCCAGAACCCTGCAAAATGACCTCCAGCAGGCCACAAATGTGCATGTGTCTGCACAAACGGTTAGAAACAAACTCCATGACGATGGTATGAGGGCCCGACGTCCACAAATGGGGGTTGTGCTCACAGCCCAACACCGTGCAGGACGCTTGGCATTTGCCAGAGAACACCAGGATTGGCAAATTCACCACTGGCACCCTGTGCTCCTCACAGATGAAAGCAGGTTCACATTGAGCACATGTGACAGACGTGACAGAGTCTGGAGACACCGTGGAGAGCGATCTGCTGCCTGCAACATCCTTCAGCATGACCAGTTTGGCAGTGGGTCAGTAATGGTGTGGGGTGGCATTTCTTTGGAGGGCCCTCCATGTGCTCGCCAGAGGTAGCCTGACTGCCATTAGGTACCGAGATGAGATCCTCAGACCCCTTGTGAGACCATATGCTGGTGCGGTTGGCCCTGGGTTCCTCCTAATGCAGGACAATGCTAGACCTCATGTGGCTGGAGTGTGTGAGCAGTTCCTGCAAGATGAAGACATTGAAGCTATGGACTGGCCCGCCCGTTCCCCAGACCTGAATCCGATTGAGCACATCTGGGACATCATGTCTCGCTCCATCCACCAACGTCACTTTGCACCACAGACTGTCCAGGAGTTGGCGGATGCTTTAGTCCAGGTCTGGGAGGAGATCCCTCAGGAGACCATCCTCCGTCTCATCAGGAGCATGCCCAGGCGTTGTAGGGAGGTCATACAGGCACATGGAGCCACACACAATACTGAGCCTCATTTTGACTTGTTTTAAGGACATTACATCAAAGTTGGATCAGCCTGTAGTGTGTTTTTCCACTTTAATTTTGTGTGTGACTCCAAATCCAGGCCTCCATTGGTTAATAAATGTGATTTCCATTGATGATTTTTGCGTAATTTTGTTGTCAGCACATTCAACTTTGTACAGAACAAAGTATTCAATGAGAATATTTCATTCATTCAGATCTAGGATGTGTTATTTGAGTGTTCCCTTTATTTTTTTGAGCAGTGTAGTTTCTCTGAGTTTAAGGACAACTTTTGTCAGACGGAATGAGCAGAAATTCCGATTTTTTTCTAAAAATCACAAAATGTTTCGTTATCTGCTTCAGCAAAATGTTTTTTTTAATCAGTCCTAAACTCTGTTTCTCGTCATCCTTCACTTGAACTACTAGCAGATTTGTCAGGGTAAAGATCTGGTCCACTGTTGCACAGCCAGGATGAAAAGGCTAACCTTGCCTGGATTATGGAGACTGGGACACCCTCCTGGGGTCAGGCATGGGGGGAAGCTTCCCTACGATTGCCTGGTTGTTGAGCCTAGGTTCCTAGGGCTCGGCCAGGCTCAGCCTGAAGAAGCTCCAGGAAGCCCCTTCCATGTGAGCTCACCACCTGGTGAGAAGAACATCTGTATATGGTGCCATGCAAACTGGGTGACAGGCAAAGGGGGCCTTGGTGTAGTAATTCCTGGTAACATAACCCGGTTTGAAAAAAGTTATGAAAAATTCCCCCAAAATATTCCCTCTGTCATTGTAAAGTATGTGTAAATATCTGGTTTCAATGTTGTTATTGATAACGGATTATGGACATGTCCAAGACGATGAGCAACAGTAACTAAGTTAATGATTTTGTCTTTACACTGCAACTGTATGTGATAGGTTTATACTGAAAATATAGATTGTGCAACATGTTTCAAATCACAGATTGTTTTTGTTCTCATTGATCATCATTCAGCTTTAGTGGTTACTTTCTATACATTTTATCTACAAATTAAGCCATGACATTGTGTCATCAAATATGTTGTTGTAGTTGGTCAGTGGTTAATAGACTCAAACTGAAGAACTGATTTCTCAGGTAGGCATATATTTCTATTAGAAATCTTCCTGTCCATGAATAAATAAATGTTTACTCAGCTTGGGCCAGTCATGTAACAAGTGGAAACAATTTATATTAAAGGGAAACAATTTACAGAATCAGTTTAGGAAGGACACTATTTGCTCAGCCTTTAAAGCTTTTTAAACATTTCTTGGTTATGAGAGGTATTTCTCCTGCATACTGATTATTATCTGGAATTAGTAAAATAACACCATTAACATGGTTTCTTAGTAGAAAGTGATGGGACGTGAAACAAAACAGGAATGAACGAAGGACAAATGCCCTTTCTGATTTCTCTTAAATACGCAAACTAACTGGAATTTATTTACCCAAGATATTAGAGATCTGCAGACACAAGCCTTTTCCATCCCTTGTGAGACAGGTTTGTACCTGGATAAAGCTGAATTCCCGCCAGTTGAGAGAGTTGCTGATAGAAGGAATGGAGGTGATGGCCAGGAAGGACATGAGCCCAAAACTCATGATCCCAAAGGAAACGTACATCTCCACCCGCCACACTTCCTCCTCATTCCACGAATTTTCCATGTTAGCATGAATCTGTCGGCAAAGGTATACATATATTATGTATGTCTCACAGTCTTTACAGGTGTGTTAGCAAACTGAACATCAGGTATATCAAAAAAAAGACCATCACAGAATCCAAACGATACTGAAGACAGAAACCAGCTCAGTCTGTTCAGCTTATCTTCACTTGATGATGCAGAATGGTCTCTAACTGAGTGACACTACTTTTGTGTGTGTTCGTCTACACTCTAGATGTTCAAACAGATGTTCTTCAGCCTCTGTTCCTTCAGCCAGCTTGTCTCCCTGAAACTTCCCCGTCTGATCCCTCGTCTGATCATTCAGTAAATGATTTGTCTCCTCTACCTCAGATTCATCAGCTTTGAACCAGTTTTGACACAGCCACCTTCTGCTGGTGTTTCTGCTTGTTTCTTGCTATTTTGTTCTAAGGCAGTCCTATGGAAGGTTCACTGACGCGACATTTGTTGTGATTATAAAACCCGAAAGAGATGAATGCCCTCCTAGCATCCTGGCTCTATGTATTCTCTTTCATCCATTAGCCTTCACTGTGGTCTCCCTCTTGCAGCTCAACATTCAACATTGTTAGTCCAATATATCCACCATCCCTCTTCTTCATGTAAACCATTTCCGCCTTGTCTCTCCAACTTGGGCTGTCCATCTGACATCTCTAATCCTGTCCTTTGTGGCCGCGGACAGTGCCAATCTGAGCATGTTCCTCTCTGCCATCTCCAGCTCCTCTTTCTGCTTCTTGTTGGTGCCAAACCTGAAATAATGGTAGTTCTCACTATCATCTTGTAAAGCTCCTCTTTCACTCTTGCAGCTATCTTTGTGTTACAAGTCACCCCTGACACTCATCTCCATTCACTCCGGCTTCCATGGTGCACCCCTCCTCACCTCTTTTGTGCCCTGCCTAAGGCTTTAGATGACTGACCCCCGGTACAGGGCTTATGTAGAGGAATTTACTGCATTTACAGATTTAGTCTGTTTTTGCTTTATTGTCACACTTAAATATTTGGGATCATCAAACTAACTTTATTATCAGACCAAGATAACCTGAGTACATACAAGAGGCACTCATTTATTGAGGGAAAAAAGCTGACAACCAGCGTGGTTGTCTGTGAAAAGTAATTACCCCCGTGCTAAATCATGAATAAACTGTGATTAATCATATTTGCTGCAAATCTAAACTAGCTATATCCAGGCTTGATTACTGCCAAATCCGAAGAATAAAACCTGTCTGACAACATGAAATAAGCTAAAAGGTCTCCAAAAGCACCGCATCACATCCCGATCTAAAGACATTCAAAAACAGATGAGAAACCAAGTCACTGACATCTGTGATTCTGGAAGGGTTACAAAGCCACATCTAAAAGCTTTGGGACTCCAGAGAACCACAGTGAGAACCATTACCAAACGGAGAAAACGTGGAACAGTGGAGAACCCTCCCAGGAGTAAGTGGCCTCTGAATATTACTCCAAGAGCACACTGACAACTCACCCTGGAGGTCACAGATGGCCCCACCCCACCCCACCCAACAACATCTAAAGCTCTGCAGATCTCACCTGACTCCGTTAAGGTCAGAGTTCAAGATTCAACAGTATGAAACAGACTGGGCAAAAATGACCTATATGGCAGAGTTCCAAGGCCAGAACCACTGCTGACCCAAATTAACCAAATTTTAGAAAAGAGGACTGATGAGATAAAAGTGTAACTTTGTTGCAGGAGTGGGTCCCCTAACATGTGTTGTACACAGCAACACCGCATTTCAGAAATAGAACACTGTACCTACATTCAAACATGGTGGTGGTAGTGTGATGCTCTGCTGCTAAACTAATTTGTCCTGGTGTGTCTGAGTGGCCTAGTCAACATCTGGACTTAAATCTGATTAAGATGATTTGGTGTGAATAACCATCCCTATTGGAATCGTGTAGAAGTTACTCTTGATTTTAAGGTACTGGTAATCATGCATGATTTTTAAATACTATTTGTGTGTACTTTGATTACTGACCCTGCTAAGGGAAATCCAAAAGATTTAGACAAAAAATACATGTTTTGTTAAATAAAGTTCACTATACACTGCCAGCTTTTATTACTAACCTGCTGGTAGGCAGTATTGAGCAGCAGGTACTTCTCAGACCTTCTCAGCGGCAGACAGAGGCTGTAGAGAACGTGGACAGAAGCCAGGAAAAAGCTAATCAGACCTAACTGCTTCCTGCTCTGCAGCCAGCCTTCCAACCAATGAGGGAACTGCTTGTACTTGGTTCCATAGTAAAGCTGGTGCGCAGCTGCCAGCTGGCCAGCCAGGTACACCAGGGCCAAGAGAGTAATGGCAACAGTGGGCAAGGTGTGATTCACTATCTCTATGGGAATCTTGTAGAAGTCACTCTGCTTGTGCTGCACATATGGGTGGATTATATCACGTATAAAAGAATAACCAAAAAAGAAGATGGAGAGAGCAACGGCAGCAAGGACGGGGCCCTTCCAACCAGGGAATAACTGGATAGGGATATTCTCGATGTAACGGGACAAAGACAGGGGGCCCATATCCACGGGCAGGAAGTTGAGCTGGCGGGCCAATTCCAAGATCAGCTGACGAGCCTCTATTGAGTCACTGCAGATGAACACCTATCAGCCAGGGTCAGAGCGAGAAGAACTGGTTAACGGTGAAGGAAAGAGGCAAATACAAAAGAGGGCTCACAAAAAATGGCTAAAACACAGATGACAATGATCTGTCTACCAAGTTGTCTCTGACATTTAGACACAACACTTGTGCATTCCTTATGCCTAGGAGACTTTTTTGTTGCTTTTTTTGGATCACCATCGGAATCCATTCCTAGAGTCTCTACATGTTCTCTGGCATTTATTCCACAGGGAGGCACAACCTTCCCAGTCTAATGTTATGATAGAGAATGGCAGCATGGTTAGCTGTCATACTTCATGCACATAGAGAAGAGAAACCAAAAGACCGGTAGACACCCAGAGAAACCAACTCTGTTACTGAGGGAAGACAGTCAGCACAGCTGTCTGTAAAAGGAGACAAGTTAGAGTGGGAAATATAGGTTTTTACCCAGAATGGACAGGCTGTTTCATCTCGGAAGTACAGGGAGAGTGATGAATAATCAAACCAGCAAAATGAAGAGGTATCACAAATGAAACACACATCCTTTGCCCAATCACATCCACTAGATAGTACATTTGGTTCACAAATTACAGGTAGGCCTGTATTTCCCAATAAAATACAGTAAAGCTAGTAGTTGTAATGTGCCAACATGTAGTATAGACGGAGAATGTTCAGCTCTACCTGGGCGCTGGCATCTTTGGGGTAGCTCTGCTGCATGGCCCAGGCTGAGATGACGTTAAAGCCTTTAACCACAGCAGAGTCTGGGAGCAGTGAAGCCAGATACTCAGCATTAGATTCTGGATACTGGTTTAGTCTCCGATTGTTACTCACATCAATAAGGACCTTCCCTGTAAAACAACCAGACAAACATTTCCTATGTTATTTAAAACCTAAACCAATACTTACGTCTGCTTACATATCTCTGATGCATGGCACTCCATGAGATTATTTTTTGTTAAGACATTAAATTAGGTGCTTAAGTCTTTAGAAGGCATTAAATCAGATCAGTCAGAATACAAGATGATGACAAGAAATTCCCACTTTGTTCAACTGGTGAAGTCAGCTGGTTTAGTGTCAACTTAATGCTTAGTGTTGCCATCAGTCTGTAATAACAAACAAATTGCCATTAGGCCAAATATACATAAATTACAGTAACACAGGTTTAACTATAGTAAACGGAAATTTATTTAATAAAATATACATATACGTCCAACTGTGCATATACATACACACAACATAACACCAAAAATCTTTAATTACATACAGTAATGTCATACTCTGTAGGAACATGCTCTGTCTCAAACTATCATCATGTCTTGGGCGCCTACTTGTGGTCAGACAATGGCAGCACTCGGTTAGCGAATCCCTTTAAGGTGCCACGTGACACGTGACACATTTTTCCCACAAATGCAAAAATCGAAAGAAAACAACTATACACTCACTGGCCACTTTATTAGGTACACCTTGCTAGTACCGGATTGGACCCCCTTTTGCCTTCAGAGCTGCCTTAATCCTTGGTGGCATAGATTCAACAAGGTACTGGAAACATTCCTCAGAGAGTTTGGTCCATATTGACATGATAGCATCACACAGATGCTGCAGATTTGTCGGCTGCACATCCATGATGTGAATCTCCCGTTCCACCACATCCCAAAGCTGCTCTATTGGATTGAGATCTGGTGACTGGAGGCCATTTGAGTCCAGTGAACTCATTGTCATGTTCAAGAAACCAGTCTGAGATGATTCGTGCTTTATGACATGGTGCGTTATCTTGCTGGAAGTAACCATCAGAAGATGGGTACACTGTGGTCATAAAGGCATGGACATGGTCAGCAACAATACTCAGGTAGGCTGTGGCGTTGACACGATGCTCAATTGGTACTAAGGGGCCCAAAGTGTGCCAAGAAAATATCCCCCACACACTACTTCAGATCTTGAATCATCCCTTGTGTTGCTGCTGCTGCTTCATGCTGCTCAGCTTCATCTCCGGTTGTTTTACTCAGGGCTTAGTAACAACACTTTCAATTTTGGCTCTTAACATACTTCTGACTTATTTGCTAATAAAAACCTTTGAAATGTATGAAATGTCTTTGTTTGTCAGTACACCAGAGAAACACAGAAACCAAAAGAAAAAGATGACAGTTACTGACCTCCAGGGGCTTTCCTCCTGTAAGAGCCTTTTCTCCTCTTTTGCTTCAAGTGTGCCTCACCACCACAGCTGATGTGTTCCAGCTCATCAGCAACCGCCCCTTCCCCTGTGCCTCGATGTGTCCTTATCTTCCCTGTAGCTGTCGGACAACTTGTAATTCCTCTGCAGTTAATGTGTACATTTTAAATGCAAGCTGTCTAATTAAGAGGGTACTGGATTTCAGTGGAAGCTGGTAGGGCTTCGCTGCCATTTTCTGTTCTAGTCTAGGTGTTTTTGGGGATCCCTGTGTTCTCTTCTTTCTAGTCTTATTTGGTTGACCTGCCTTGACTTTAGAATAAATACCTTTTCAATGACAGTAACTAGGTAGTAGTGTGTAACTGTTCTTTCCTCTGTTACTGCTATGTGTCAAATAACATATTTATTAAGTGGTTGCAGTCGAAATACTCAACATATGAGACCAACTTACCCTTTCTACATTATTTATGAATAATTTCCCAGAATGCAGAGTCTGAAATCTGGATCAAATAAAAAATGACCTGTGTGAACTCTCACGCCCCTGACTAACAAATAAATAGTCAAAGAAAATATGGGATTTTGGTTCAAGAACTAACTTGATTAAGACTCAGTGTAGGCAAAGATCTTTGTAAGACTTCCCATAGTTGACTGATGTTTCCCCTGTTCTCTGGAGAATTTCCTGTGAAAGAGAAGCAACAATTGTTGATGTGTTATTAGTACCTGCCATGAGATGCTTAAGGTCCCATAACACAGAGTAGTGCTCCCGATGGATAGCCAGGAACACGATGTTAGATTTCCTGATGGCATCTTCATAGTGTGACACATCCACCACATGGGGAAAGGAATGAGAGGCCAGTTTGGGATGGCGGCTGCCCACCACCACCCTGAAGCCACTGCGAAGTAGGCGAATGGTGATGCCCCTGGAGAAGTCACCTGATCCAAGGACAGCCACAGTGGTAGGGACCAGGCAGGAAGGTCCTGAATCTGCAGGTGTGTTGCTAACGCCACAGTGAAACATGCAGGTCGCCGGGTGACTGAGGTGTGAGGAAGAGGCTGTGAAAAACACAGGTCTTCTGCTACACCCCTTCATAGAGATCGAGTCCATCCTTTCTTCCTGTCACTTTCTCCTTTCTGCCTTTCTGTTTAAAAGCAGCACAGTGGACCTATGGAAGAGAACAGCCCAAGAGAACCATACCTAAGAACCATAATAAAATCACAGTATTTGATTTTTGGCTTAAAAACAAAACGATTAAATCGAAGCTGATTTTTAATAAGGCAAAATGTAAATTTGGTTTGATATTTAATACGAAAGGAAAATCAGGTCGTATTCCTGGACCAGTGACTTTGTCAATCCCCAGTAGGTCTCTGCAGATGGCCCCTCATACTAACCCTCTTTCCTCTCGTTTAAAGGCAGTTGCTCCTTTCTACTGTCACCATGTTTCCTCAAGAGGAGGGATTGCTGCAAAAGCTTCCTTAAATGGATAATTTTTTAATGACTTGGAATTCTTACTATTGTTGTATCTTAACTAGGATCAAACTGGATGTAATACAATTTGAATATGTCTATGTGACTGGACTGATTAATAAACATATCTGTGGATATCTTTGAGCATTTTGATTAATCCATTCCCAACCAATGAAGTAGCAACATGAGACCTCCCCATTCAGCAGATATTCTTCACATCATCCTAGCCAACCTACTGCAGAAGACTACCTTACTTGAATCTCTAATGCAGAAGTTGACTGCAAACATGGGAATAAATGGATTCTGCGGGAAAAAACTATGGTTTCTGTCACACTCAACAGTCGGGAGGAAAATGCCCCAGAGATACAGGAAAACTGTGAAAACCACAGCGGTTTGTTTACACTGGAGCCATCTTGAGTTAAAGTCAAACCAGAGACCTAATACCTCACAGAACCAGCCACCCAGCATTTGGCCAACAATCATTTTAAACTCTTCTTCTACTCTTCTACCAAAGTGGATGATTGCGGGAGGAAAAAACAGCTACAGACCTCCTATAAAACAGCCAGTGAGGCTGCAGAATAGGTTTGTCCTTGTACAAAACTCTGCATCTACATCTGATGACAAAGAGAAGCCTTCATCACCACAGAGAGAGAACCTGGCGCTGAAGGTGTGCAGAAAAAGTAGATAATTGAGCCTCAAACTCTGATTGTCGGAGACAGCGCCATGAAATGTGTACGAAACATGTTCAGTAGAACCGCAAAGGTACTTTGTCTGACTAACGATATGGTCTGGGACAGGACCATGTGTCATATATTTGATGTCTGGGGTTAGCTAGTTATTATCAGTGGACTTCGTGCTATAATAACGAGACAAGTTGAAGTATGCAGTAGACTGTTTTCTCTGAATATTTGACTTGACTCAACAAAGCTCAATCTGTCCAGTTTATAGACTGTGATGGCCACACCTGCAGCCACACAGTCGCTAACCCCGCGCACCAACACCTTTTCACAAGCACTGAAGCACAAAGATATATGTTGGTTTGTGTATTTTCATTTGTTTGGCAACACTGAAATACAATAGTTCTAATTATAACGTGCACATTTAGTTAACTTTTGTATATTAAATTCTGTCAAACACCTTTTAATATTTGTTGTGTTTTCATGTTTTGCCAGTTCTTGGGACTGAGAGCTGAAACTATGGAGGACAAAAAAGATGGACTCTGATTGGGTGATACCATGCAGAGCTGCACCATGGGGGAGGACCATGGAGTTATTCTTGCATAAGTTATCTGCTTTGTGATTTGCTTATTTGGTTAATTTTATGTTTAGCTGTTAGTCAGTTAAGTTGATTCTTAAACTGTGTTTAGTTCCTTTTTTGTTAAATCAGTCTGATCAGCCATAATTTAAGCCCCCTTTGTTTGTTGCGTGATAGGTCAGTTCATTTTGTTTAAATAGTTAGTTTGAGGTTGAATTATGTCATGGCTTGAGTTTAGTTTCTTCATTTGACCTCTTGTAAAGGCCCTGGATTAATTGTTTGAGTGTGTTACTTTGGGGAAATGAAACCCACTGTTTGAAATGTACTACTGTGTCCTCATGCTGAACCAGCCTCGTCCTTGACATAGACTATTGTCATTTTTTCTGCGACAGCACATATTTTGTAAGAGTCACGGAGTCTCTCTTAATACGTTTGCGGCAAAACTCTTTGTTTCGGATATAGTTTCATGTCTCCGTCTCCAGTCTGTCCCTCTGGCCAAAGAAAGGAGACAAGAGCAATGAAACCAAGCAGAAGAAAACCTGGCACACAAAGGTCAAAGTGCAGCTGAAGGGATGTTTGATCACACAAGAAAGGACACTGCGTTTAACACACCAACAACTGCCTGCCAGCACTCTTCACTACCTGAAACCTCACCCAGGTCATCCTTCACAGTAGATACCAACTCAAATCCAATGCTGGAATTAACTGAACAGATGCAGATCCTTATGAAAGCTGGAAGGTAGAAAACAGCACATCCAACAATGTCCAACGATTGCCTTGTGTTTGACTGGTGCTATATAAATTAACTTACTTTGCCCTGCCTTGTATACACACACACACACACACACACACACACAAATTAAATCTTTATTCATAAAGTCAACTGGAAATCATTGGACAATCCTTCTCTTAAAGGACTAGCTGTGTATTGAACATAGATCCAGTAACCAAAGCAGATAAGCAGCAAGTTAAGTCCCTGAGGCAGTGGTCCAATTTAGACTAATGGTGGTGAACCTGCAGACCAGTGATGCATATGTATGGAAGATGCTGGCATGTCTAGAACAGAAACCAGAAGCTGTAGGTGCTGGCATGATGAGAGGTCATACTGTATTACAGGCTGTGTTTGGCAGTCATTCCCAATAATGAGTAAAGTTTACCAGACATTAAGAATGGCTCACAGAACCAGAACTTGATGGAGGTTAATAAAGATTATGTTCTGCCATCTCTTGGAGGCAGAGCATAGCATTATGCAACTGACCCATGTGTGCTGTACAGATGTCCTAGTGGCCCAAAGGAGGATCCAATGAGGGCGCCGACACACGTTGTGTCATCATGCCCAGCATGCAGAGGAGTTGCCCAGTACGACTAACTGGCCTCAGGGAAGCCCACCATGTAACCCCAACATGTGTTGCTGCATGACTTCCGAGGCCTCCTCTGTGTCAGTTGATCAGTCCTCAGTGCTCTGACTGACAGAGAACTTATACCCTCTGGTGTTGCTCTAGATGTGTCTGCATCTTGCAATCATTGCAAAGTACCAAACTATGTCCAACTGGAAAAATTTATTCTGGAAGCCTCAATCTGTAGGTCGGGGGGAATATCCTCTGCCCAGGGCTGATGATGTAGTCTGACAGATACATAGTTAATATTAAAGAATATTAACGCCTTATGCTGGACCAGCATGCTCCATCACACCATGACAGGTCTGTTCTTTGCTGCCATGCTGCTTTGACACCTACCGTGTCATCTGCAACTGGTAGGTTCAGAAGCAGATCTCCCAGCAGGCGCTTCTCTTTCTGCTTCTGCAGCACCAGAACTAGCAGACTATTCGCACTAAAGAGGAATACATTACAGCGGAAAATCTTGTCAGTTCTTATAAAACCTATGGTGAACTGATTCCCTCCTCATTAAAACGGGGTGCTTCCGCGGAGGCCCAGTCAGTGGAGACCAGCTGCGGTCAAGACAGCATAGTGATGCTGCTCCACTCAGATTGGAGGCTCAAACACATCCTCCTGCCTCCATGTTCTGAAGGACGCAACCGTGTATTTGTGCACCTGTAGCACTAAAGCATGGCTGACAATGCGCAGTCCAGAAGCCGCTCAGTACTTACTGCGCAGCAAACAGACACGGAGAAAAACACGCGTCCACAGAGAGACAGGCGCTGGAGGAGCGATGATCTTCCACCCACCTGCCACGGAGACACCAAGCATGCTGCTGTCCACGCTGAGATGCAGCTGTTCGCTCCTGATGCTGCAGCTGCCTCCGCGGACTGTGCAGTTACATGGCGCCTTCACGTCTGCTGGGACATTTCCGTTTTACCGCTAGCTTTCAACCTTTGATTCCATACTGAACATGCAGTATACAGGAGAAGGCGCTGACGGTGGATTAAAATAGATGTAATGGAACAAGATTGTAGATATTGTATCGTAGATATTTGCTTTATATGAAGGAAGTGATTTAAACGGACTTAAAACACATTGTTCGTACCTCTGCGGAAAGTCTTTGGTGATGGATTGTTTTATTATTATTATTATTGTTATTATTCATCAACCTGTTATTTAACAAAGGTTCTGAAGTTGATAGCGATCATACTCTGGCTTCTGTTGCATGCTCAGTATGAGGGATTACTGCAAAGTCAACAACACAATGCAAGCGAAGCCCTCTGTTGCTACATGCTCCTCCAGGAGGAGTGAATGCTGCAGGTCTCTGACTGAAAGCAGTCTGCTGGCTTTCCTTAGATAGAAAAGCTTTAACCGATTTGAATAATAAACTGAATCTGACTGCACTGTTTGATTACTAGGATCAAATTAGAATGTATGATTGGATTTAATAGACTTTACTGTAGCATGCCTTCAGACTATTTGTTATGAACTGGCGCTATAGAAATAAACTGAACTGAACTGAATTGTCAGTCCAGGTCTGGGTATGGCTCATAGCAACAGATGGCAGCTGGAGTACAGGTCAGTTCAGGGTAGCAAAGTGTCTATGAACACTCCAGTTTTATTTCTAAAGCTCTGTTGGAACAGGCACAGCATGAAGACACAGCCTGCTTAAGGTTAGACACATTACATACTAAAAACAAGGATGTTTAACCAAAGTAAAGAAGCTCTTTAAAGAATCCATAGCAATTCAAAGCTAAAAATCTGAATACTATTGGACAAGAAAAAAATCTATTAAAATTTCTGTTAAATAACTGATGTATGAGAAACTCTGTAGAGTTGACTTTTAATGTGCACAATGTATCAAAGTCCAGTGACATTTGTACAAACAGGTGCATATTGATCCTCTTGGATAAGAAAATAAGAGTAAAAGGCAAAAAAATAAGCAGCCACAGCAAATTCATCAAGATTGTAAGAGATATAAGTACTAATGAATAGGCAAGGCAAGTTGATTTGTATCGCACATTCCAGCAACAAGACAATTCAAAGAGCTTTACATGATGACAAAAAAACATCTTAAAAATGTACATTTCAGGGGTATGAGAAAGAAAAGTAAAAAAAAATAAACTAAGTAAAGGTAAAGAAAAGTTGGACTACGGATTGAATTTAATTACCTGAACTTTTTTGTAAAATCGTAAGACTAAAGGAACCAGGAAATTTACATCTTTAACCCTTTCATTGATGCACTCTGTGCTTTTTGGTCCATATTTTTTTTCACCATAAAATCAAACGTTTGGGGAAGAGGTAATTCCTTAGAACCCTTCGGAATATTCCTAGTCAGATATGTGAGACGTACAGTCATAAATATCAAGTTATAAATCACATCCTCACTTACCTCACTCAAAACATGCTTGTTCCAAATAATTCAAGTCCCACCCTCTTAGAACATTTAACAAAGTCATTCAGGCCATTTCTGTTTCTTACTGGTACATTATGATCTCTCATAGTAAATTCACTATCAGTAACATAAAAAAAGCAGCAAAGTCAAGAAACCAGTAATAGGTCATGTTATATTCACCATGTGTTGACTTATTTTATGGCAGTAGAGGGAAGCAAGCAATGAGCAAATACAAATGTTCACCTAACATTTGGACTTTATTATAATTATTGATTTCAGTTAGTAAAGTTGAACTTTTCATCATATCAGTTTCAGCTTTAGCTGAAATTGGGATTTGTGTGACTTTATTAGGCCTACTTGGTTTCCCAGATACTGAAAACTCCCAAAACGCTGAGGTAATGAATGATGTCCAGCACGACAACACACCAGCTCACAGCTGATACCAGTAAGGTCCAGTGGTCCATAGAAGGCTAAATAAATAAAGCTTTAATAGCAGTTGTTTCTTAATAACAGGAAAAAAACATCTCATCGTGTTCAGTTCAAGACAGTTTTACAACTTTATCATGTTTTTAAAACGTTAAACCTGTTGAGAAAGAAAAAAATGAAACATAGTCATGATCCATGCATCTTTCCCTGCGTTACATTTTTGATCAGCAGGTGAGTTCCAATCACGACTTTAAAATCTGCTTCAATCTTTGTTCTGTATTGTTTTATTTATTTGAACATGTGAGACCCTCTGACATGCATATCTCAGCCATCACAATGGCTTTATTCTAGATTACCTTTAAAATCAGAAAATTTAAAACCAATCAGTTAAATATTGAGCAGTTTTAAGGTTCCTGACTATAGCAGCTATAAATAAATAACTAGACGACAGCTAATTGATGGATGTATTTAAGCAATTACTTTAGTAAACCACGGGGAGGCGGCAATGCGATAAAAATGAATGATATTTGTCTCTATTGCGAAGAAGAAGCACCGTCTATTTTTGTCCAAAACAGCTTCCGTAGCTGCCATGATGTTGCTGTTGGGATTCGTGTTCGCCCTGTTCCTGACAGCTTTACTATTTCTTCTTCGGTTATATTTGGTTGTAAACTCGGGATCCAATCAGCCGCCCGGAGCCAGAGGCCATGTTGCTGTTCTGGTCGTTGCAGGATCAGGTGAGACCCAGAATGGAGGCTGTCTGCAGCCGGTCAGGCAGACAGTTTAAACAGGAACTGTCCACCTCCCCTCCATCTCTAGGCTCGGTTCTAACTGGTTCCCAGTATGCTGTTTACTGGGACAGGTCGTGTGTCCAGCTGGAGAAATTAAAGGTTGATCCAGTGTTTTGTTGCAGCAGTAATTGTGCACATCCAGAACCACGGTAGTGTTTAGTTCTAATTCATAAAGATATGATCTGATGTGTGATTACTGATTTAACTAGTTTGGTTAAATCTCCCGAGATGACTGAGTTGAATGAAGGACAGACCCAGTCAGGTGGGTTAAAAACAGCCCTGATGCATCCAGCAGTCACCTGTCCTGGTCCAGAGATAAACTACACTGAAGTGTTAACCTCAGATTAGTGACGGCAGTAATGGATCACCAGAGCGTGAAGTAAAGAGAAGCTGGTCGGGTCACTGGAGTCAGCCTCATCTACGCGAGAAATCTTCATCTATTTGAGCATTGTCTCCATATTCTGTGGTCATTGTTACAACTGGCCACATTTGGTCCGCTTTAAACGAACCTGAGTTCGTTTCCTCTGCTATGGTCCGGGACTTTGTGCAGGTGTGAATACACTCAAGCGAAAACTTGGTCCGGACCAAACAACAGGACCGAGGCCCTTTCTGAGGTGGTCTGGGTCCGCTTCAGAACGAACTCTGCTGCGATTCGCTTCTGGTGGAGCACAAAAATGCAGCAAGCATGACTTCTATGATAGTTTTCCTCCATTTCCGGGTCTGTTGTCTGTCCCGCCCCAGTCATTTCTGTCCAATAGGAGCAACGATCGTCACACACCTCTTTGTTTACAGGTTATAGTTCATTTGCAAAAAAAAGTACAATGTGAGACCGAAAAACAACAAAGTTCAAGTATTTAAAAATAAACAGTGTCTGAAATCTGGTACAGCAGACGGTCAAAACGTCCCAAACACAAATACTGCTGTTGCTGGTATCAGACACGTTCAATCACGCTTTGAAACATAAAGCAGCATGTATTCATGCTCTCATCAAACCAACAAGGTAACTGCAAAGGTGGACTATCATAATCATTTAGAGCTGCAGGTTGCTGAAGCTTCTCTTCCTGTGTGTTTGGTCTATGTTTTACAGGTGGTCACACCACAGAGATCATGCGACTGATGGAGAGCCTGTCTGCAGCTTACACACCTCGACACTACGTCATCGCTGACACTGACAGGATGAGCGAGGAGAAAATTGTCACCTTCGAAAGCTCTAAACCACAATCACACTCTGACTTACAGGTACAAACATTTGCACGATGAGAGAGACCATTAATGTACACCAGATCATGTTCTACTTGATGGGTCGGTTTCACTAATAACAGACACAGGCACATAGTACCAGAGCTGCTGCCCAGACCAGTCTAGTCCCAAACATCCATTAACAACACTACAGCTGATCTATGTCTGTAGCACCAGGCAAAATGTCCAAAAAAAGATGACGTTGTCCAAGAAAATCATCATTTACTAATGTGGTCTATAAGGTGGCACAACGTTCTCTTAACTTCAGAGTTCCTCACGGTTCCCCAGGTGACCATATTAGCTAATCAGAGTTTGAAACATAGAAGAGACACTAACTTCAACTCTATCAGGAACCATCGTTCCAAATACAAAGAAAGAGCCAGAGAGAGCTGGGAGGAGCCAAATATGGCACACAAAAGACCCAGAGAACTGAAAATGCTGTTCCTGAACTCCACACATTGATTCCAGAACAGATAGTCCAGTGTCCCGGTACTGATCTGACACATTTCACCTCAGAGAAAGGCAAACAGTGGAGTGGTTTGAACAGAATTAGACATGAGCAAGTTTTAGTTACACTCGCCTGTAGCTCATCTGGATTACTTGTACCAAGATCAATCACCCAGGCGTGCCTGATGAGACAGGCCGAAGTCACCAAAGAGGTTACCAAGCGTGGAAATCAGTGTTTAGAGAATGGATTACTGGTCAATAAATCATAAAAAGCATGTAGGTCACATATAAGATGGTTGTAAAAACGGTGGTCAAACATAATTTCTTATCTGCAAATTGTAGGAAAATTCTTTTCAAGAAGGTGGGAGGGAGACGGAAACTAATAAACCTTCACGGGGAAAAGCCTCGTCTCAGGCCGGAACTAAAGCCCAACCAGTGCTGGAAAGAAGAGTCCTTCTGGAACCTGAAGAAATACAAAATACAGTTTTCAAATGATGGTTTAATTTATTAAGGGAAGTCCAAACCAACCTGGTTCTATGTCAAAATCACACGTTAACTGTAGTTAGCCACATTTTATGGTTCATTTTTTACAACCAGGTCTGATTACCACCTGACCTGTAGAATCAAGAACTCAACTGAATAGAACCTGACAGACACAGTGAAGTAGGCTCCAACACATCATGCCCCAATCTAAACACATTTATGCGCAGGAGACGAACCAAGTCATGGACGTCTGGATCAGTCTGGAAGTAGACCTGCATGATATTAGAAAATCTTGTGAAGAAGCATAATATCAGGTGCGATATCTGCCTATTTTCCTCTTTTCGCTCTTTCTCTGTGCTTCTATCAGTCTGTGACCTTCAGCATTTTGGACAATGTCCTCAGTGTCCAGTGTGAGCATCTGCTTCCATTGACTCCGACCAACTAGCTAAATATTACATTAACATGTAAAATGTGAGTTCATAACATTTAGAATATATTAGTCAACAATTACTGGACTCATTTCTGAAATAAATATTGCCCACATTGATATTGCCAATGATGATATATTGTGTGCAGTTCTATCTGAAAGGGTTATAAAGCCGCCTTTTGAAAGGTGTGCACCAGTGGCGATTGCTCTAAGACTGCAAGGGAAGCTCACCTTCCTCTCAAATGTCAAAAAATTTGTGATCAAATATATACTGTTGTGTGTACATGTCATTGACTAAATATGCGCTACAACACGGTCAACTTTTGTTCAGAATCAGCTTCTTATCACTGGTAACGACCCGGCTTTCCTCTCACTCATTCCTGCAGCTTCACAGTACGTTAAACAGTGAGTTCAATAGTGATGCAAAAATGCTGGGCTTTGTCCCGCCCATCGGACGCTCAGCATCTCTGGGGGTCTATGGGGCAGTGGGCTGGCCTGGACACTCAGCTTCTGCATGATGATTGGATGATCTGTCTGAGGCTGAATCCCTTTTTGACTGACAGCGAAATTAGCGAATCAGCGATCTTGAAATTGAACTTCCCCTCCTTGAAAGACCAGGATCCGCCACTGGTGTGCACCCTGTTACATCTGTGACTAAACTAATGCAGCATTTCAGAAAAACGAGTCCACCCCTTATTGGCTCAAAAAAACAAAATGAAAAATTTCGATTGTCCTAGTTAAAGCCTGAACATACAAACCGAGATGCTGTTGACTCTTAATAGGATGTTCATGCTGAAAATCGTCTAGTGAGGCTGAATTAAAACAATTCTGCAAGGAAGAGTAGGCTGAAATTCCTCCACAGTGGTGGAAAAGACTCATTGCCAGTATCACAAATGCTTGCTGCTGCCAAGGGTGAAACAACTACTTATTAGGTTAGGTTTAGGGAGCAGTTACTTTTCACACGGGGCCAGGTTGGTTTGGAAAGCTGTCTTCACTTAATAACTGTTGTATTTACTCAGATTACCTTTGTCTGGTGTTAACATTTGTTTGAGGAGGCCTTGTTAAAACAAAGGATTATGACATATCGCTTTGTGAGAGGGGGTCTGAAAGAGACTTAATTTTGATCAACGATGATTGTCAGGAAAAAACAGAACTTGGAGTCAAGGTTGTCAGACATAAAGTAAACAGGTTGAGCAAAATGAAAAAGTCAGAAAACAATCTAAAGTTGGCTGTGAGGGTCAGCACCGGGGATGAGTCCATGTCTTTACTCTAAAAACCCACTGTGCATCATAGGAGACAAAAGGACTCTGATTAAATATGCTTGAGAAGGATCAACTAAAATGTCGAGGAGTCCAACCTGTTTGCATGGTCAGCTGCAGGACTCTACATCATCAGCCACGAGGCATGTTGTGATATAGAGGCAGTTAATAACTCAGCCCATACTGACCCAGGATAAGACCCAAACTGACCCTGCTCTGACCTAAGGTCGAGGTTGCTGTGTACTGTTATATCATTAGGGCTAGTGCAGTAGGTGGAATGTGCTCCTGTGTCATTCAATTAAGCATACGTCACATTTCATTTAACAGTAGCAGTACTTTAATAAGAAATACAATATAGAAATTTACTGGACTGTTTATGGCAAATCTGTTATTGACGGAAAAGAAAAAGCCCTCACCATGTTTTTCATTCAGTTCACCATCAGTCGGATCCCACGAAGTCGAGAGGTGCACCAGTCATGGAGTTCCTCTGTTGTCAGCACCCTGACCGCGCTGAGCTACTCCTTGCCTTTGGTGTTCAGACTCAGACCTGACATGGTGAGAGACCTAAACACCTGACAGCAACATGCCTTGTTATCAATGATTCTCTTTGCACAAATAGTTTTCTCTCTGTTTATGAAGTTCACATCAGAATTGGACTAATGGCGGATTTAGATTTAAAAGTCTTCTCATTCAGCCAAGATGGGAAATGAGAAGTTCATCTCTCCAAAGAGAATCACTGAAACACATTGTTGATTTTTGAAAAGAAAATAATTTTTATTCACACTGTAATACAAAATAGCATGGCAGAAATATTTATATCCTTTTCAATATTGAAAGGTAATAATTAGTTAAACCCTTATTCTGACAGCTAAGCAGGTTTTTGCATGTTTCCTCTGAGGACTTATTTTTGGTAATGAGCTCCAAGTCTTTGAGGTTAAAAAGCCTCCTTCCCATCACCCTAATCTTTATCTCCCTCTGCTGATTGAGATTCTGAATCGCTTCTGAATTAATATGGCTTCCAGTCAGAAGAACCATGTTGGTAAACTTAAAAGATGTGGCTGCGGTATGAATAACTATACCTGCATGCTGCCAGGTTAGCCTAGCAGATGCTGCTAACAGACAGATATGTATCTGGGGCCGCCTTAGAGCTGCTCAGATGACCCTGCAGTGAGCTAGGGTTAGGTAATGTGAGGTAAACTACGCTAGAGGTAAATAAATGACATCAGGGATGTGTTGAGACTGTATGCTTGTTTTAGGTGGTCAGAATTGATTAAACGGCAGCAGTTTTAAATGTGATCACAGAAGACAAATGAGCACTAAATGGATTTAACAGAATTCTTCATTGATGCCATAATAGAGCATTATGAGGGATCTGTATTTAAGACTGATTGCAGAGTCAGAACAAGCTAAGTGTTGTGAATGTGTTCAGCTGGTGGAGTTGGCTCTGATTCTACTATGCTGTGTCAGTACTGTGGAGCTATAGGTTGATTCTGCCCGACCCCAGAGCAGCTTTTCTTTTCCCCCTGAACAGCAGCAGCAGCCTCTCTCTGGCTGGACACCACAGTTGCGTTCAGACTGTGTCATCAATGTTTGTTCTGTACCAAGCAGTTCAGCTCGTCAGTGTTGAGGCATGGCTCTTAAAGGCACCAGAAGGAAAATACTGTAAACCAGTGGAATAGCATGTATGAACCAGTAACCAGCAGCCTCTGCCTTCCAGTAATCCAATGAATTATATTTTTATTTCTTTGGAAGTGGTTCTGACCACTCCAGGGGTCTCATTTATAAAACATTGCATAGGATCTATCCTAAATTGTACGTATGCCCAAAAGCCCTAAATGGTGTATGGCATAGAAAATCCAGATGACCTGATTCTGGGTCAGGGTTTTGTACGTAGCAGAGCAGTTCCCTCGTTGCTATCTATTGAAAGTCAGCCCTTGATCCAAATTTTTGTCGGCTGAACTCTGGGGCCTCCCTCCCTCCCATGTGGATGTGTTCCTTACCATGGCCGCCAAACCCGGCAAAAAATTCTAAGTCCAGAGTCCAGCCTGATGTGGGCACAGCAGCCTGACTGTGGAGGCACTCAGGCTGGGGTGGGAGTCCTGGCACACTCCCATCCAGTGGTAGTTGTCTACCTTACCAGAGGGCGGGGGCTGGCCAGTTCCAGCCCCCTTGATGCAAAGCACCTCATGATCGTCAATGTGTAGTTATAAGAGCCAGCTGATCAATGTTAGTTCATGGTTAACAATGGAAACCAAGGAGAAAAGAGCAAAGAAAGGCAGTTTCACCAAGACAGAAATGGAGGTGTTGGTGAGTATGGTGGAGAGCCAAGAACATAATATGTTTGGTAGCCACATTGTAGGGAAATCTGATGTCCGGACTGGTCATATTAGCAATGCCATCCAGGACAGCAGGCATGTTTGCGCTAGCACTGGCTGTGATATGCCAGACCTATGGATCATTTCACAGAAACATGTTGTACCTAAAAGTGGCTTCAGGCAGAGAGTTCATTAATTATGTTAAACACACATCTGTCGGTTAATTCGCGCTAAAAGCCACTTCCCAGGAACCCCAGAGTGGTTAACACCTGTAACTGAACAGAGATGGAGTGGTTCCAGTGGGTCGGTCCCTCCAATACTGGACCCAGTTCGGCACATAGATCCAAGAGCAATGCTCTTGGGAGTCTAAATCGGCATATTAGCCACTCAGGGAACCTTGGTGATCCCTGAAAACACGTTCCCTCCTAACTTTCCCATTTGCAAGGTCCTCCAGCAGCTCCAATGCATCCATCACACAGCATTATGCACAAGTGTCTCCACAGTATTTAAATGTTTACAGGAATCAGTGTTATTGCCTCACACCTTGTCACAATGTAAGAGTTAATCCGTGGTCAACATCACCTTGGTGATCATTGTGGTGGGTGGGGGTGTGATGGTGAGAAAACTTTGATGAAATGTTGTGCTTTGATTTAGGATTTAAGTTGGTTTATTGGCCTTTTTTTGATTTATGTGAAAGGTTCTCATGTATAGTTATGCTCATCAGTGCAAGCATAAATAACACTGTGATTTTGAATGCTTATTATAAAGGCGATCTATGATGAAAGTTTGATGTGGAGTGAAACTGAATGTCTGAGAGGAATCCTGATTCAGTGTGGCTTCATTTCCCCACATTACTATCTGTGTCGCCAGTTTCCCCTGCCTCTAAAACGAGCGAACCCATGGGTTAGAGTTTGAGGGACCGCACATTCTCCCTCAAGTTTGTTTTTTATAGACCACAACCTTTGTGTGGAAAGTGACGTACACCAGTTTCAGGCCCCATTTTGTGCATATAGCACGTTTATAACTGAGAACCCTGGTTAGTAGAAAGTGGAAAACAGGAGAAAACATCCAGGGATGTGTGCTTGTGTGAACTCACATCAGTCAAGAGATAAATATCTGCCTATTTTACCCTTGATAACCTCTGACCCATAATCAGTGTAACACACACTGATCAGTCTGAGTCTTCCCCTGGTCATTAACATGCATCAAAACTTTCAGCTACATCAATAACTACAGTAACATCTCCTTTTGATGCACTTTGTCAGTTAGAAAAATCAGGTTAATGTCAGGAATATTAGCTTTTTTTGGTATTATTTGGGCTGATGTTGTAACACATTGTTTTCATGCTGCATTCCAAGCTACTGCCCCCCTGAAGGAACCTGCAGGCCACCCAGATGTGTTTGTATGTGTTTCAGTCCTTAAAAAAGAAACCAGAAAGGCCCAAATCATGGTTAGCAGGTCAGTTGTCATGGAAAACTGGACATTGGTATTGACCAGTACAAGCCTGATTGGTGCATCTATATCCTGGGACTGCTTTGTGTTCAGGGTGTGAGAGTTTAATAAAACTTTGGCTATACGTGTGTTTATAACAGAGCAGCCAGGTGAATGCTGTTCCATTTCTGTGATTGAAGCCAATCTGACACTGCTGTGGTATACCACCAATCTGCTGCCTTCCTGAAGTGATGTTCCTGTCTTTGTCTGTGTCACTTCCTGGAAATGTGCTCAGCCCCTCCTCTCTCTTTGTGTCTTTGTGTTTTTTCAGGTGCTGTGTAATGGCCCAGGGACATGCGTTCCTCTCTGTGTAGCTGGACTCTTGCTTGGAATTCTGGGAATGAAGAAAGTCCAGATAGTGTATGTTGAAAGCATTTGCCGAGTGCAGACACTGTCATTAACAGGAAGGATCCTGTACCCGGTGTCTGACTATTTTTTTGTGCAGTGGCCATCTCTGAGGGACAAATACCCCAAAGCCGTTTTTCTTGGAAGAATAGTATGAGAGGACGTGGGACACATGGACACTAAGTTACACGAATGCAGCAAAAGGATTGTCTCAGGTTCCACTTATGAATGACCACTTTTTCTTTGGTGCTGTTTTCAAATGTATCCATAATTAAAACTGAGCGATAAATGAGCAATAAATGTTGTAAACAGACGTTCTCTCTCAGCTGTCCTTATTCTTGGGTTGCCACATGCTACACTGTCTTTGTTCATTTTTTGAGCTCCTAGTGACGTCATTCTAAGAAAAATCTTTAAATTTCTCGAATTCTACGATTTTTCTTCAAATTTATTCATGAAGCATCTTAGGCATTGAGAGAGGTCCTAACGTGAGGAAATGTTAAGAGCAGTGAGGAGGACTTTTAGTGAATTAAGAGTGTCTTAAGCAGAGAAGATGGTGGAAAGATGGAGAAAAATAANCAAAGCATTTTAAGGCCCCGAAAAGGAGCTCCCTAAAGTGAACAAATGTTAAGAGTAGTGAGGAGGGCTTTTAGTGAGTCTAAAAGTGTCTTAAGCAGAGAAGATGAAGACCGAGAGAAAGGAGAGATATTCTCCGTACTTCTCTAACAATCATTAATATGGAGATACAGTTAACCTCATCATCCCCCTAGGGGGAAAATAAATAGTTTCAGCAGCAGGACAGGGTAAAGGTGAACCTCTAGTAAGGAAGGAAAAATAAATAAATAATAAAAAATAATGAATAACAATAAATAAAAAGTGAAAACAAATTTTTACTGACAAATCTACAATATAGTACAGAGTTATTTAAATATTTACAGACTGTAAAATGCTTTCAAAAATAAAAATTTGGTAAAAATTGGAAAAACTCAAAAAAAAAAACTGTTATCTATTAAACAGTAGTAATACATTTTTCAGTGGTACTATTTTGTGTTTATAGTGGAAGAACACCAAGTGTGGTGTATGCGCGCCTAGATCTGCCTGTGTTCTTTGGCAAATGCCTAATAAAGGAAGTCACGTTCAGCAGGTTGCTGCTGTCTCCTCTCCTCTCCTCTCCTCTCCTCTCCTCTCCTCTCCTTTTCCTTCTCCTCTCCTCTCCTCTCCTCTCCTCTCCTCTCCTCTCCCTCCTCTCCTCTCCTCTCCTCTCCTCTCCTCTCCTCTCCCCTCCTCTCCTCTCCTCTCCTCTCCTCTCCTCTCCGGAATGCCTGTTTATTTTGATGCTGTGTGACAATTGATTTAAGTTTGCTAAGTTTCATCATCATGAATACATTTCTTAATCCAGTAAAAATTCTATTATTGATTAATTTCTCTCCATTGATTACTTGGAGCGCTTTTTTTGTTTGTTTGTTGCAACAACCAATCACAGCTCTTAGAAGACAGCGTCACACCTAGCAACATGGTCAACCATACCTCCCCACTAAGACAGGGATTTCTGTCATCTCCTTGCTCAGAGTCAATCTCAGCAGCAAGCAAAATCACTCTGAAGCTGAGATTCCTTGGCAGGAATTTTTAGGCTAAGATAGGAGCTCTCTGATGTTAGTCAGAGTTGACGGGAAAAAGAAGCTAAATTCAGGGTAATACTGGAAGAAAACCTTTCACAGGCTGCATAACACTTGAGACGGAAGTATGGGATTAACCTTCAAGCAGAACAATGACCCTAAAGATACAGCCAGAGCTACAATAGAATGGTTTCGATCAACCATATAGAGTATGTAGAGTATAGAGTTTGTGTGTGGCCCAGTCAAAGTCTAGAGCTATAAATCAAATTAAGAATGTGTGGCAAGACTTTGAAATTTATGTTTATAGGCTTGCTATATCCAATCAGAAGAAGCCTGAGAAAGATTTGAGTGTCTAGATTTTCAAATGAACAGTAGTTTTAACATGTTTACTTGTAAATGCTTTTTAAATCCATGTATCATTTTTTTCACTTCCGAATTATAGAATACCTTGTGTTTGTCTTTCACATAAAATCCATTAAAATACAAAAAAAGGTCAAAGTTTTAAGAATATTAATACTTTTGTAAGGCCAGATAAGCACATAAATTAGACAGCTGTATTCAACACTGTTTCATGTACATTTTCTCAAGTGTCATTATTACTCCTAATTTAACTTTCTTCACAACATTTCAGAAAAGATTCTTGAAAATGAAAGTTGTAGGGGGTGTAGCCAGTGATGACAGAGTTCATGACTATCAGTGTGTTTTTTACTTGTACAGTCGATTACCCTGCTTATCACTGCAGGCACAAATAAAGTTGTGAAAATCTGTTTTTATCAGTTCCTGTTCTGCAGATAAAAGAGATAAATAAACTCACCTTTGCTGAGAATCTCTTTGAGGACACTGTGAAAACAACAAGAGACACAGTAAACCAGAGTTGAGACACACAATGCCTCATGCAGGCTAAACATTTACTAAGAGGATTAGTCAGGGACAGTTACAGTGTAAACTCTGGCACAGACACAAAGCATTTGCTCAGTCTACAGGAAAGTGTAAAACTCCTAACTGCAGCCATGCTGCAGACAAACAAGAACGTTTTCTCTTCTATATCTGGAAAGAAACCTTAGACCGAGAATTTGCCTTGCCTTGAAAAATGATCTTGGTGCGGTCCAGAGGTGCAATGACTGTTTTTGCCACAGCTCCAGCGAATGCACCACACAACAGAGAGTCCAGAGGAGTCAATCTGGGCCTTAGGTCCTGTTTGAACACATTTTCACACATTAGCGAGATAGTGAGACAATCTTGTACAACGTAATAGAAAAGGCTACAATGAACAGTAAATATGAAACAAAAAGCTATGTTATCTCTTTTTATATGTGCTTGTGCTTAATCTGGAATGCTGACCAAGGTGAGGGAAAGAAAAACAGCTACAACATGCACGTGGATTAGATGCAAGCTAAGAAACACATGAGATAAGACCGCCCCACACCTCCTAGAAAATGAGCCGTGTCCTGAGAGATCATGGAAGCATTCCTACAGCAGGGCAGCTGAACCCAATAAACACACCCACTGGCTGATAGGAGAAGTATTTGGCATAATAAACAAACATGTTTCACAACTAACAGACAACTGAAAATGTAAATAGCTTGCATTTGTAATTAATATGCTTGCAACTATTCCATATCACACCATTTATCTTTCTTTCTTTCTTTTCCAAGGTGTATCATCCTGCTTCATAACCTACTTTATGTTATTACATCTGGTTCAGGCAACAAAGTGGACAGGCTGCAACACTTCTAAAGACACAAAGGTGACAAGAGCTTGAGAAAAAAAGGGTATGGAGGACCGGACTCACAACAATAAAAGACACATTTTATATGCGTCAATTAGGCTTTTCCTGTCCAATACTGATTTCCATTTTTTTTTTTTAGGTCCGAGCTGTGGATGTATTTCTTTAGAAACGGAGGCCTACTGAGGATTAGTTGGCATCTCCTGTCTATTTACAGCAGCGCTGTCCTCGGACTGGATGTTTACAGCCAGCAGAATGTCACAGTTACACCACCATTAAGAAAAGCAGGGGTATGACAGGCAGCACAGAGACTGCTAATCCCCTTTAATCTGACTTTAATTGTGCTTTTTTTTTTAAATCAACCTTGTATATAAGAACTTATATGTTCCATTTAAATGTACTATTGTGACAGTCTATGTAACACCTTAAAACAGAATTAATTAGGATGTGTGCCAGTATCTCCACACCTTTTAAATGCCATCCACACCCACCTGCTGTAACCTGTCCGATCACGTTTTAACATTGTTTTTTTTTTTTCCGCCTACTTCCAGTGACTAAGAGAGAAACACACAACACTCACCTTTGCTTGGCTGGATGGTGGGAGGCTCAGCACAGTGGTCTGGGCCACAGGGAGGCGGCCCTGGTGGTGGTCGTGCACACGGTGGGCCATTGGTGCCCCTTAGATTGCCAAGGCTTGTCAAACACTCGCTGTAGGCTTTCAGCTGGAGGGTAAAATGACATAAATTCGGGTAAAACACTTAATAACTACTGATTTGAGACGACAACCCAGTAGTTTGTCTCAAAGTAGCTTTTGCCAGTTCCTCTGTAACAGAACATGAGTACGTGCATGCTCTCATGCCCATCTTCCTACACAGTCTGCCTTGTAAGCACACGGGGTGTTGCATTACAGAGGAATCAATCCAACGTATTTGTCCACATAAAACCAAATACCCCCGCAACCCACTATGGAATAAGCGGTAGAAAATAACTGACTGACTGAAAACCAAATACACAGCGGATGTTGCACAAATGATCACATAATGTCGTGACTGGCGATTAAAAAAAGCATACACAATCTTAACAGGCCCATCTAACATAAATGAACTGCAATTCACAGCTGTGTAAAAAAATAAACAGACCCCCCCCCCCTTCTCCTACAGTGGAATCTGTTTTATGTCTTTAATACCCGCATGAACGCTTACTTTGATTGTCTCAAAGCAGCCTGTGCTTCCAAATAGTCGACGCGTGAAATCGCTCAGCAGTCGGCCGTGCTGCAGCTTGTCCTGCACATCTCCTGTTTGTTTACAGAAAGCTTGTCTCTCGGTCTTTTAAGTTGCGCACGTCTCCTCCCGCAGCTGACGTCTCTGATGAAGTTACGCCAAGAATAAGTGTCAATAAAGCGTGCTGTCTGTTTATAAAAGGATGTCAGTCAGATAACAGTCAGCTCAGAGGTGCTCCCTCTCCCACACCTCTTCCCAACAGAAGATTATTCTGGATTCTCGAGCTCTGAGCGAATTGGGACATGGCGTTTTTTTCACTGTTTTGGACTACAATACCCAAAAGCAAATCCCGTCGCCTACATAAATTCTCGCGAGTTTATGTTCAACATTTGGTTGCCAGGTTTTTTTTAAGCATCCGTAGCATTTTGGTTTTTAATTAAGCGCGTTTTCGTTTTCTATATTATCTAATTTTATTTAAAAAATCAGTTTTTAATATATTATTTATTTATTAATATAACAATATTATTAATATAATAACAATAATAATATAATAACATAATCTTATATATATTAAGATATATATAAGATATATATAAGATATATATATATATATATATATATATATATATATTTTATATAATATATATATATATATAGCGATTGACTGATTTACTTTTTTTCCATAATAGCATAATAACACATTTTGCTTTGCCTGAAAAAATAGGAAAATTAAGCAAAAAAAACTTTTTCAAATACAATAAAAACAAAAGACTCTTAATCATAACACCTTAAGAGATTAAAGCTTTAGTTAACTTTAATCCATACCTTCAAAGAATCAACATTAGCTGATTAATTTGCAAAGCACCCATATCTGGAATCAGTAGGAAATGACAGTGAACTAATCACTTCAAGCCTTGACTCAAGATAGTGACTCAGTTTTAGAATAGAATAGTATTACTGTGTTGAAAACAAACAAAACACAAACACCACAAATCGGCAAGCCATACAAAGATACAGTTAATAAAAATAAAGCAAAACCAAATCCAATTAATTTATTTAATGTTATAATAATTCTAAGTATTATTATTCTAGCACCAAAAGAAAGAAAATAAAAATGTAAATTAATAGTAAAATTACTGGGTTCAGAACTGGGTTCTGTTGCCTCTCACTGAGAAAATAAAGGTGTTTTACATTTAACAGCTTTACAAAATAAGCTGTCTGTATCCTTTTCCAAGTGGTAGTTTTTTTAGTCAAAAATGTTTTGTTTTCTTATTTTACTATAGTTAATCGCCATGTACAAACAGTTGCTTTTATAAACTAAGACAATACGATTATAACTGTAACTTTTTGCAACTATTTTGTATTTGTTTTTAGGATCTACAAAACACCTACATACAGAGAGCATCAATTAGAGCTGCACAATATAGTGAATCTCAATCATCACTGCCAATATCAATGCATGCAATAATGCAATGGGATGCGGAAATGACTGCTTGGGTGCAATATCGGGTATAATATAATATATGTATATATGTATATGTATATGTATATGTATATAGCTCTAACTGTTTAGGAGCCTAAAGCTCAATGATACAGCTAATCACATTGTAATGATGGAACAAATAGTGAGGAAAATTTGGAATGATTGCATTTGATATCATCTTTGCAATACTAAAGAATACCATTGCACTAACAGGTTTTCCCAATTTAGTGCAACCCTAATTCAAAATAAATAAATAAAAATAACACTATTAGTATCTTTTTACGAACAGAAATCACCTGGAAAACAGGTTTAGCTACATTATTTCTACTGCAGATTAGTTCAATTTTTTCCAATTGTTTAAATAGTTTGGGTTATATTTAATAAGAATAAGTATTTTAAAGAGATTAGGTTAGACCTGTTGTTAGAAAATGTCCTCCCTAAAACGATAACGTCGGACACAACTAAACTTTTCCTTTACAATTTCACAGCTAAAGAATCCGCTTCAGTCATGAGCTGCTATGTTTGGCCCAACCTGGCAACCCGCGGCTCTGGTCGTAGCGCTGAAAAACTTGTTGTTGTCTGGGAAAATGGCGTCAAACGTAGAGGCCCCGGAGCGCTGGTACCTCGCCCTCCTCGGCTTTGCGGAACATTTTCGAACCTCCAGTCCACCTAAAATACGGCTGTGCGTACACTGTCTACAGGCCGTGTTTCAGTTCAAGCCCCCGCAGAGGATCGAGGCTCGGACGCACCTCCAGCTGGGCTCGGTTCTCTACCATCACACCAAGAACAGCGAGCTGGCCCGCAGCCACCTAGAGAAAGCGGTGAGGGGCGTTTGATCTGGGAAAGAGCGGGGATGCTGCGGAGGAGCGGACGGGGTGTAGGCCGCGGGCAGTGAAAACACCGAACGGCGGAAGTGTTTAAATTGCTGTTCATTGAAGAAGGTTACATTAGTAAAGAGGTTCAAATCAGTGTTTATGTGTGTTCGGTGAGAAGTGTGTTTGTGTTTAAACCCGGTTTAGCCACTTTACGTTCACTCTGGGCTTTACCAGATAAACTGCTGTTGAAATATTTATGTCCCAAAATGTTAGGTGACAACATTTTGTCTTTTTTGCAGTGGTTTATATCTCAACAACTCCCTCAATTCGAAGATGTCAAATTTGAAGCTGCGAGTATCTTGTCGGAACTCTTTTGCCAACAGGTAAGACAAATAAAGACTCAATAAAATGTTTTGATGGTAACAGAAAAAAGAGAGAATCCAGTCATATTTGGACTCTCCAAAGACATTCACAGATTCTTCTAATATTTGAGATTTTGTGGAAGCACATAGTGTGGTTATAAGCTGCTAACTGTCTATGTCATTAATGCATTTTCAGAATTTGGTGGACTCTGCAAAGCCCCTGCTGCGTAAAGCTATCCAGATTTCCCAGCAAACACCATACTGGCACTGCAGACTGCTGTTCCAGTTAGCGGTATGTTTTACTTCAGTGGTATTAATGTTTTCTTATTAGAGATGAAATGATCATTGTGTGGCCGACTTCCAATCACCTTCTTTTTTTGCTTTTCTAAAGATCTGAAATGTTAATAGAGACGTTAGCCTGTTCTGATTTCACTCAAAGATCTGTAAATAACAAGATACTTTACCAAATTCAATATAAAGTGAAAATTAATCAGTCTTAGCATTAACATATTGTTGTTAAGGCTGGGACTTTAATATGTTAATATTAATAATTATACATTTTATTTAAAAGTGCCTTTCAGAGCACGCAAGGTCACTGTGCAAATCAAACGGTGTGATGACGATAAAAACAACTCAAGTTAAACATTACAGGGAACAGGCAATCACAGTGAAGAAGTACTCCTGAACAGATGGGTTTCGAGTTCAGACTTAAACAAAGAAACAGTGTCAGTGTTGCGAATGTCCCGAGGGAGAGACATTCGGGGTTTGGGAGCAGAGCGGGAGAAAGCTCTGCTCCCAGTGGTACTGAGGTGGGCAGGAGGAACAGTGAAATGGTTGGAGGAGGAAGATCTAAGGATGCGCAGGGAGTAGAAGTGCGAAGGAGATCAGGAAGGAACGGGGGAGCGAGGTTGTGGGTAGCCTTGAATGTGTACAGAGGAATTTTGAATTGTGTTCTGAATTTAACAGGAAGCCAGTGGAGCTGGTGTAAGACTGGGGTGATGTGATGAAAAGAAGTCCTGAAAAAAATCACTCGTTTAAAAAAAAAAACAAAGAAACATTTATTTGTATGTTTTAAATAAGAAAACTTTCCCTGATAACTTTAGGCTTCCTGTTATCTGCTGACGTTTATCTCCTTGCTGCGGCGGCCTGGAGGAACCTTCGTAGAAAACACCCTTTCTTTACTAGAAGCTTCTCACTAATATGTCCCTTCTCCAACAATATTTTTAAGAACCTCATGGATATTGAAATAAGTTGACTCTCCTTCACTCAGCAACCACTCCCACACCAAATACTGTTGTCAGTACAACTTGTTAGCGTCTTTGTTGTGGTCCTTTCACTGATTGAAAAAAAATGGACCTATCACAGATCAGGGGAAGAGTAAAATTGTCCAGTTCTTCTTATTTAGGTCAGTGGACAGATTTATACCTGAGACAGATTCTGGTGGTTAGAAAGTTAGAACTGGGTTTTTATTGGCTGTTTCCTGTATCTAGATGGTAAGATTGTTTTCTCATCTCTTTCAGCAACTTCACACTCTGGAGAAGGACTTGGTGTCAGCATGTGACCTTCTGGGAGTTGGTGCTGAGTACGCCCGAGTTGTGGGTTCAGAATATACCAGGTAAACATCTCTGATGGCTGTAGAGTGCATGTTTAAAGCTGTAGCTGGTTGACGAGCAAAAAGATGGGATGCCCAAACCAAAATGATCATTTTACCACTTTGTCGACGTGAAACATTTCCCTCTAAATTCGACAATCACGGTGTGATCTGCTTCACCTGATTTTGTCAATGGCTTATTGCTTACTAGATCATTCAAAGATGGAAACCTTTTCAAGCTGCTTGAATAACTTAAATTTAATGTGCGTGAAACTAATGCAGTTAGACTTGGCATGGTTACAAAAAAAACAGTTTCAGAGACACGTTCTTTACTGTCTGTGAAAACTATAATAAAATATAAAATGTACTTTATAGAGTTTTAAAACTGGGAAGGAGCAATCAACATATATGTAAAGTTCAGTTACTACTTTATTTGTCGACATTATTTATAAGCATATTTTCTTCTTAAGTAATAAAATTAAATGATTTTAACTTTTTCTGTACTAAAATTACAGATAAAAACATCATATTTTCTTATCAAAAAGGCTTGGAAATTTCTAAGAGTACATTTCTGTATCATTATCAACAATGTTTTGTGTTTTAATAATTTAACGGGTAAATAATTGACTTAATTTTCCTTTTTTTAATTTTAGGGCTTTGTTTCTTCTTAGTAAAGGAATGGTAAGTTTTCTTTTTCTATTTCCTCTGTTTGTGCTGCTTCTTTTCTGCTATGTTAGAGTTTTATCTTTTTCTTTTCTTTTTTACATCTGACATGACTAAATATAGTCTACAGTGTTGCATATTTTTGGCAATTTGCTTTGACATGGAAATGATTTCCAACCTTCCAGTTGCTGCTGATGGAGAGGAAGCTTGGCGAGGTGCATCCTCTTCTCACACTGTGCGGAACGATAGTAGAAAACTGGCAGGGAAACCCGATCCAGAAGGAGTCTCTGAGAGTCTTCTTCCTAGTACTACAAGTCACACACTACCTGGACGCTGGACAGGTAGGAAATCTACTCTGGATGGATTAGCATCACAAAAGCTGTTGGTTGGCCAGGGTATTTCCTAGATTTCTAGAGCTTTATGAGGGTGGAGGTGTTATTTGTTTGTTGTTGTCTTAGGTAAAAAGCGTGAAGCCATGTCTGAAGCAGCTGCAGCAGTGCATTCAGACCATCTCTACACTCCAAGATGATGAAATCCTACCCACCAACCCAGCTGACCTCTTCCACTGGCTGCCCAAGGAGCACATGTGTGTTCTCGTATACTTGGTAATGCTGATTTCTTCTTGTTTCTGTGTTACTCAGAAGCTCCTGTCCATTATGTTGGAGCCAGGTTTTCACAGCTTGGTTTCTCTGTGTGGTTGACACATAACTACAGTTTGACACTTAGACTAAGCTCAGCACCATTTAACACCACGGCAGTAAGCAGAGGATAACTAACCAAAGATGACAAGTTCCTTGTTGTTACATCTTCGAATAGACAAAAAGACACAAAAAAAAAAACATTGAAGAATAAGTGAGACTGAATGTTTTAAACATGAAATGTTCTCGTTCTGCAGGCGTTATGACAATTCTAACAATGAAACAACATTAAGTGGATTTGATTCTGATATCGGCAGCAGTTTGTATGATTATGCCATGATTGCTTATTGCTGAAATGACATTTTATCGCCATTAATACCACATGATTTCACGAGAAAATGTTTAAGCCCCTTTTGGACAAGTTTACCCAGTAAAAATCCTAGTTGGTCAAGATTTGAATCAACTGGTCAGATCTAAGAGAAAAACGGAAAATATCAGCTAGTAAAAGGCTCTGTTGGTGCGTCATGAATGTGTAATCATGTGTCTTCTGCTCATCGCCAGGACAAGCAGTCTAAATTCTTCTCGATTTCTGCTCATCACAACATGTTTGTTATTGATGCTCCGTGGGAGATCAATTGAAAAGCTTTATAATGAAACACGAAGTAATAATCTGCCTATAACAAATAGTGTATAGTTTGATATGTTGTGTGCTTAGTTACACTGGAAGCTTTGAGCTGCAGTCAGCATCTTACAGAGCATTGCTAAGGTATTCACCCCCTTTGGCCTTTCACCTGTTTTGTTACGTTCCAACCTGTGATTTAAATGTTTTTTAATCATATCTTAAGTGATAGATCTGCCCAAAATAGGCAATGTTTGTGAAGTAAAATTAGGAAAAAACATAAAATAACATTTTATGTATAGTAGAGACTGGATTATCTGTCCATAGGACCACAATAAGCCATGCACTCCATAGAGCTGGGTTTTATGGAAAAGTGGGCAGAAAAATGTCATTACTTACCAAAGGCACATTTTGAGTTTGCTAAGAGTCATTTGGGCAACCAACTTCCCAAATGTTTGGAGAAAGGTGCTCTGGTCAGATGAGACTAAAATGAAACTTTTCAGCCACCAAAGAAAATGCTCTGTCTGACACAAACCCCACACATCCCATCAGCCCAAGAACACCATCCTCGCAGTAAATGTGGTGGCTGCAGCAACACTCGAGTGGTTTAAGGAGAAACATTTAAATGTGTTGGAATGGCCTAGTCAAAGACCAGACCTCCTTTTCACAAGTGAAAACCTTCCAACATGAAGGAGCTGGAGCAGTTTTGCCTCGAGGAATGGGCAAAAATCCCGGTAGCAAAATGTGGCAACGCTCATAGAGATATATCCAAAGCCACTTGCAGCCGTAATTGGTTCTACAAACTACTGACTATAGGGCGTGTGAATAGTTATGCACACTCAGGTTTTCTGTTATTTTGTCCTCAAAATAAAAATAAATGCATCTTCAACGTTGTTTGCAGGTTCTGTAAATGCTACAAACTTTTAATTCCAGGTTGTAAGGCACCAAAACATGAAAAATGGCGAGGAGGATGAATACTTTTGCAAGTCAATGTACCTGTATAAACATTCGATCCTGTAAAAAACATTTTTACCATGAACACACTTAAATGGATTTTGTTTCTCATTTTCCAGGTGACAGTGATGCACTCCATGCAGGCAGGCTATCTGGAGAAAGCCCAGAAGTACACAGACAAGGCTCTGATGCAACTGGAGAAACTCAAAAGTGAGCTTCAATATTACGCCATGGCTAACTTCATCATATTGAGCTTTGCTCTATGAACTGCTCAGACGTTGCTAAAACATTGCTTGTTTTACCCCTACTCTCGTACGTCAGTGTTGGACTGCAGCCCCATCCTTTCTACGTTTCAAGTCATTCTGCTGGAGCACATCATCATGTGTCGACTCGTCACAGGCCACAAGGCCACGGCGTTACAGGAGGTACGTTGCTTCTATTCCTCTGGCCGTCTGTTCAGTTTATATTTAAATACGTGCCATCATTAAAAAAAAAAAAAAAAAAAAAAGGTCATGTTGAAGATTGAAGTTCAGTGAGAGTGGATATAAAAAGTCTACACAACCATCTTATAAAGCCAGGTTTTTTAGAAGGAAATTAGAAGTTTTTCCACAATTAATATGACTTGTAACCCGTACACCTCACCTTTTTGTTTTTGGAAAAAAGAAAAAGGGGGAATAAAATAATGTGGTTGCATAAGCATATACACCCTCATATCATGAGAATGTAGCCGTGTTCAGATTTAACCACCAGATCTAAGCTCTGGTTAAATAGGCTGTCTGATATCCTCCAAATAAAGTTCAGCTGTTGTCTGAGGCCTTTCAAGTCGTTTTCATCTCACAGCCAAAGCCATTCTCCACAGAGAGCCTCCAAGGCTGCAGAAAATGTCCAAGGCGTTGGATATACAGTGGAACACAGTGAAGAGTGTTACCAACAACTGGGCCTTCCTCCAACATTGATGAACAGAAGAAAGCTGGTCACAAGGGCTGGCAAAAGGCCTACATCGACATTAAGAAAGCTGCAGGATTTTCTAGCAAGTACCGGCTGTATGCTACAAATGACTAAAACGCATCTGAGGTCTCCCAAAAGCACTTGGAAAAATGTGTCGTAGTCAGATGAAACCAAGGTTGAATTTCTTTATCCGTAATTGCAAAAAAGTTATGTTTGGTGCTCAAACAACACCGAATATCAACAAAAGAATACCATACCCACAGTGGAGCATGGTGGTGGCAGCATTATATTTTAGGGCTGATATGCTTCAGCTGAACTGGTGCCTTAGTCAAGGTGGGGGCAGTTATGAACAGTTTCAAACACCTTTTAGTGTTGGCGCAAAACCTTCAGGCTTTTGCTGAAAAGCTGAAGATCAACTTCATTTTGGAGCGTGACAATGACCAGAACACTGAGATCAACAGAAGAATGGTTTCACCAGAAGAACATTAGGAACCCTGACTACAAGTGTGTGGGGAGATCTGTAGAGGGCTGTGTAGAGGAGATGCCTTCACAATCTCACAGATTTGGAGCATTGTTGGAAATAAGGGTGAACAGATATTGAAAAGTCGAGATGTGCCGTGCGGATTGACTCCTACCCAAAAAGACTGAGCTCTGTAATGAAACCAAAATTCAACCGGAGTGGTTTAGTTTTTTATTTCTCCCCTTAAAAGATTTCAATTTGATTTTCAATTAGTTTGCAAGGCAGAAAATGTTCTGAAATGATTTATCTTGGTCCCATTTTTTTTTTTACATCACTGAAGGTTAACATTTATTATTCACTGTGTCACAAAACAGAATTGGCGTGTTTGTTGAACATCTGCGTCTGTCTGTTTAGATTTCACAGGTTTGTCAACTGTGCCAACAGTCCCCCAGGTTATTCAACAACCATGCTGCTCAACTACACACACTATTAGTGAGTATTTGGAATCAAAGCTTTCTTTCATAGTGCTGGGTATGCTTTTCTAGAAGCGACTAAAGTTTGATATGCCAGTAACCATTATCTGGTGGAACTCTTAACACGATGTTTGTAATTCAGATCGAATTCAGATGTAACACTGGCAAATGGAGACAATAGACTGCAGAGGGCTTGTTAATGTACCTGCTTCCTAAACTCCTGAACTGTGAATTGTTATAGAAAATGAGTGCATCAGTATGTGCTAGGCTAAGTAAGCTAGTCAGTTCTCCAGGTAGTTTAAAGATGAGAGAATCAGAACTGGTTAGCCAAACAGTAAACGGCAGCAGTATCAGCCATTGTTGTAAAGCGGAGAGGTACGGGGCAGTTGAGAAATGTTAACTGTCAAAATGACGGTGGCGCGTTGGTCCCTAACATAGCAACAATCAGCAGTAACAAACACTGTGGTGCTTGTTCTATACAACAATGTTGAACTCACAAATCTTCGGTTGGGTATTTTGTATATTTCAAGTTCTCTGAATTAGCTTTCTTCACACTGTTGAATTGTTTTTGAAAGCATAAACTGATAGAAACAAAATAGATGGATATGACTATTCTAAGACTGGCCCTACAGCCTGCTTGGTAAATTATTTCTATTTAGCCTGTTTTGAGACATGCACTTCCCTACATACAGGGGTTGGACAATGAAACTGAAACACCTGTCATTTTTGTGTGGGAGGTTTCATGGCTAAATTGGACCAGCCTGGTAGCCAGTCTTCACTGATTGCAAATTGCACCAGTTAGAGAAGAGTTTAAAGGTTCAATTAGTAGGGTAAGAGCACAGTTTTGCTCAAAATATTGAAATGCACACAACATTATGGGTGACATACCAGAGTTCAAAAGAGGACAAATTGTTGGTGCACGTCTTGCTGGCGCATCTGTGACCAAGACAGCAAGTCTTTGTGATGTATCAAGAGCCACGGTATCCAGGGTAATGTCAGCATACCACCAAGAAGGACGAACCACATCCAACAGGATTAACTGTGGACGCAAGAGGAAGCTGTCTGAAAGGGATGTTCTGGTGCAGAATTAAATGTGCACCTCAACTCTCCTGTTTCCACCAGAACTGTCCGTCGGGAGCTCCACAGGGTCAATATACACGGCCGGGCTGCTATAGCCAAACCTTTGGTCACATATGCCAATGCCAAACGTCGGTTTCAGTGGTGCAAGGAGTGCAAATCTTGGGCTGTGGACAATGTGAAACATGTATTGTTCTCTGATGAGTCCACCTTTACTGTTTTCCCCACATCCGGGAGAGTTACGGTGTGGAGAAGCCCCAAAGAAGCGTACCACCCAGACTGCTGCATGCCAGAGTGAAGCATGGGGTGGATCAGTGATGGTTTGGGCTGCCATATCATGGCATTCCCTTGGCCCAATACTTGTGCTAGATGGGCGCGTCACTGCCAAGGACTACCGAACCATTCTTGAGGACCATGTGCATCCAATGGTTCAAACATTGTATCCTGAAGGCGGTGCCGTGTATCAGGATGACAATGCACCAATACATACAGCAAGACTGGTGAAAGATTGGTTTGATGAACATGAAAGTGAAGTTGAACATCTCCATGGCCGGGCACAGTCACCAGATCTAGATATTATTGAGCCACTTTGGGGTGTTTTTGGAGGAGCGAGTCAGGAAATGTTTTCCTCCACCAGTTTCACGTAGTGACCTGGCCACTATCCTGCAAGAAGAATGGCTTAAAATCCCTCTGACCACTGTGCGGCACTTGTATATGTCATTCCCAAGACGAATTGACGCTGTATTGGCCGCAAAAGGAGGCCCTACACCATACTAATAAATTATTGTGGTCTAAAACCAGGTGTTTCAGTTTCATTCTCCAACCCCTGTACTTTAAATATATACTCTGACCTACGGTGGCCTTGGTGACCACCGTAGTTCTTCTCTGTAAAGTTTGTCATCCAACAAGGTCTGACCTGGTCATGTAAATGTATTACTCTTCAACACCATACAAGTCTCCATTGTTGGAGACTCAGTAATACAGGAGAGGGGTGTCTCAACTTGTCATATAATCTCCCTTTCAGAGAAATCACATTACTCAGTAACAGCAGTTCACCTGAACAATTTCCAAGACAGCACCTGAGTTAAAACATAGGAGAAACACTCTATTTTCTGCAGTCTGTTGCATTTTGAGATGCACTGCAGCTTCTTCACTGAACATGTCGTCACGCGTTTAAGACTGTAACAACTGTTCTGGCAGTGGTGCAGTTAAATCCATAGCTTGTTATTGCACTGGCTATGCAGTCATCAAGTGTGCTGTTTTCAGCTCTGTTATGTTGAAGTTTAAATGACCTTTTTTCGTTTGGAAACAGTTGAAGGAATTGTTTTTGGGACAAAATACAAAGAAAAATTCAAGATTTTAATATAAAACATAATCACCTGCGTAGAAACATAATCCCACTTTAAAGGAGTTCCTTTACGGCTTTGAATATTAAAACCGGAGAACGAGTGACGTTTGCTAGAGCAAGTAACTTTTTCAAATTAAGCTGAAAAGTTGTGAAAAATGTGGGATTATTAACAGAGGTTGGCCAGATGCGCCATTAACATTGTGTATCTTTAATGCGTGTAGAAAATTACATGTTTTCAATTAAGTAACAAGGTTCCAACCAGTCTGGAAAATAAGGAATTTGATTTAGAACTTGGTTAAACATGGGAAAAAATATGCTCAAGTTTAGAAAAATGCAGAGTTTCCAGTTTTTTTCCCGCTGTGAAATTTTTGATTTCAGAAATTCCTTTCTTTTTTTATATGAAATTCTGAAAAATTAGGGGTTATGGATTAATTTATCTAACAATTATAAACTTTATATTTAATTTACCACCTAACTTAAGTTGTTATCCTACTCAATGGTTGTTTTGATTTATTGTTTTTAGTTAATGACGGGTAACTTGTCGTTTTGTTACCCAACCATTTAATGTTGTCCGCTGTGGGACATTTCTGTCTGAATGGCAACTAGAGTCCAAAATAAATGCGCATATATAGTAAAACGTTTTCAGGAACTAATGTACAATGATATTAAGTTAGACATGAGATCTGAGCATTTGTAGGACTATTTATCCTCGTAATCCATGACAATACTTGACTACGAAAAAAACCGAAACATTTATACACTACGGCAGAGCATGGGTATGAAATGGGTGTAGAAATTTGCCAAGGCTGAATTGATCCCGAGTCGTTACTGACAGTGATGACCAATAGAGTCACACGTTTTCAAAAATCAAGAATAGGCAATTACACTGCTTCTGGTGTCTGTAGACCCTCTAGATCAGGATTTTAAACTCGTCATGAATAAACTCTTCTATTTGATTCAAAAACAAAGCATTGAGACTCCATACTAACACGGTAAATGTATCAAGGCTCCCAAACTGAGCTGATCAGTATTTAGTGTAGAAGAATCTGGTCCATGTTTGAAGTCTATTGCAGAATCTGATATATAGTTGATCTCGCTGTGAAATAACCGTTTCAAACACGGCCAAACAAGCACCCTGTTGTTTCATGATTCTGTTGCAGATGATAAAACCCAAATAGGTGAATTTTGCAAACCCTAGAAAACATTGTAAAGAAAACTGGAATTTCGAAATGGAAATTTATTCGGAATCCCAAAATAATTTTTGATTTTGTCCTCATCTTCCAGGGTCTGTACTGCATCTCAGTGAACTGTATGGACAACGCAGAAGCACAGTTTACCACAGCATTGCGGGTGAGTTGATGGTGATTTCACATCAACGGTGCAGCGGGTTTGGCTTTGTCCTTTCTGCGCTCCAGTTGGTCTAGTTTTCTTCTCACCAAGTTACTTTTGCGTTGCAGCTCACCACACACCAAGAGCTGTGGACGTACATTGTAACCAACCTGGCCAGTGTGTATATCAGGGAAGGAAACCGACACCAGGAGGTGAGAATCATTTTATGCTTTTAGATTAGAGCATCTAAATGATATAAACCGCTTTTATTAAGAAGTGATTAGCATCCTTGAAGTCTTGTGGTTTACATCACATCCGTCGATGCAGAATATTTTAACGCTGGCTTTTATATCCGTCAAAGAGTAACATAAATGTGTGAAGTTTGACTTCCTCCCTGTAATTTGAAAAACAGTTGCTTTTACATTTATTTCCACCAGAGGGCACCGGTAAACTTCTTTTTAGGTGTCCTGTTTTATGTCTCACTCAGCAGGGCATTGCGCTTGCCAAACTTTGGCAAAGTGTGTCCACACTAACAGCGTTATAATTCCCAAGAACATAGTTTTAAACGCATGAAAACTGAAGACATTTCCAGATTATTCGATAAATATTTTAAGCATATTGTCTCTTTATTTCTTTTTAAGCTGTACGGCCTGTTGGAGAGAATAAACCCTGATCATAACTTCCCAGTCAGGTAAAAAGTTGTTTAATGCATTGTTATTTTACATGTACATTTAAAAGACCGTGTTCTATAATAGTTCTGTTTTCTACACTTTTCTAAACTATTTCCTTTTGTTTTCATTCAGCTCTCATTGCCTCCGTGCTGCAGCCTTTTACATAAGGGGACTCCTGTCCTTCTTTCAGGGACGCTACAATGAGGCAAAGTATGGGAACTTTAAAGTTCTGTGCTCCAAAAATGAAAACCCAAAAAAAGATCTACCTCACGCTGATACGGCTTCTTTATGTGTTGCAGGCGTTTTCTAAGGGAAACCCTGAAAATGTCTAACGCTGAGGATCTGAACAGACTCACAGCCTGCTCTCTGGTTCTGCTGGGCCACATTTTCTACGTACTGGGCAACCACAGAGTAAGACAAACACTTGGCAAACATTGCTGATACCCACACTAAAGCTGCTTTAGTTTTTTTTATATGAAACAACTGGACTGTGAATAAGGTCGAAGCGCAATGTCACCAGGACAGAACATTTTGGTTTCCTGCGGTTTTTCTTAAGGTCAGACTGTCCTTTTTATCCAACTATGTTTGGCCTCTCGAACAGAAAACTCAAAGATTTTGTTATTTTACTATTTGAACTAAGAGAGATGATAGTAAAGTTGACATTTGAATTTAATATCTCATAAAGGCAGTTAGCTCAACTATCATTACTGAAAGTGTCCTTTTGTGTTTCTGCCAACTCCTACTTTGTTTTCCACAATGAATGTTAAATTTTATTACTTTATTACTCTAACACATTCTTTATTCTTTATTACTGTAACACACCTCACTGATACTGTAAATAACTACCTTTGAGACTTTTTCGCTCAGTAATAACGTCCACACGGAAAAGGGCTGTAGCAGCCTTACGTGTGGTGCGTTCACTGGTCGTAAAAAGATCTGATTTTCTGTTTCCCAATTTTCCATTTACCAGCCGATTTCTCTGTACATCTCTATGCAGGAGCCAATTAAATGCCATGTTTCAAGAGTGTGTGTGCCTGTCTTTGGCCAGGAATACTGTATAGACAGCAGTGAATGAGCTCGCTGAATGCTGCCTACATGTTTTCTGTCATATCTCTGGTTAGGTCAGCTGTGAACTAAATGTGCTACAAAAAAGTGCTGTTTTTTTTGTTTGTGGTTTTGAGAATAAACATTGGCACAACAAAACAAACAAAACAAAATCTTCAACCTTGAGACGAAAAATAAAATATTTAGCTAATGACTTTTCTACAGCTACAGTCTGAAGTCTGTAGCTGCTTTCGTCTGGAATCATTTCAGGCTTTTTTAAATACGATCAACCAAGTTACTCCACACGGTTGTAAAACAGCTCTCATTTTACCTTAGGGGTGCCATAAATCGAGATTAAGTTCCAGTTTATCCAAATTACTAAACCTTTTCTTTAAAAGAAAAACTCTGTTGGTATTGGTCAGTTATCTAACGATCCTTTGAAGAGGACCCCTCCCCCCTAAAACATCCTGTATTCCAGGCAATTAAATTTTAATTGCTCGAAGCCTTGGACACAATATGAATATATTAATATATCCAATAAATCATTCAGTATTTGTAGGCATCTTCTTGCTAAACATGATTTCAAGCTCTTCCCCCAATTGTGATTGTAGCAGCATAACCATAAATCTGTACAAAAAAGTGTACATTTTAAGAGTTTTTATTATGTTTGGTATTTTTTTTGTTCAAGATATGCTTTGATCAGGAGACTTGTTTTATTATAATCTTTAACAATAAAAAAAAATATGCTTCTTTCCCTTAGGAAAGTAACAACATGGTGGTACCTGCCATGCAGCTGGCCAGCAAAATCCCAGATATGTCTGTTCAGCTCTGGTCTTCAGCGCTGTTGAAAGGTACATTCTTCACTTTTCAATGTTTGCTTGAGATCTCCAGAGAACAAGTACAAGTCTGGCACATTCTCAACAGGGCTGTGCATCTTGGATTTGTGCTCAAAATGAAAGGCTCAGAATCCGCTGTGTTGTGCTTGCAGACTTGAACAAGGCCCTTGGAAACAACATTGATGCCCATGAGGCTGCACAGATGCACCAGAATTTCTCCCAGCAGCTGCTGCAGGACCACATTGCTGCCTGCAGCCTCCCTGAGCATAACCTCATCAGTGTACGTAAAGCAGATTTGAGTAATTCTTTCCATTCAACTCTTCAGTTATCACCTCAACACTTTTCTCCTTTAATAAAATATGCGTATCCACCCTGTGAATGCATGTTTTTTTTGGTTTTCAACACCAATTTTAATGCTGCAGTTTACACAATTTGTCTTTTTTCCAGTGGACGGATGGCCCCCCACCAGTCCAGATCCAAGCCCAGAATGGTCCAACCACGAGCCTCGCAAGCCTGCTATGAGGAACCTCCTAATGCATGCGATTGTAGCTGGTAAATTACCACAAGCAGCAATTTGATGCCTAAAAACCTGCTATCCACACCACTGTAGCTTAAAAACGATTTTAACAAGTGACAGGTTGGACATTCACTTTATTTACTTCTGGAGATTTCTTCCTGATTGTCTATTCATTTTTTTCTTAAAGTTATCAAACAATAACACTCTAATGTCATGGACTTGGGGCACAAGATCCGGTGAACTGTTTGGGAGGAAGGACACATGGCAATGTATAAAAGGGTTTAATTGCCCCAGATATAGGGATTTGAGTTTTCCAGGATTATTTTCTATTTCCATTTTTTTGGGGGGGGGGGGGAATCCAGTTAGATATGAGCAGTAAACATATGTAGAAGAAATTAATTTATTCATGTTGCTATTTTTGTAACTGTTGATAAATATTTTACATCTTGCCTTTTTTGTATGGATGCTGTTTTTCTCTCCCATGCGTGGAAGTTACTAATGCCGACTCCCTGTACTATAGTTTTTTCAGCTGGGTCGCTAACCATAAAGTTTTGATGATTTTTTTGCACAAAACCCACAGTAGGAAATATAGCCCTGTAACTTATTTTCACAATATATTCATTTGAAAAGATTCATTGTAAAAAAACTAAAATAGCAGCATATGTTGTTTTGAGGCACAGTTCACTGTGTTTAGGAGATGCATTTTAAATACTAGTAAAAATTTATCATATTATCACTAAAACCCTTAAAAAAAATACACATTTCTCTCATGTATTTGTTTAAGTTCCAGTATAGAGTATTTCTGGTTCATGTTTCTTTTACGCAAATCAGCTTTTTTTCAGACACTGAAAAAAAGATTTATTTTTTTTTGTTCTAATTTGTCTTGATAGTCCTACTAAATGATCTTTTCACAGTATGTTTGTATAAATTTCCCACTTGTTGAACCTTTTATTGTACAGTGACATTTTATAAATTCAATTTAGTAAAGTGTGATATGTATTATTTTAGCTACCCTATGTAGGTATTTCAATGCTTGGTATTTAAAGCACTGTAAGAGGTGGACACACAGTTTAAGCTCCAGTACTGGCCATATTTTATCCAATGCCTCTGTTTTTAATTCTTACATTGTTTTCAATATTTTTTCCAATAAAAATATAATTGAAATTTGTCAGTTTAATGATTGACTCATCTCCCTGCTGCCTTGTTTTGGTTTTTTGGGTTTTTTTTTGGTGAGTTGTGATGTGTGGCTTTTGATTAAGGCAGCAAATGTAATCATTTGTATGATCACTGCTGTAATGTATTTAACTTTCAGTAATACACTAAAAGGGCAGGTTAGACTGTTGATCTGCTGAAAGTGGCAAAAGCTCTTTTGATTTTACAAGCTGCTGGACCACGGAACAAACCAGACAGGTCGGGGACAAAGCTGTTGAAGTGTTCTGCAGGGGTTTGGTTCATAAAACAATGAGCCCAGCTCCCAAAATCTCCCAGCGCACTGTTTAATTCATCCTCTGAAATGGAACGGGTATACTACAGCTGCAATCCTACCAAGACACCTGAAGTGACAGGTGGGCATTTAACAGTAGTCAGGAGGTGTAAAAATCTTCAGCTTAGGTTGAAGTCTGTCAAAAGAACAATTATTAGACATGCACTCCACAAATCTTGCTTTTATGGGACAGTGACAAGAAGAAAGCCCAAAGAATTTCTCTTTTAATTTTACCACGGGACGTGGAAGAACATGCTCTGGTCAGATAAGACCAAAAGTACACAGAAAATCGCTATTATGGGGGGGAGACATCACCCTGAAGACTAAGGTGAAACTAGATGGTAGCATCATGCTGTGGGCATGCTGTTCAACATTCCTGGAAGAAAAGCTGTTTTTAGTTTGGTCTTCCCATTTTCCTTAAAGCTTGAAATGTCTGAGTCGCTGTTGAGGGGAAAAAAAATCATTAAAATTTTTTTCTTAATGATTCTTGTAACAGAGTTGCTTTCAAGACGCCACCCCCTAGTCAGTAAGTGACCAGTGACGTTGTGACATTGCATTTTTGGCTGTCTAGGAACCCTGGCCGAGTAGAGTCTTGGAAAAAGATCTGCCACCAAGTACTAGTAGCCTACCTAATGAAAAACCCTAAAAACCAAGTAGAGTTGGGCTGAGTAGATAGTAGTGGAAAAGGGGCTTTAGAGGACCAAAAGGTGGTTCAGCTTTCTGGGGAAGAAGGAGCGTAAACATATAGCCAGACCTCCAGTTGAATTACTTAGATCAAAGTATAGTCATGTGTTTAAATGAGGTACAGGCCTGCTCTAACCATAACCCTATCCAGTCTGACTCAGCTTGACCAATTTGCAAGGAGGAGTGGGCAAAAACATCAACCTTTACATTTGCAAAGCTAGTAGACTTACCCCCAAATACTTACGGCTGTAAATGCAAAGTGCTGAATACAAATGCACGCCATACTTTTCAAATTATATTTAAAAAACGGAACAACTGTGTTTCATGTTTACAATTATAGCTTACACTGCTTTGCATTAGTCTGTCACGTCGAAAGCAATTTGACTAGATTGACCTTCATTATTGCAACATGACAAGTTGTAAGGGGTGTGGATGTTTTTACCTGAGACTGTATCTTACAAAGTTGTCTGAAAAATGGATTATGCTGACAAATGCCTGTGCACATTCAGAAAATGAAATAAGAACTCTGATGCCTGTATGTATTAACTACGTTTATGCGATATAGACCAAATAAAGCAGAACAAGGAAAAACCTTTAACCTCTTCTACAGATGATAAAATAGGATTTTCACAGTTTTCTTTCACCCAGTGATGTCTGAATGTGTGAGTGTATTCCTAAAAAGCATGAACTTGATTGAAGGATATCTTGTTAAGACACGGAAAATGTAGTTGATACATCAGATGGACTACCTGTTTTCCGGGATGGATTATTCTGTGACCAATTATTAATACATTGACATAAAATGGGACTCAATAAACTATTACAGCCGGATCTGTTTTCTTTATGCATAGGAGATGCACATTGAAAGTGTGCATCTTTGTTATATATATATATATATATATATATTTTATATAAAAACTCCAAAGTATTCGTAAAAATGTACACCTCGGTCACTTCCTTGAAGTCGTTCTAGAACTCATCCTTTTTCCTTCCATCGCAGCACTTATCATTTCCGAGGTGTGTATGAACGCAGCATGACGCCGCCTGTGGTGGCTCATTACATTATCTGGCAACCGGAGTGGCAGCGGACAGAAGAGAGGGGATCCCCGGGATTTTTTTACGCCAAAGCCAGCTAAATACTGACGCCAAACAAGTGAAAACCGCGGGGGAACTCGACCCGGCTCCTCCTATATACTCAGTAAGTTCGTGAAACTTTATTTCGTTGTCCTGTAATCTTATCCGATGTCATAATTTCCAATTAAAACGTGACGATGACGGAAGTTTTTTTCTGTCGGTGTTAGCTCGGCTAACGCAAGTTAAGCTAGCTAGCAGCATAGCTTGATATCCGCTAACGCGCTAGGTAACAGTTTGTGTGTCGTTGGGCTCCACACATACACCTACCGAGTACGGGCTGCCAGGAGCAAAGCCTCAAAAGTGGAGCAAAATAAAACAAACTTTTCCAATCAAACTTGTTTTATCCTGCACCGGCATTAGTAAATGATGAGAGTTAATTACACCATTTGCTAATTTAATGCCAAAAATAATTTTGCCAAAAATGACATTTCTCTGTGTAATTAACGCTCAATTATTCGTGAACACATCCAGGGACTGTTTGTGCAGACTAGAGAATTAGCGTTAGCAGGCTAACTTAGCTTGCATGTTAGCTCGTCTTGTACTACCCGCTGCTCTCTGAGACAGGGTCGGTTTCATTGTCTCTTTCGTGTATCGCTATTTGGAGACGTAGAGACAGCCAGACTAAATTGTATGATATGTAATATCACTTCTTAAAGGGACACATGCTCCTGATTTCCAGCTAGTAAAACATCTAATCGCCGAGGACTATTGTGGGCTGGTAGCTGGATTTATGTAGCCACTGGTTTTGTAGCCGGACAGATGGACAGGTTGTTGTTGTTGGAAAGCCAAGTTAACGTTAGCATCCGATAGCTTGTTGTTGCTGATGGGTTAGTTGGACACAGGCAGCCTCTCTTCTGGGGTACGTAGCGTCGCTTAAGTTTTTAAACGGCATTACTACTGTTGTCAGTAGGTAGTTATAGCTCCACAGTTTCTTTTAATTGCGGATATGTGCACTTGTGTCTTCAGAAACCATTGATCTCATAACTTTGTCAGATTAGCTCAAGCGTGAAGAGACTTTATGGAGGCGTAATGGTGGACGATTGTGCCTTGGTCGGTGTGTGTCTGTCTGTCCACGACAGCTCAGTAGCAATCACCCACGCTTAGTAGGTGTTTAGTGAGGCATCTCATCGCCTGTTTTTATTTTACTAGAACAGCAATGTTTCTGTGACATTATACTAATTCAAGACTTACCGTCAGGTTTAAAGATATGATCTTCTGCATTGGTCTGTGCCTGTAAAGGTCAAAATCTTTGGAAGCAGTAATATCAGTAGAGACATGCCTCTTAATAAACATAACTGTTATTATATTATAGTTACTTCATCAGTTTTGTGTTTTTTAGATTGCTTAAGCAGTCGTCTTATTTCTAGTTGGCTTTAAACCCTAGGTCTGTTCTTCCAGATGTTGTGTCACTGCATTTGTCTGACTTCAAGTTGTTTTTTTCGTGAGATGAACCAGCAGTCTGCTTATCACTTTCTCTTCTAAATAGAGGAAACTTGCTCAGATCAGGCAGACAGTTGGCACCCTTGGCTGGTGAAAGAGGACATGTGTCGCTTTGCATTTTATGATGCGCCTTGGAGTTGCCCGAGGAGGGGTGCCTCTTATGAAAAAAGAAAGAGGGGGAACAAAAACTCCCCTGAGAGTGATGTAACTAGACAGGCATGGCTTCTGATTGTCTGTTTTTTGAAAAAAAACTTATCCCTACAGATATATTTGTAAGGTTATTATTTTCTAAATTTATTTCCATGGTTAGCCAATCGTTGTTGCGATTGTTTGCCTCAGACAGTGCTTTTAAAAGTATTCACACCCCTTGAACTTTTATCAGTTACAACCACAATCTTCAGTGTGTTATATGTGACAGATAAACACAAAGTAGGGTGTCACTGAATTAAAATTCTGTCATGTATTTGTAGTTCCCCTTTTACTCTGATTCCCCTCAATACAATCCAGTGGAACCAATTGCCTTCAGAGGTCACATAATTGGGAAATAGTCAAATTTATGTTGTTTAATCTATGAATAAATACAACAGAAGAAGTGCAATAATAAAATCATTGTTGAAGGCCATAAGAAGTCCCAGTTTGCTGTGTCCCTTCATGGCTTGTGGAAAACATGTGGGAGAACGTGCTCTGATTAGATGAGACCAGAATTGGACTCTATGACCTATATACAAAATGCAAAAAAATCGGATTAATCATAATTGATAGTCACCTAATTTAGTAATTGAATAATCGTTAGCTGGATTATACATAAAACATGCTATTTACTGAAAGATCAACACACTCAGAGGAGTAATGAAGCCAAAACTGTACAAAAAATATATACATTTTGCATTTAAGATGAAAGAGCTTCTTTGTCTGTAAATATGCTCTATCCAGAACCCCTCAAGTGGCATAGCTTCACCTAGGTCAAATTCTGTAAAAAAAAAAATTAATAAATCTCCTATTAATCATCTTTTATCTATGCGATTAGTAATTGATTAATCAAAAAATAGTCAACAGATTAATTGATAAATAATTGCAAAATAATAGTTTTAGCCCCACTAGAAATCACCATGCACGCACTATCCCTACTGTATAGCATGGCGGTGGGAGTATAATGCTGTGGGAATGCTTTTCTTTAGCGCAAACAAGGCAGCTAGTCAAAGTTGATGGCAAGATGGATGTAGCTTACTGCAGGGCAGATCTGGAGGAAAACCCATTATAGGCTGTATAAGACTTGAGGCTGGGGCAGAGGTTCACCTTCCAATGAGACAGCAACTCTAAACATAGAATCAGAGCTACAAGTGAATGATTTAAGTCAGAGGTGGTCGATTATTTTTACCCAAGGCAACAGAAGCGTCTGTCACTATGGTTGAAGGCCACCCATTGGTTGGACTTTTTTCTATGTATATATTGATAATAAACTAATATTTTTGTGTTCTTCTGGCTACAGTAGACATTGGAACTGAATAATAAATGTGACGCACCATTCTAACAACTGAAACTTTAGATTTATTTTAGCGATGCACCAACATAAAACAACTTATCTGATTTTGATAATAATATTGGTGTTCTGGCTGCTAACTGATATTTACTAATATTATACATATTTCTCTATTCAACACCGTGAAAAAACGACCACAACGCTGACATTGCTTCTCTGCTTCAGTTAAACACCCCACAATCCTGTGCTGCATCACTATCATTCTCACAAGCAAACACCACATGGCCAACCCCCTGTCCTCCCCCTCCCAAATCACATACATAAACGGCAACAAGATGAAAATAAACATCGGTTATTAATATGATGGGTGGATCTATGGAGTATTGACTCAGGGGTGCCGAATAGAAATGCAGGCCACACTTTTTAGTTGTAAAATAAATGGCAAATTTTAGATGGTTTTCCTTCCACTTCACAGTTATGTGCTACTTTGTCACATTAGACACTAATAAGATACATTACAGTTTGTGGTTGTAACATGATGAAATGTGAAAAAAATGTAAGGAGCTTAAATACTTTCGCAAGATACAGCATATAAAACAATGGTTCTATATGCTGTGGAAATACATTTCTTCATCTGGAAGGTATCTAGATTTTAATCCAGCTGGATTGTTTTATTCTTTAGTTTTGTGCGACCTAATCTTAATGCACTATGACTGATATAAAAGCATATGTTCTACTTTAATGTATAACTGCTTCCTTCTCCTTCTCCCTCAGTCAGAGTATTTTATTATACTCCTTGGGATTTAATGTCACAGTTTAGTTTAGGCAGTTTCAGACTACACTGACCAAGCACAGAATCATGACATCTGTTTTGAAAATATTTTCATTGATAGAAAAACTGCTAAGTTCGGTTTTTTCATATCTGGACTAACTATTGGCAAATCATCTTTTGTTATAGTTGGAATTCACACAGCAGGCTGGATCTTCGATCCCTGCTACTGCTTTCTAATAAAGGTGTTCACCTTTTATGATTTTATGATTATGGGCGTGGAACATATTTTACATGCTAAGATAAGTTTATTGATATTAAACCTCTACACTTTTTTCAATTCTTAGCACCAATTCTTTACTTGCATCTCTGATATGTTGTTCTCTGGTATCACCCAAGAAGATGTTTAAGAGAACCTTGCTGATTATAAAGTTGTCATGCTCTCTGAGAGACCGCCTTCCTGGCAGTTCCTCCAGATACCAGAGGACAGGAGTAGACATATTGGACAGGAATAACCACTCAAAAGCCTGGGGCGGTTCTTGAACAGAAGCTGGGAAGATCGTAACTGCCCTAACTATTTCTTGTTTACCCTGTTGGCTTTTGTCAAGCATGTGTGTTAACAATGTGACCAGCTTGTCTTTTTCAGGAATTGGAGACGTTATGTTTTGTTTTTAATGTGACGAAACCTTCAGGTCCCATATCGTTATGTACTTATTCATGAAATTATTAAAATAATAAAATAGATTTTTCATACTGACGTTATTCATTTAGTTTGCCATCTTTACATTAGGTCTCTATTATAATTAAATAATAGTAGGCCTTACTTGTAAATATTGTGGCTGTTTTCTTCTGGACAAGTAAACCCCAGTTTTTAAACAGACATGGGGTGAACATGAGCATGAATTTAGTACTAAATGGTCATTGGATTTTGTGGCTTTTTAATTAGTTACTATTTTCTTTTAATAAATAAATAAATAAATAAATTTTTACAACGTGTCATGTTGTCTTGGCAACGTGTTAATTTTATTATTAATGAAAATGTGGCTACACAATATATCGTCATCGCAATATTCATATCGCAAATAACTGTTTTGAGTGCAATAATTGATAGCTAATATATTCCAGGTGTCATGGACCTACACTTTACATGCTAATATTTAACCAGTTTACCATAGCCTTATGACAGCAAATGCTCAAGCCTGACACAATTGACATTGCCCAAATTGTTAAAGGTCACAGAGTAATGGAAGAACAGATGAGAAAGAGGAAAAGAGGCATGTATTGCAACTAATATCATCACAATATTTACCAATATTAACGCCATCGCAAGATTTTTTTTTTAATATCAAGCAGCTTTAAAAGATAATCATGCTTTGGTTTAGTTTTGTTGGCATTCAGGTTTTTGAGCAATAACCTGCATGCCTGGTATTCCCTGAATTGGCAGGTAGTGCCTGAAATATTAATTGTAAGCAGACGTATATGTACTACAGGACTGTGATGGCAATTCTAAAACTCTGAAGTGCATGATGCCTCCAAATCACTTAGATAAGAATTTAACCCTGGAATCTCTCCATTATAGAGCATGCTGTGCTGAGTGATTCCTGCCACATATATGGTTTATATGGCCTCACCTATGGAGCCCTGTAGTGATCCAAAGATCAACGTTATTATCCTCACAAACCCCACTAACAGACTTGTTACAGTGGCAGAACTCCAGGAGACACAGACCTCCTGTTTTAAGTGCTATAAGTAATTAGTGCCTAAAGTAAAAGGAAAGAATAAACATTGGTAAAAAAAATGAAATCCCTTTAAATTGAAATTCAATAATCTCACCGTCTTACTCTGCTCATCAGAAATGATTTCTAAATCATGTTAGCACTTTTAAATCCTGCAGCAGACATCACTACATCAGTCCTTTGACCTGTGAAGCCAGCTTGGCCTTATACAATTCATTGATGGATCATTTTATTATGCATGTTTGGTGCCCAGCCCGGATGGGCTTATAAGACACTCCTCATAAAAAACGAGATGGTCACATTCTCCACAAAAATATCTATACAAGTCTGCTGATGCTGTGTTGCGACTCCTTCGCTTTGAGTCACAGTCGTAACAGAGGTGGGCTGACTTCAACCCCCCTTGGTGCTTCCACAAAAATCATGGAGACACCAAAAGGCACCATAACTCCACCTTAAACTGTTTTGACAATGCAGATATTGAATATTACAGTTCTAATATCTGTTTCATATTATTTGTATACATGGACTTAAGAATACATTAGGGATAAAAACTTTTAATAGTAGTTTTCAATCAAACTTTTATTTATTGTGCAGAATATTCTACCTTTTTACTTTTTTGGTCTTTATTGAGAAACCTAAATATAACAAACTAATATTTTCTGGTTAATCAACCTATTTGCTCTGGTATAGCCTGCAGTCAGCTGCTTAACGGATATATGGCCTGTAGTTTGTTTCCACACAATCACTGTCTGTGTTTTCCTTGACTGAAAGTATTTCCTAACAACCGAAAGTATTCTTGTAGATTAAGGGTAAATGTAGGAACTTTCTTTCAGCTAGATGACCAGAAGTTTGCCGCAGCAAATAAAAAAGGGCAAAATGCTGTTATTTTAGGTTCCTTAAAGCCAAAGACAACTCTGATCACTCTGGTTCAACATTTTCCCTGTCATCTGTTAAAAGTAGGAGAAATTCAAGAGAAAAGTCTGGGATTTTGAAACTTGGTGTACCGTTTACAGGAAACTGGCACAAGGCGGTGTTGCCAGAACTTGTAACAAAATGTTTACAACCAAAACCAAGAACAAACCTTAATGGAAAAACGTAATGCTCTGTTGTCAGTTAGTTTTATATAAAAATGGTTCCTTCTCATAAAAGTTTGTGGTTCCATGAGAACAATCAAAGTTTAGGGCTAGATCACAGCAGTATAATAATTGATAAAAATGACGTTTAGCACATTTAGCATAATAAAAAAGCTGCCAAATTGGACATTTTACACCCTCGAATCCCTCGATAATCTGCTCAAAATTGTAGTTAAAATGTTCGTTTGGGTTCTGTTTTTAATCAACAGAACGAACATTAAACAATTAGGGTGTTGCACAGAAAAGGCTTCAAAAACAGTAATGGAAAGAAGGTCTTAACACAGCCATAATACAAATGCTAAATTAATCATTTTGATAATAAGCTTGCAATTAAAGGGTTTTCCAAAAGAACTTTAAAGGTTTGAGTTCACCATTTTAGACAGAAGACACGCAGAATAAGTAGTTATTTTTTGTGGCTTGTAACTTTCATCCGTTCCCCCTGTGGAGATTTGCACCTAGGATCATAGAGCTTAAACACCTCCAGCAGCTTAAGATGGCTTTTCTACAGAGGTGTTGGGGATGAAAGTCAGTATTTCCAAGCTGAGGTTCTCAACTGGGAGAACAAATTGCGCTCTTTGAGTTGGAGGAGAGTGTTGGCATCAAGTGGAGGAGTTAACGCATCTTGGTTTTGTTCAGTAGTGATGGTAGGACTGTGCAAGAGATGAAAAACGTGATTGGGGGTTTGTTGGGACTGAGTAGCTCCATCATCGGGAAGAGCTTGATGCTCCTCTGCATCGAAACAAGTTGCTTGATGTGATTCGGGCATCTGATTGGAAACCTCATGGACACCTTGATTTTGGAAGTTTGTTGGTCACTTCCATCTGGGTTGTGAATAGGGCTGCACGATTTTGGAAAATCTTGCGATGGCAATAATAGTGGTAAATATTATGATGACAATATATGTTGCAATATATGCCTATTTTCTTCTTTGCTCTCGTTGTCATCGGTCCTTCCTACCCTGTGACCTTTAGCATTTTGAGCAATGACATTTGTGCTCAATGTGATCATCTGCTGCTGTGAGACTGTCCAACTTGTTAAATATTACATTAGCATGTAAAATGCAAGTTCCTAACAATAATAATATATTAACACTTAAAAAAAAATATTACCCAACAGTTACTGCACTCCAAACAGTTCTTTGAAATATAAATAGGATTGGGCATCATTTAAATTCAAAGTATTTAAATTCCTTGTTTCTATTCCGGTTCCTGGCGATTTCGATGTTTTGTTTCATTGACTCACTATTTAGTAGCCGACTGATCAGTCAGCTGATTAACATTCTCCTGTGTCGATTAATACCGCAGTTTAAATGATTCTATTACATCGAAATATAAATTATTTTGAAACCCTTCTAGCCTGGGAAATGCCTTGGGATCCTCCAGCATGAACTGGGAATGTCACTGGTGAGTCGGATGTCTGTCTTTCCCTCCTGGACCTCTTACCCCTGTAACTCGATCTCAGAAAAGTAGAGGATGATAGATGTATGGAGGTTGTGAAGAAATGGTAACACTGGGTGTAATGTGGAAGCAGGAAGTAGCACAAGAAAAAGGAAACATCGTGATGTTCTTTTACACTATATCACAAAATAGGAGTTTAGACTGTAAGCCTGTTATAGAGGGCATATGTTTGATGCTTCAAGGAGAGCTCATTAGGTAATAAAGTAATTAGTGGGAGTTCATGTCTAATAAATGCTCAGTTTGTGTATCTGAAACCTTTTTTTTTTTTTTTTTCATGAAATTTATCTGAAAGTTTTTAACTAACGGCCCGCCGCCCCCTTTTCCCCGC